>VZSE01014389.1:765132-936936 GCA_013398275.1 Promerops cafer | reverse complement strand
TTTTTTTTTTTTTTTTTTTTTTTAATTTGACAGATAATAAACTTTGAACAGCTATGCAGGAGGAAGAAGAAAATGCTGCTTGTTTTTGGGATAATCACAATTCTATGTGACTAAGTTTCTACTTGCCTAAAAATAAATTGTTGTAAGAGTAAAAATGTTCTATTGGGAGCAACTTGGAACAGACAAATGCTGGTAATAAAGTAAAAATTCTTTGTTTTACAGAGGGTGCCTCAGTCAGGGTCAAAGGAAGCTCATTAGACCTTCCCAGTACAAAAGAGATGGCAAAAATCCAGACACGTACATTGACTTTAGATAAAGGTAAAAATAAATGGATAAAAAAGCTTAATAAAAAAATAACATCAGCTTTTTTACATAGCTCTGAACTCTATGTTCCTCAAAAAGCCTGTCCATTAGGATAGCATTACCATGTTACTCTATTTGAACATCTGAAAAGGCTTGATTAATTCAGTCCTTTGACTCACTTAATTCTTTCCCTTTGTCTATTTCCCTGCTTTTTAGAGTGTGTATTTCTGAGTTTCTGCCCAATTTCCAATACTGTTTGAGTAAGAAGGAGAGGGAGTCCTACCTGTACATGTTGTGTGAAGAAAAAGTGCTGGATTTTGCTATTTGTTATGTTTTTGCGCCATTTGCATTTCAAAAAAAACCAGAAGAAAATAAGACTTGAAAATGTCATTGAAACAAACCAGAAATATTTTTTCTTGCCCACTCTACCACCTTTTACAGTCCAGGGAACACAGGGAAGAACATGGTCTGCACAGGGTTAACTGGCTAAGCACAGATGACTTTCAATAGGATTACATGTACTGTTATAAGGCAGTAAAACAAAAGACAACTGACTGTAGATAACGTTGACATAGCAGAAATGAGGAAGACAAACATTTAAACTGTTCATGACATTTCACCATGCCAGTTCTTGAAAGATATAATACAATAATTTAGCAACAGATTCTTGAAATAAGATTAGTCTACATGAATCAAGCTGTATTAAAAATAATAAAAAAAACCACTCAGAATTATTATGCAGATGGTATACATTATGAAGGTAAGAAAATATGAAGCACCTATGTTCTTGCTGATATAATTTACGGCATATAAAATATGAGCAGTTATATATTAAAACATCACACAACTTGATAAAAAACTTAACCCAGCATGGGAGCTATGTTTGTGAGTATAAAAGACAGTATTTTTGTTTGTATTGAATTTGGGGGGGATTTCTTTATTTTCTATTCAATAGAGAGAAGGAAAATAGACTAGACTCCTCATGCAATGGAAATTTACAGATGTAAATGTAGATTTTTAAAAATGCCTCCAAGGGACTTGCACTACAATGAAAGCATATCCGTATAAACAAGGTATTTAACAACAACTACTTTCAGATTACTTGCAAGCTTATAAACGTTATTTAAAATATGAAAAACATTCCTGCACTCATGACAGAAAGGCAGTCTGAAGCTCTGGATGGCAAGTTGATAGTCCATAAATTACACTTTAAAAGAGAAAAGATTAACCCTGTCTCTACTTTCATGCCCTTCAAAAGATACAAATCATTTAAATATCCTAATTCCTACTCACTGAAGCTATGGTCCAAAACCTAATCCTCTTTATGTTCTGTCTTTAGCTCCTTGTCAGTTAATATACTAACTCATCTCATTTGTCCTTTTTCAAATCTGATAATGCCATAAATGTGCATGATTATTAGAACTGTTTGAAGAAAGAGATATGCTATTCTGTGATGCTGAAGTCCTGTTCAAGCAAAAGAAACAAAATATTCCAAATAAAAAGAATCCAGATTTGGTTTTAGTATTAATAAGTACAAAGCAATCATCCATAAACCTAGATTTCCATACTCAAATTTTTCTCCTTTAATCTTTTCATTTCAGAGGCAATTTTTACTAAATATCATTGTACATACAGTCAGTGAATACGCTTACCGTAATCAAGTTTTGGATACATCTGGAATTCCCCCTTCATCTTGCTCAAACTCCACTATTTAGTCTTTAAAACATTTCTTTTGAGGGAAAAAAAAATGACATATATATCCTAGTAATGAATGATCCCAGTCTTATTTATTCAAACTCATATCTGGGCAGACACTGGAAGCTTCAAGCTCTCTGAGTCCAGTGCACCAAACATGATGCAAAGAAGAGTTCTTGTTTCCACACATCCTTACACAGCACTTTCCACTGGTTCTTAAAAGTGCAGAGCATCTGCACATGGGCGAGGCAAACTGCCTGCAGGATCTGATGGTACCTAATCAATATACATTTTACCACTTATAGATGCTAGCATTTAGAATCACAGAGAGTCAGGTCTGTAGTTTAACCCACTCTCTTCCCAGACAGCTCTCAGTATGCAAAGAGAATGGCTTTTTGTTACAACTTTTCATTCTCTGGTGCCCCAGCGTTACACTTCAACTACGTAATAAATTAAATATTAAATATTCACTTCACTGCTTGAGCTGGAGATTCTCTCCGGTGCATCTTTAAAAATGGCAATGAATGTTGGAAGCTACTCAAAGAAAGGCCTCTAGCAAATGCCATGTGGCTGGTGATCCCAAAAGTAGGGCCATGAGTTTGACTTGCAGCAAACATCAGAAGTCATTCTGGCAGGCCTGGACCTTTCAGAAAAGGGGTCACACGTTTTTCACAGAGAGATCAGTTTTGTTCCCTGGGCCACAAACTGAATTACAGATTAGTATATCCCTCACAGCAGGAGTAAAATATGCAACCTTGAATGTATGTTACATGGCTCTTGGAGATATACAGGTAGTACAACCTTCCGCTCAATGTCATTTCCGTTTTTAATCAGCTGTTTATCTGCTTCCAGTTCAAAGAACAAAAATAACCATTGTGAAAAAGGCTTAAAAGAAGTATAGGAGATGGAGTTGAAATAGCAGCAGTTGTATACACATTTGCCCCAAATGGCTGCAAAAGCATGAATTAGCAATGTGAGGATCAAGGGGGAAAAAATCTGACCAGAAGTATTTAGAAAATTCTCAAGGAAAAAAGTCAAAGCACAGTCAGGTGGGAAAGATGAGGCAGTACAGCAGCACAGTGCTCTAGTATTGGGTAGCAGTAGAGGAAGTACTTTAGTAGTAGCTCTAAACTTTTTTACATGAGAGTGCATTGGTACTAAATTGTCTGACGGTTCCTGTATTGAGCTGTGATGCAATAGGGCTCTATTTTGCAGAACTTTTGGGGTTTTTTTTAATAGTAAACTTGAAAATTTTTTTCACTAGAACCATAAACATGCAAAATTATCCCGAAAACGGAAGAACAGAAGTGTTTGTGTGTTCTCAGGCAAGTATAAATGGGCCAGGAGTAAACACAGAGTAGTAGTTATGAGAAGGTTCCTACTCATCAAATCATTCTGGATGACATTCTTACAGTGGGAAGAAGTTGAAGAATGGGGAGAGGAAAATTATAACTGCATTTAAGATGTAATGAGATAAACTCAGAGGAATTCCATTTTATGTTACTTGGGATAAGAAGGGACTAGACTCCACGTCTCAGAGGTGTTTTCCAGGCTAAGAGCTCCAAAGAGCTTGTCCACATTTGTATATGATTTCTTGGCATTTAGTCTGTTTCAAGTGTGTGGAAGGAATTAATTTTTTTCCATTCAGAAGGCTTAATCATTCTAGTATGCTAAGTATACAGCCTCTAAAATGAAAGAAAGTCAACTGCATGTTCTTCACTGCACACAAACAGTTAATTGTAGAAGCAAAGTTTCAGTTTGAGAAACTAGAGCCAGACTACCTCAAAATGCTCTTATCAGCAGGAGACTGCTTTATTTTAAGCAGCTTTTAAAATAAAGAAATCAATACTTTTAAGAATGGAGAAAGTGGTTTACTTTTTGAGGATAGGTTCAGTAACAAAGCTCTGTCTTGCCACCGACAGAATCAGAGCAGTGATTAAACACAGCCCTTGACTTGTGCTACCTTGGCTGCACTAGTGAGCACAGATGCTTTCCAAGGTTGAAAAACAGCAAGTCCTTCATAATACTGTAATGTATAGCTGAAGCAGCACTTTATCCTCATGAACTAAATTTGTTACTTAAGCATTTTACTTGAGTCAGAGTCTTTTTCTTTTCAGGGAGCCAATGTGCCTCAACAATGAATTTAAAAACATTTAAAGTGTCAAAAATCATGAGACATTTATTTCCCATGAAATTACTTCAGCCTCCTCAACCAAAGACAAAAATCACATTTGATCCCATCAAACTTTGCTCAGGATTCAACACTGTATTGCAGGAGAGGCAAAGAGAACCAATAGCCCTGCAGTTAGAGCTCTCACCGGGAAAGGAAATCAGGAAACTAAATTTTAGGTTTCCACATATATTCTCATTCTTTTACAGTGTTGTTGTCTTGGTCTTCCTGTTCCCCAGTAACTTCTACATTTAATAGAGCCGAATAGGTTCAACTGTTGAGCTTACAGTAAACTTTGCTTGGAAGAAGGAACAGTGGCTAGCCTTCAAGAAAACAGGTCAAGACCTAGCCTCTCTACACATCCAGCTAGAACACCCACTCAGAAGGCCACATCCCAAGACCACCAGGTGATCTGCTACTACTGACACGACCTGAGGGTTTCTCCTCTCATTGACTCATCAGAAAATGTAAGCTGAGATGAGAATCTTCTTCATCAGGAATTGTTTTCATTTACACTGACACAGTTCTTCCGTAAGTTGGGATTCTGAAAAATTTGAATTACCCGAAAAAACTGCTTCCTTAGAAAATTCCTTTCAACTCTATGCAATTTGACAATGTAATTTTTACTACTGTAAAAACTCTTTGAAAGAGATATGCAATATATGCAAATTCAACCCTTAATTTATTTGCAATTCCAAGTGAGAAAAGACATCTTTTTATGACTGACATTCTGAAGAAAGAGAACTAACCTACAGAAAGTCATAAAATATAATTATCTCTTGAGGTGACAGGCTGACCACCACCTTCACCATATGCACAGTGATACTAAAAAATTTAAACAGGTGGTATAAACTTAACATTCAGTATATGGCTCTTGAAGCAGTTCTTCAGACCAACAAGCAAGTAAGCTATGTTCATTGCAAAAAGAAACCTGAAAACCTAGCAACATCCTACACGTAAAACATCTACGTTGAAAGTGTATACAGTAGCATCACCACAAGGAAGCAGAAAGAAGAAAGAGAAAGAAAAAAAGAAAAGGAGTAGGAGACTGCAGGGTCTGAGCTAGCAACCGTAAAATGAATTAATTTTTTTTAAGAAATGGAAGCAGGAAAGTAGCGTAAGAGCAATACTTCAGCCCAATGATCAACAAACTATTTGCATTGTACTACACTCAAGAACATTCAGAATTGCTCACCACAAAAGACAAAGTGTCACAAAGTGTCACTGCGCAATGGAAGAGGAGACATGGGGACTTTGAGCCAAAATGAACTGCTATGGTAATCTACACTACAAACAAAGATTAAGACAGCAGATTAACCATCTGTTTTCTCTTCTCTAGTCCACAATTTTCACTTGCTCACTTTTAAAGTCTTGTTCACTATTTACTCCAATGTACTACTCTGATAAAATCGAGTACTCCAATGCACTGCTTTGATAAATACTGCTCTGGGATGGGACAACATTCAGTCTCACATATTATATGCCCAAGCATTGAAAGTATGCTTGAAAAAATGCTGCATGCCTTGTTGCCAACTATGTGCTGCAGTTTAGAATTAAAGTTCTCCTAGATGGTGTCAGTACTTGGGAAAGATCTTTGGAAACTGATCACTGGTATTTTGGCTTTCTTCTGAGACAGGAGTCTATCTGCAATCTGTTTATCTACTAATTTTCAGACTGACAGCAGCAGTGCAAATAAGTTAAAATTAAGTCAAGCCTTCACGTCACTAATTTCTCTTCCTTCCGACTTGCAAAGTCCCACCATCTGCTACTACTCAGCAGAAAGAAAGCAGCATCTTTATTTCCTTGGAAAGCATTTGCATCACCACAGGTGGCCAGGAGATAATAGGAAAACAGCCATTTTTTGCAGCATTTTCCATTCATGCTGTCTGTCTCTCTGCTTCCTTGGGGAAGCATTATTTCAGAAACAGATGACTGCCTAGTCAGGCATCATAACTGCAAATGGCACAAAGGGCAGTGCCTATCCCAAACTGTCAAACATGACTCTGTATAAAATCATATCATAACACAGCAAAAAAGATACCATCCAGAAGACTTTATTTAGCCCTTTCACTATAGAATGTGCTGAAACTGTTGATAAATCAAGAAGACATTAACAGCTGCACTCAACACAGTAAGAACATTAAATAGAAGCACTGAAAAGAGATGCAGAGATATAGCCAAGTGAAAATCAAACCACAAACAAAGAAAGATGAAAGATGATGATATTTTTTGTTAGTGACACCTGAAAAGTATCACTACTAGACCCTTCAGTGTGAAATAGAGATTAAGTTCCTCAAACAAGGAATTCAGTATGAATACTAAGGTATGCTTGGTTTTCTTCTCAAAAGCACTTACAAAATTATAAAAGAAAGTCCCTATCACAAAATACATTTTCATTAAAAATTTAGGTGTTTTAAACCTAATGCTCAGAAGCAGCACAAAGTTACTTGAAAAGCTTCTCAGAAAAAAAGTAGGAACTTGCTAGGAAAGAAGAAAACTGCCCGTAGCTTAAGACTATACAATGTGAACTGGAAAATCTGAAACAGGAAGTCGTAATTAGGGGCTATACATCCACAGTGTGTGCTCATTGCAACTACTAGATAAAATGCAAACACCAAGTACTCTCAGTATTTCTTAGCACTGAGATGTTAAAGAAAGTTGCCTCACATTGATAGGAAAATGCCAGCTTCTTCCTTGTTATGAACAGTTTAAATTCTAATGCAAATATTTATAATTTATACACATTACTGCTGGCTCTCTGAAGATAGCTATCTTATACCTTTGGTGACTATTAAGAGAGGAGCTAAGCAGATGAGATCTCTACTTATTAAAAACTGTGATCCTCCAACAGGTGAAAGAAAAACTTGCCTGTTGTTACATTCTTGACAAAGATGCACCCTTTAGACATGTCAATTTTGTGATTATTTTACTCTAACAGGATAATATATGAGGTAACATGCTAAAAAGCTTAAGACTACAGCTGCACTACATGTAGGAAGGTAGGTAGCTCTCACAGCTAACAAGTGACAAGACAAGGGGCAAAGGCCTCAACCTGCACCAGGGGAGGTTTAGATTGGGTATTAGGTAAGATTTTGTCATTGAAGGGGTAGTCAGGCATGGAACAGGCTGCCCAGGGAAGTGGTGCAATCACCATACCTGGAAGCGTTCAAAAGGAATGTGGATGTGGCACTTGGGAATTTGCTTTAATGGTGAACATGGCGGCGCTGGGTTAAAGGTTGGACTTGATGATCTTAGAGGTCTTTGCCAACCTTAACAATTCTATGATTCTATGATTTATGAATGGAAGACTTTTTCACAAGGCATTAATATCTTGCATATCACTCAGAAGATATTTTGTTTTCATTTGAAAATTTAGAAACCCTCTTGGGTAATTCACAACTGCTAAAAAGGGAAAAATTTAAAAGGCAATAGGTATTCAAAAGGCAAGCAATTTTTTCAGAGAACATGCTTTCTGTAGGTAGGAAGAGCTACAACAAAAGCTTCCACTGCTTCTCAACAGCAAAATCTTAAAACACCAACCCTTACCTATTTATGTTACTTTTAAAGCTTTGTTCAACTAGTATTTTTCAGACAAATCTTTTATTCTGGGCAACTGCCATCAACTATTTCAACAGAAATAATTGATAAAAAAGGCTAAGATTGAACATGCAGATTTTCTCACAAGTTCTTAAAAGAGTTCTAAAATTTCTGTCCTTTGGGCTAATATGACGAAAAGTTCAGAGGTACTTCATGAACATGTAATCTTCAATCATCATTAAAATCTATCCAAAGACCTGAGTAATATAAGCCTTTGGAAAGGATTATAATATAATATATAAGCCTTTGGAAACTGGACAGTATCCTCAGCATAAATTTGGTGACAGCTGCTAGTTCTCTGAAGATTTGTGCTCTCATTTGGCATTTGTTGATGCTTCATGTTTGCCATATATGAAAAAAGGAGTAAGCATTACATCCACAAAGCACAGTGTACACCAGAGACACAAGTGCCAAGAATTTGAATTAAACTGAATTCTAGGAGCCATTATAAAACTAGCCCAAGAAACTAAGGGCTGTGAAAGCTGTCTTTACTTTTAATGCACTGCTTGATTGCAGCCAGAAGAGGGGAAGAGAAAGAAACAGGATCCAAAAAGAAATCAAGAAGAGGACATGTACTATTCTTTAATGGCCTACACTGAAGCCTGGAATATCTGTGGAGAAAAAAAGCAAACCAGACCTCTTGCATTACTGAGAAAACGGACACAAGATTTGGATAAACAGACAGGGAGAAGTAGAGGTGACCAGTGGACAAGAATAATAAAGAAAATGAGAATATAATCAAAATGTGCAATTGCAAACATTTCAAGAGATTTCAGCATTAGTCATGTTAAATTAAATTCACTAGAGGCCATCCAGAAATGGGGATCAGAGTGACAGAATAGGATTTTTAAATAATCTGTTTATATTCATCTCAAGCCATGAGCAAGAGATCATGGAGTGAACAAAACTTGCTGAATTGTTTTCATAAACTGTAACCTAACATCTTCAAAAAATAAGGTCTGTGGGACCACACTTAAACAAAAGGGAATCATGGATTTTATTCAATTTAAAAAAAAAATAGTACTTTAAAGTTCAGAAATACAAGGGATAAGTCACAGAAGGAGAAAAGGATCCAAGGACAGGTTTCAGTGGAAAAAGTGTTGGCAATTCTGCAAAAAAAAAAATATATTATGAAAGAGTGACCTAAGAGACTTTACAAGCACCAGACTAAGATGAAAATCAAAACAGCCAAAGAAGTAACATTAAGGAACAGGTAAGCACCATGGCTTCATGAAGAACGGAGGAAGGACAACAAGGTGGCAGGGACCAGGACAGGAGTACAGGAGCTTTGCTGATGGCAGTTTCAGCTAAGTGAAAAGGATATCAGCCAAATGGGAGGCAGTCCAAAATTGAACTAGGGGTCTGATGAACTTAGAATATGGGTCTGGCTCCGCTTCCAATTTTGGAGTAAGGCCAAAAAAGATGTACCTCTTAATTCTAGATGGGTGAAATTTAGGTATTAAGGCTAGTCCTTAATTAAGTCCTGATTCCAATGTCTTTAAAATAAACTGTTAGATCAACATTAAAGTTTTGCTCTAATGACTTTAAAATAATGCAAACAAACAAACAAGAAAAATGTGAATAGGAAAAAAACCCCAAAGTACACACATGGAAAGAGATGCAAGAGAGGACATGACTCACCAACCTTACATGTCTTTTTAAAGTAATATTCAGCGTCACCATAATTTTTTTCAAGCTAATTTTTAGTTGTTTCATTCCCTTACATAACAAATAGCATTTATTTCCTGGGAAAAACTTTATATTTATTCTAAGAGCTAGGAGATGCACACTTTTCAAGTTTTCAGCCATTAGAATTTATACTGCAAGTTCGAAATATTTTTGTTTCGGAGAACGTGTAATGAATAAACTGATAGGTGTTCCTGTACTGTGGTCACCAAGGCTGGAGTAGAAACATATTCCAAAGCTCAGCATCAGCAGCTCTCAGCTCTGCACCATGTGGAACTCAACTACAGAGATCTGGTGCTCAAAACAGCTGTATGCTCCTTTGGAGTATGATGAGCTACTGGTTACATAACAGGGCCGTACACCACTTCTGACACTGCTGTACCAGGTGTATGATCTATTTAGGGGATTTATACAGAAAAATAGTCACAGAAGCTGTGACATTTGTGGCTTACTGATAGACTGAGTCAAATTAAGATCACTGCTAATCCAGCAACATCTTAAATTCCTGACCTTGACAGATGGTTGACGTGGCAGTAGGCTACTATTATGTCCATCCTTTTGGATACCTTAAACAAAAGATAACTAAAATATCTGTTACTCAGACAAAGCATGGTATAGCAGTTAAAAAAAGTCTTTTTTGCAAACTTTGAATTTGATAAGTCTATTTAGAATGCAAGAGAAGCTCTTTAAAAATATGGTATTAAATAATCTAAAGGAGATTGCTGAATATATGCTAACAGCAGGAGGGTGGAAAACACTACCCGACTCTTTTAAACAACCTGAAAAATAAGAAACTTGTCTTTTCCAGTAACTTTTATGAGTATGTTTAACCAAAAGCACTTTCAAATGCTGTGTGATTTTAAGTTGACTGATTAACTTCAGTTTTATTGATAAACTGCATTTTGCAATTAATTTCAAAAAGCAGTTAAAAAAGTGTTTCAAATGTTGCATCTTAAAAAAAACAAACAGTAATACCAAAGCCAAAACATAAACATATAACATTGTTAGAGGCACCATGGGATGACTTTGTAGATAAATTGGGTTATTTAGGAAAGCTTGGATGAGAATTCATTGGAAAAAAAATTATTCTCTCAGTTTTCCTTCATCAGTCGTGTAAAACTATTCTTCAGGAAAGATGAGAAAGATTTAAAGAGTTAAGAAGTAATCACGTTCTCTCATAGCTATGCCAATCCTTTTTTGAGTGTTTGTAATAAAACTTCAGCTTAATTTGTAGAATAGGGATGATCTTAACTATACCAGCAAGATATTAAGTAAATTAGTTAATATTTGTATACTATTTTGAAGCTAATTAGTGAAGAGAAAATCCCTAATTATCTTTAGCCACATAAAACAGTACAAAGTTCCATAGGTTACAAGAAGATCCTTATGTTGAATTAATTATCCAAGAGAAAGGAAAAGTATGAAAGGTTATGTCTGCACCCAGGTTTGTAACAGTATGCAAACACCTGGCCAGATATCCCACAGGTACAGATAACACTATAGCTGGAATGCCAGCATATTTGCATTGACCCCTGCACTATTTTGTATCAAAAGTATTTTCAGGGGAAAAAACCCCAAAAGCTAGAATAGACATCCAGTTTGTGTTCTGTTAAATTTCGTGACATGCTGTTTCCTGTTTTTCCTTTAATTTATATTTTTTTTGAAGCAGCTATTGATGAAAATCTTGGTAGTCATACAAAGTGCTTTGATTCAAAGAAGACAACAATGAAAACTGCAAATGAAGAACAGACTTAATGACTTAATGACACCCAATATGACTTAAAAGTTATGAAATCAAGTTATAGAAGAACATGCTTATGTGGATACAAGAAAGTACATACCTGAGCACAGAAAAATAGCTGGTCACTCTCCTAAGGGCAATTTTCATTAGAATGACAAACCAAAGTCTTTCAGGAAGGATAAATTATTAGAAAATCATGTCCTGCTTCACAAAAGAGAAAAAAGACAACTTTTCAGTACTTACATCAAACGTGGGTGTGCTTTGCTTGGTACTCTGGTTACATGGCTCTCTGAAGCAGTCAGTGAATGGAAGCAAAAGACCCATTGCAATAATGCGAGAACACAGTTTTTCTGCTTCTTCTTGTGGTGCATTTTCCTGCTGGCTAAAGAGCTTTTCCAGCAGAGTTCGTCCTGCCAAGGTGATGAGAAATCAATTAGAATTTGTAGCTATACACAGGACACTAGTATTTAGGCATTACAATGTGTACTGAAAATCTGAATTACTAGAGGTAAAAAATATTAAATAAAAAAAATTCTTAAGATATGTATCTGATAGTAAGTTTTCAATATAAAATATTTCTACGTAATGATTGTAAGTGATTTGGAGTCTGATTAATTTGGCTATTCAAGAAAATGTATGTATATATTGTATGTGCCAGCTGCACTGTGAAGTAGGAACAAAAACCATGAGTTGTTATTGCATCAGTTTCCTATACAATGGTTCCAAAGGGAAAATCAAGACATTAGCAAGAGATGAAACAACTACTTTCAAAGATGTCACACAAAGTTAGTACAGAGTTTAGCCTGTCAACTCCTGGAATGAGCCTTTGTTTTTTGAACCATAAAATTAATCTAATCTTTTATAAGTTTTGCTGTGTTTCTTTGGAGAAACTCTCAATAAAAGAACAGTAAAAAAAAACCCTCATAACTATTCTGTATAAAATTGTATTGTATACAGCTCCAGAGTGGTGGAGTGCTCCAAACTAAAATGCAGTGTCACAAGCAGCAATTCAGAGAAGTAAAGCTTTCAAAGAGCAAGATACTTATTCCTCTTATAGGGCCAGATTTTAAAGTGTTTTCTTTTGTTATCCAACCAGAACATGAAAGGAAAGCATATGTTATAAAATATATAAGAGGAGAAAATGTTAGTGGTTTAAAATATGACAACGCTTTGTGAGTTTAGCCAGAAACAGACTATAAAAATTAGTTACATACACAGGTTGCAGTAAAATCTACAATGTAAATTGCTTAAGCTCTAAACCATCAGATGTAAAAAGATGCCAAAGTTCAGATTCACATGATGTTGATAAAGAGATGAAATAGATCTACTGAAAGAGAAAAGACAAATGGAGTAATAAAGTTAGTTTCATGTTTGAATATAAACTAGCTGGGAATACAGTTTGTACCTAAATAAGTTTCTGTAGCCTTTTTTTTTTCTACCCACTCATTCAAAGTCAAAGCTAATAAAAAAACCCCAAAAAACCAAAAAACAAAACGGTGCAAAGAAAGCATTTTAGTGTAATTTAGCATAATAAAAATACTATTGATAATTATAAGTCTACTGGGTCTTACATGGAAGATTTCTGATTGAACATTGACTTTATTCAAACTGTAAGATTTCCCAGGCTTTCTGAAGGCTTTAACATTTCCCAGGCTTTCAACAATACTAAAAAGGTTTTTCTTTTAAACAACTGGAAGCAATTTTAAAAGGATACCCTAAGTAACATTTGGCTAGAAGTTTCTGTATTATTTTAATTTCTTGTGGCAATACACCCTAAAATAAACAATGCATTAAAATGTTAGCACTTGTTTGTAAGATTTTCCTCTCCCCATCTAAAGGTCTGATAATTATCTGATTATTAGTCCAAGTTTGCTAGCCCTTTATTAGACAAAATCAAATACATTCATGGGAATAAAACAGGAGATAAGCTGAGAGATAAACCTGTACAAGACATAAATTTGTTATGTTTGCCAGTTAGTTTGCCTCTGTTCCTTGGTTACATCACCTAAAATGCAATGCCAACAAAACTGCTTATTCAACATATCCCTCTATTACAGTTCAGCTGTTAATTCTTCAAAATAATGTATTAGTTCAAGGCAATCTTTCTTGCTGACCACAGAGGATCACTTTGCTCACACCCAAAAAGAAAGAATTATGCAAGAAAATGACACATTTCTGCATGCTATATTATATATTGAATGTCAGACTGGATAGATTTTCCTTTTTTTTTCCTCCCAGACATTTCAACATTTAAATAATCTTGTCATGTTTAGGGAGTCCTCTCCTGCATATTCAAAACCAGAATAACCCCTTCCTTTTGCTTTGACCTAATTAGTAGGAAAAACATCTGTAAATTACAAAACAGGAGATGAAGTTTTTCCCCCCTTAATCCACCCATTCATTTGCTAATTTTTGTAGCATTTAACTGTCTTGCTCAAGTTCAAATACGTTATTCAGAATCTTAATTGCTATCCAGTTGGAGTTTAATTTTATAGTAGTTTTTAACTATTTTCTAAAAATACTTTAGTATTCAAACAACAGAAAATAAGTAAATGTGTAAAAAAAGTCATTAACGAATTTAATTAACACAGATTATGGTAAGAAAAATTATATAATTTTGTCCATCTGAACATGAAGTAGTCTTGGAATAAATAGGATAGTGAAAATTATTTAATTATATTATATAATTCTTTTTTTTAACCAAAAAGAATCAACAATTTGATTTAAACTGATTTCAGGCTAAATTTCAGTCAACTACAAGATTCTGAACTACAATTTTATACTGTTAGTTTATAAATAAAAGGCAGCAGCAACAGCTTTTGGCCTCAGACACCTTAATCACCTCATATTCATAGGTAATACCTTCTGGAGGTGAAGATATTTGCAAATAATCTGGAATAATTAAATGATTCATGATTTCATAATTCTTAGATGATTGGCTGATTTCTGCTAGAGGTTTAAATGGAATGGCAAAGAATTTCTCTTGACTGCCTTTACCTACTATGAAAACAGTAAAAACTAAAACCAAGTTCTCTGAGACCTCTTTTTTCCCTAAGAGGTTAAATTACCACTATTCACATTTAAAACATTTCTTCCTAGAAGTTCCAGGTCATGAAGTTCCTGAACCCTATTTTTACCTTTCCCCTAATTACTTTGGCAAGGGATGGGAAGCATACTAAATTTTGAATTAGACAAGAACTTCAGCTTTAGATCAAATCAGTGTTCTGAGGATCCTGCCAAAAATCTTCAGGAAATAAGATGACTATAAACTCAGAAGATATTTTTTAGAAGCTTAGAATGACTTATTAAACCCCAGTAAGGGATAAAAAGACTTTTATTTTTCTTCTCTTGCAAAGGATTAGACAATTGATCGACTGAAAGAATGAGAACATGAGATGAAGTTTGGAAGTATCAGGTGTTTTGGCCTTCTGTGGATATTTTGTTATAATTTTGCTACTGTGACTCAGCCAGAATCTTCTGGCTCAGCTTCCAAGTTCCTTGTTCTCCACCTCTGTACGATCTGCCTCTTTCTCCCATTGCTGTGAAGAAGAAGCACTATTGATCTTGTCTCCTCCACTGACACAACAAGTCCTCATCCAATCTCTGTGATCAAGAATTGACCACCACGGTTCATGAAAGCCATCTCTGTAGAATATGTAATCTATTCACTACTGAGTGAAAATTCACAGGTTTCAGTATGGCTTCCATTCATACTGTCTCCTTGTACGAAAAATGTGGCTAAAAGAGTGTTTAGTATTGTTCACAGAGAAATACAAGCAAATCCTGACTCAATGAATTCACCTTATAGATCTTTAATATGCTCAGAAGACAAGCCTTTCAAAGAGCTACAAAGTGAGCAAGAAAATCCTTAAGAAGCAGCAATATCATAAAAATGTTGTTAGCTTTGAATTTGCTTAATTATTGAGGGGAGGAAGAGACATGAATGGAAGTGAGAATTGGAAGAAAACTAGAATAGTCATAGTCATACTGAAAGCACAGACACATGCACTGAGGCACTGTGCTACAGCAGAGCTTGCAATAATGCTTCCCTGAGGATCTTGCTGTTATAACCCCACATTTAGCTTTAAAGAGGTGTCTTCCATCCTCCTTACGCTGGATTTGCAAAAGCCCGGGAGCACAGCTGTCAGTGAGCACCAGTTGAGACTAATGATCAAAATGAGTTATACTCCAAAAGCTCCCCCTTCTGCCAGTCTCAGTAACTGTCTCCAAAAAACCAGAGCACTACACCACACTTCCACCATTAACACAGCAGTTGCATCAGTACATCTTAACCTACACACACACTGGAGACAGACTTTCCATTTTTTTGTTCTTCCTAATGCAGAGTGAATGGTTTCACTATCAGTTCTGAACCTCCTATTCAGTCACCTCAAGAGCAAACTTGACTTATGCACATATTGCTCACATGTTCAAAAGCTGAAATCTACTTATTTCCTTTTCCCCAGTTTACTTTTTTTTTTTTGTCCATTTTAGTAAGATCAGAAATGCTCACACAGAAAAGAGATTTCATGAGCTTTGAAGCCAAATGTACCATAGGCCTTGATCTATTTTTGGGAGACAGTACAGGAAATAAAGGAAAAGGAAGAAGAAATACACAAAATGGTGAACTTCAATTTACTATGGTTTCTTTTAGTCTTGCAAAATGTGAAAAGACAATTTTAGTCTTCTTACAGTTTCTCATTTAGAAAGGATTTCAATTATGAGTGGAGTTTTATAAACAAAAAAACCCAAACCCACCAAAAAAACCCCCAAAAATGCAAACTAAAAACCATAAAGTAAATAGGAGGAAAAAAAAGAGTTGCATTCAAAAGTTAGGACATGTTGTACTTCAGAAGTTCATATTAGTCTAAATCATTCCTTCATTCCAGATCTTTTTCTATCTCCTTTTCTATGTATGCTGCCAGCAAGGTGGGATCTAACTCAGTGATCTGGCAAAGCACCTGAACAGTGCAGCACCAAACATGCCCCAGAGTGCCAGAAGGGGACAAACATGTCAGAGAGATAAAAATACTGCAAAGATGTTCATAATTTTTAGCTGAGATACCAATTGCAACTACATATAATTTCTTAAATTATTTTCAGTACATCACTCATTCATAGTATTCACTCAAACTGTACAGCAAAAGTTTAATGAATAATATTTCAGGGCAAATCACGTTGCATTTTTACCTTTTTGTTGTTCAATGTACTTTACCAGGTCTCAAATATATGAAGCACACCAATATTTTACATATAAAATTATTACCTTAATGATAAAAAACTAATAAAGAGCTTTACCATTTTCCTTTCATTTCACAATCTTTTCAGATTTCCAGTTTTTCAGCTAACATTTACCACTCAGTCTAAATATAGTTTGCAACACATGACTGCTGAGAAAGAAGAGGTTTTCCAAGATGCACATGTAACCTGGGGAATGAAACAGAAACTGGTATTCTAGCCAACTTTTCTTCAAATAATAAGCCCAAGTACTGCATAAGTGCATATTAAATATGCACTTGCAGTATAAAAGAAGCAATTTAATTTTGTCTGTTGTTTGCCTGAAGACTGACCTGGGAGATTATGCCCAAAATTCCAGGATTAGAAACTTCATTTATTGTTCTTTTTCACTACAGTGTTTCTAATCCTCTTCTGATTTAGATTGGTAAATTGTTCTAGATTTCACATCCGGTGAGGTTGCTTCAGCTGTTTTTTTTTCTTTTTTTCTTTTTTTTTTTTTTTTTAATGGATGGAATTTTTATTGACAGATACTTTCCTAAAATCATGTGACAGATTTCTCACAGCCTGGTTACATAAAACATGGAAAACCTAGTAAGCAACAGGCCTCCACTCTATATAGTTTAATAACAAAAAGAAGAAAAATCCTTCTGCTTTGAATAAACAAAATAAAATATATTTTAAGTCTATAATTTCCTGGCAACATAAGCCTTAAATATAACAAAATTGGTCAAGGTCTAGGGTTAGGGCACACATTGCTATAATACTGTCAAATATATTTCTTTTTGTTCTAATTATCAGTGTAATAGTTGATCTCTGCCTTCACTGGTTGTATAAAAACCTATATTTCCAAGGGGGAAAAAACCCCACAGATGTTATATATTGATATCTTTATGTATTTATGCTGTATACTATCGTATTATACATAAAATATTATTTTTTTCATATTTATATCTTATATTTTATTATTTAGAACATTAATAAAGTTAGGGATGTGTGGAAATACCAAAGAAGATTTTCCTTCCTTCTCTGAGGTTCTGCCTCCAGATTTCCTGGCTATGTTCACATGGATGGTATGAACTAAACCCATACATCATCTTAAATTCAGAAGTCAAAGTAGAAAGCCTGTCTAAGCCTGAGAATTAAGAAAAATACATATATCAACACTATCTCCCTCATTCCCACAGTTTTCTATGGCTGCCTACACACAGTTCAGTGTAATTTCAAAGTCTGAAATATCTCTTTATTAAATTACAGTGAATAATATATTGATTGAATACATTCACACACTATTCGAACAACTAGAATAAAACAATCAATTATTAATTTTACATTTGCCAGTCCTGTACTTGACTGTCACAGTAAACACTGTGCTTTACTTCTGCCAAGTTTTCTGAATTTCTTGGCATCTCAGTCTCGCTCCTTTTACAATGTCCTATCTCTCATAGTACCCTTGTTTAGTGGTAACAATTTTCCATGTAACTCTTCACTAGCTCTAAGAATAGGACCAGAGTACATCAACCCCTGTACCACTCAAGCAAGCATTTTTTTTCTCTATGTCAGCCTTACAATTATCACTAAAAATTTAAACAGATTCTCGGGTGTGCAAGACAGCTTTAATAGGCGTGCAAACTGAGATTTCAACTCAGCTAAGAACGAGCAACATATTACACACAAAAAAAGAAAAAGCAGCACATAATGCTAACAGCTTCAAGTGCTTGAGACATCCCAAAGAGAGCTAAGGAACACATGTGCATGCTCCCTTTTGGAAGCAAGGGCATTAGCTGCCACTGGAAGAGAATCCTGCCACTGCCCTCAGGGCCACTGCAGTGCAACCAGGGCAAAAGTAGCACCTCATTCAAATGGCCCTGAAATTCTTCCAGAAGTGCCCTGATGGAAAAAAACAGAGGTCTGACAAAATTTGAAAAAAAGGATTCTCCAAAATTAAAGGTGAAAAAGAGAGATCACTGAATTAAAGAAGTAAAAATTCACCCCAGGAAGGATGTTACAAACAGTTTTCAAAAAACCCGCATCTCCTATTTGGTCTATAGTTTTCCTTGACTGAACCAAGCAGTTGTATTTTAAAACAACCTATTCATTTGTGCTGATTATGAGAAATGACAACACCACCAATTTCAGCATAAAACCCAGTGGTCTGCTATAAGATTACTTAAACATACACCGTATTTCCACAAGTCATGATAGAAAGCATGTGAAAATCTAATTAATGCAGACCTTCATCCTGATGAATGAAATCCTAACATCAGCTCAGTTCCTAATTTTGAAATTTGTGTCATTATATAGAAATACAGAAGTAAAATGAAAATTTTACTTGGTAGTGAAAATATCAAGTCCTGCAAGTGCTATGGTCAGGACAAAGGTCAGGACACAGGTCTACTCTTGTGTTAATTATGTAATAAAATTTCCACAGCCTGACTGAGCCCATCAATCATGACAGCAGTGGGGAACAGGCAAAAATGACACTGTTCCTGTGGCAGTGAAGTACCATGACAGAGTCCCTTATCTAAAACCACCAGGACTTTTCTTCTTTGGAAAAATGATTTGCAGTGCTTTCATTATGTACAGAAATGCAGATGAATGCCTTCTTACCACTCTTGTGTTGTCTAGAAAGCAGCTGTAAATAAAATGTTATCAATGTAGTCTTATTGCTCTTTGCTAAAACCATGCTGCATTTTGTTGTTTTTCTTTACCGTTTTGTCATTTATTCAACAGTTAATTATATCTTATCATTTCCTTCTTCAAGATTTGTTCCAAAGATTTGCTTCCTGCTGCAGTCAAAAACACGATAAAATTGGCTTGTTTATTTGCAAAAAAATATTTTACTTTTTATAAAAAGCAGGTATTATAGCTTTGCCATCACCAGAGCTTCAAAATATATTAAAATATTTGTGATAGACTGTGACAGTGCTTTCAGCATTCTTCCAGATTAGCAAGTCTCTGTCTCCCTAACTTGAACATAAGCTCCTTGAAATTTTGCTTCCATGGTGACTAAGATTTTACACCTTTCTCCCACAGTGAATTTTCTTACATATGACATATGTATATCAGGATAAGGTGAGACAGAATATTAAACTATTCTTTTATCCCTACCTTTTGCTGTATGTCATTCAGTGACATATATATGTGACATATATAGGAAAAGGTAAGAATACCTCTTTCAGAAGCTTTCATATAGTAACTTTCAGAAGCTGAAGATTTTAAAATTATTTTTAAATACCAGACAACTCCTCAATTATGATATAGCAGTGGCACAGAGTACAAAATATCTTTCTAAAAATATCAACAAGATGCCCTCCCACCCCAACATTAAATGACATGTGTCCTTCCACCTTGATTTCACTTCACGTTCTAATGCAGCATCATTGCAGCTTACAGAGGTACATTTATAAAGCTTCCCTGATTAGACCAATTTATTATGAAGGAGAACCTATGTGTGTCTGTCTACCAAATCTTTTAGGCACCATATGCATCTTTGGCAAATTTCATATTGTGTTTTCCAGCTACTTAGCTTCCTCTCAGCAAGTATTTAATTCTGTCCTCTTTACCCTTTTAGTTTCTGTGGTGATTTGTGATGTGAAGGCAGCAGTCTGTGCCAGGTTCTCACAGTCTGCTGGAAAGCCACAATTCTTTCTGTCTAGCTCTTTTAAAGTGAGAAGCTCCTCTGATGTCTTTTTGGGCATCAATTACTAATAGCATCTTTTGTCAGACCAACCTGATATACACTGTTCCTTACAACCCAATTTTGTAAAACTTTATTCCCAATGGTTCGACATTTTATTCTACATTCAATACAGTCTGGCCTATCTCTACCTCAGAAGTAAATTCAAGTGTGTTCAAGCAGCCAAAAGTCACAAAACACAACTGAACTCAACCAAACTAGGTGGTCTTTGAAGTGGGACACAAACCACACAGTTCCTTCAACCTACGCATTAGCTCCCAGGCATGCCTTAGCTTTCTTTCCCCTCCAGGACATGTGTTCTCAAGGCCTGTTCATCTCCAACTTTAATAGCTGCTTTTTAAAATATATCAAGATGTACAAAAGCTTTTCTTTGTATTCATAAACAAACAACAGTTAGATGAAGAAAAGGGAAAAGCAGAAAGTTAGACCACAAAAAGGAAAACTAGACGTGCACATCTACATATTTCTGCAGATATGTTCTTCTAGACTTCATTTGAAGAAAACATAGAAACACATCTCCCTTGCTGTAACTGGGCCTTTATGCTCTTTCACTGATGTAATCAAATATTTCCCTCAACAATTTTTCAGCATAAATTATTTATTGACTCTTTGCATGACAAAATAGCACTTGGATACACAACCTCTTTTATGAAGTCAATGTTTTGGGATTTTTCCCTTTTTTTTTTTTTTTTTTAAATGAAAACTCCCTTTTCTTCCATGACTTTTAAGAGATGTTAATGTAGACAGTTATTGTGATACTACAGCACAGATTTCTTTTTACAGTGATTTTTTTCCTTATCAGGGAAAGGAAGAGGAAAGGATAGGTGTTACTTTTTCCCTGGTGCATACTATCTCTGCGTCTTCAAGGGACATCTGAGACAGATCTCAGCATCAAATGAACTCTAGAATGAGTTCTTCTGTAATCAGTTCAACAGTAAAGTTATCTGTGTTTTCTCCTGATTCAAATTCACACCAGGTTCAGAGCTCTGGCATTCCTGATAACTTTTATATAGATCCTGAGACCAAAAAATTCATAATTATACTGACAAATAATAATGTCTCAATAAATCTCATTTGTGACCAGGCTTTCCTACCACTACTTAGCTATACATGTCAAGACGTCAAAAAGATTAAATTCTCAATATTTATGTACTTCTTCTATATTTATGTATTTACATTTAGCTTTATATATATATTAGGGGTGACTTTTACAACTTGTGATGTTTACACACACAATCTCATAACCAGTGCTTCTTACTTTTGCAAAACTGCTAACTTACTTAATGGTTCTAGTGCTGTGCAAGTACAGGTGAAAGAAGTCACGATCAGTATTTATCTGAGAATTAAACAAGGTTTGGCATCAGAAAACATAACCCACTTCCTGGTCAGAAAGCCTAGCTATTTCCATCAGTGTGAAGAAAAAATTCTAGACAGCAGCAACATGGAAATAAAAGGAGGAACAGTAATTTTTTCACTCAAGGTAACACAGCCCACCTCGTTGTCCCTAATTTTCTTTACATGAACTGCAGTGTAGGAATGCAGGAAGCTGCTGTTGCTTAGAGAAAATAATAGCATTACACAGCTCCTGAAACCACTTTTCTTCCTTTTCTAAAGCATTTAATGAAATGCAACTAGCCTTCTATTATCATACGAAGAGGCAGGAATGAAGTGACACAATGTAAAGTCCTAACTTTTGTCCATCACCTTCCTTTCACAGCTTCTTTCTGCTTCTGCCCTGCTCCCTTTGTACCAACTCACCCCACTCCCAAAAAAGATCAACTACCTGCATAAAAGTAAGTTTCTGGAAACTTGCAGTCCAGCTAACTGCTACAGAATGATGTTTTTAAATGTACCTAAAAATAACCAGAGCTGCAGTCACCCGCACCTACACATATATGGTTCATCACTGCTACTTCTTATGTAAGCTGAAATTTTGGCAGAAGTAGTTCATAAGGAGTACACTTGGCCATATCCTGAGCTTGATTAAAACACTAAACAAACAAAATATCTTGGGTAATTAGTATTTCTGTAATTTTTTTCAGCACCATGATTCACATTAAAACTTAATCTTCATATACAGTCAGCCTAAAATATCCCTAGAGTTGATTTTCAAATCCAAGTTTGTTTTTCCTTAGACAGAAGAGCACAGGGGAAAAAAAGGCCTGTTTCAAGAAGCAGTTGGTTTTTTTCTGCAAATAAGTCCTACACACACTTGCTTTTTTTTTTTTTTTATAGACCAACCATGCCCCAAGCTATTAAAAAATACATGCATATTTAAAAAAATAATTAAGCACAATTAGATCCAAGAAATATAATCAAACTCCAAATAATTATTCCCTCTGGGATTATAATCCACTGCTCATTTCACAGAAATGAAGTCACTGAAGCACACATCCTTGAATGGTCAGTTCCAGACAGATGCCTTGTGTGATGGATACTCTAGTGGTACTCTATCTCAGAACCAAATAGAGATGCACAGACCTCAGCTATAAATTGTGCCTTTTCCTTTCCCCCTTTGCACCCCAAAAAAGAGCATCAGACAACCAAGACAACACATTGCTACTCCAGACATGTGGGGCTGCCAGTCATACCTCAGAATGTGGTTGCCCAATAGATAGAGCCACTCAATCCCATGACCAAAACCTGCTACTCCCAATGAAGTTCTAGATAAAGATCAAAGTATTGATCATGAGATCCCATCAAAACAAGCCTGTGGCAGCACTGAATTCCAGTGAAATTACTCATGTTGCTCCAAATCCCATATTGCAGTGCTGGCGCAGTAGCATTGAAGTAACTTATCAGCACTCAGCAGTCTTTCAACAACATATTGCAGACCACTTTCAAACACATTTTAGTACAGTTGAAGTGCAGCATTGGAGCTGTCCCCCTGCCCCAAGTTTTGTGTGTACCAGGCAAGAAGAGGAGGGTCTTTCCCTTCAGATGCTTGCCAGCAACACTCAGTGTAGCGTGTGATCACGTACCACATGTAGGGTTGCTGCTGGGCAGCTCCCTTAGTTAGAAAGGGCTACAGCCATGTGATAAAAGAATCATTTGTATTACTGCTAACAAACAGCAGTGAAACAGCAAACCATAAGTAATCTTAAATAACAGCTGCATGATAAACAGTCTACTCAGGATGCCAACAGATACAAATCCATATTGTGTACAACATCACATGCATCAGAAAGAAAAAAAAAAGCCTTGAAAAACCTTTAAAAATATCTACTTTATGTCTCAGAAACACTTTGATCCAACTTTTTCAAGTTTTCACATACTTATCTATACTAAACCTTTGTATATGCCTGTAGACACTGCACTGCAAGTGGAAGGATGGCATTAGCACAGTACAAAAGCAAAATAAAGTGGCAGAAATCAGAAAGCAGACATGAGTACACAAGCACAGCACTGGCTTGAGGTTTTGTTTTATGGTAACCAGGAATTTTTGTTTCTCTCCTCTTTACAGATAGAGCAGTAAAAAAATGATAAATCTCTGAAGAAAAATTTAAAGATAAATTACCTGTTTGAAAGAGCTTCATGTAGCCAGTGTATTACAACCAGCCAACAGTGATTAGGAAGAGCATGGGTTTGTCTGGGTCAAGTTTAACTACCATCTGGGGCAGCTGATGGGACTCATTCATTTACTCATTATGTAAAAGACACCCTTATTAGCTCCTCTGCAATCATTGAACCTCAAATTAATGCAAGAATGAAATCCCTTTTACTAAATCTCTCTATTGGCTCTTTCATTTCAGTTATGTTAATGTTTGGAAACATCAATTTCATTTTCCCACCAAGATACTCTTCACATTAGTGCAAATCATTCACTGCCACATACCAAAATGAGAAAATCAACTCTTGTTGAGCTCTTGCTCTCCTGGGACCACGATATAAAAACCATGGCTCCACTGTGCATTGGGTAATCTAGAACTTGTAATTACTGTCACTACAAATTCAAATACATCTGTCCACATAGAAAATGAAATAGATCCAATGCCTGAATTACAAAACACCCGTAAGCTTGTCCATACCACTTTCCTAAGAAATGCATTGAATTCAAAATACTGTACTTTCCTTCTTACATAAAGTAAAATTAAAATATGCAAAGTCTCTGCCATTCAAGTACTTGGCTTCCATCTACATTTTACATTAAAGCAGCCTTAAAGAGTTCATATGTCTCACTGTGAAAACCAAATGGCACACAGCCAAACCGCAACGTGGGGCAAAAGTAGGCCAATCATCTGCATAGAACCTGCTGCCATTGAAATCGATCATAAAGTGCTGTGGAATATTTTACTTGATTCTAGTTAGAAATGCAGAGCAACACTGCAGTCACTGCACAGCAAAATGGGATTTAATGCTGTAGGCAAGGAGCTGTTTGGGATTGGCTTTGCTTTGTTTTTGTCTTTTTTAGGCTAGAAATATCCCACTATAAAGAATGTTATTTCTAAAAGCCTGATGCTAATCCCCAAATCAATGTATCTCATGCATGCAAGTAAAATACAACATTTTTCACAAATAGTATCAAATTACAAGGAAATTATTTCTGTAATAATTGCTGTGCAGAATGGTTTATTTAAAGAGGCTTTTCTGCTCTTACAGCAATGGTAGTTTATGGATATAGTAATGTGATGTTTAATTTCCCTTTTTTTATGTACACTCCTTGTTATTTTTAAATTCTTGATAAATTTTAGCTTGTAAATACATTTTTTAAAACTATGAATGGCCAAACAGAGATGAGTCATTTCCAGTTCCCTCACTTCAAGCTTTTCTGCATGAACTGAAAGATATAATTGTCCTCTGCCCGTAAAGACAGCTGGTATGTACATGCAAATGAGGGTCACTGTAATTTCCATAAGAGATAGAACTACTGTTGCATTGGACACTGGTCCCTTCACAATAACAGTCTAAAGCATTGGTGGGAAAAAACCGCAAACCAAAACAAAAATTATTTCTAAGTAAATCAAAACCTTGTGAGGAAATGTGAAAAAGTCTATTTCCCAGAAAACAGCTAAAAAGAAATACAATGTTTGCCACATACAAATTATTTCCATCATGAAGTCTAATTACAGATGTGGCAATTAAAAAATTTCTGAGCTGTTTATAAGCTGTCAAATGTTGATAGCTAAAAAGAAAAAGGTGTGCTTTTTATATGCTATAAATCTGAGAGTAGTGAACACCTCAAACTGGAAAAGTTTAGGTAGCATGTCCGAAATTAAGTCTAAGAAACAGGTGAAAGGGATTTAAACAAAAAAAGGATTCAGCTTGCTTCACAGAGGGCAAGTCTCAGAGGGGACTGGCTTTTTCTGTGTTAAAAATTTTGAATTCTAATTTTCTAGACTGAAATTGGGGATTTTTATTCAAGGCTACTGAAGAACGAAAGCATCTAGAAAATAATTTTAGTTATTTACTTCCTAAATTTACTTCCTCTTTTGTTTATTTTTCATAAAACCACCAAAAAAAATCTCACTCCATTGTTTTGCAAAGAGCTTGTGCACATATATGGTTGCTGTGCTCATGCATCTAGAACTGACTTCATTCAAAAAAACCCTGATATTATCTAATAGAAGGTGCTCTTAGGGTATGTTCTCTTAGTTCTACAGGTTCCTTAAGTGAAAAATATATGGAATATATTGCTGAGTTTTCTCTGTATACATACTTCCTATGTGGCAGAAGAGTTCCTATTTATGAATATATTACCTTTAGAAAGAAACTTCAGGTGAGGGGAAGAGAAAGGGGAAAGAAAACCTCAGAGCGAAGGAAAATATAAGCATCCACTTCATTTGTGAACTTTCTATTCCCATGTCTCTGTGACAGGATGCAAGTTGCCTAACAGGCAAGGTAAAGGTTTACTGAATGAGCCACCTTATGTAGCCTGAGCAGCAGCCTGTCACAGCTACCAAACTGTGCAGCCCCCAGTTTCCCTTCTCCTCCCCTGTTTTTGCTGCCTTTCAATACATTAACATTTTTTTTCCTCCTCCTGCCCTCTTCTGAAGAGGAAATTTGTTCCTTTCTGAAGTGCTGTCCATCTGTGCTTGCACGACTTTTTCCTTTTTGTGCTAAGCAAACCCTCATCATTGCCTCAGTCTAACACCAGGTGCATCATATGTTTATAGTACACTAGAACAACACCTAGCACAAGAAAACCCCAAACAAGGTCCTGGTTACAGAAAGCTTTGCATTTGAAAGATCTATTTATGCAGAGAGCTGATCTGCCTACAACAGTGCAGCTTTTAGCATTTTTCAACAAGAATAATTTAAGGCATTCAGCCTTTTCCTACAGGATGTAGACAAAGGAGACAAGTAGAAAAAAGACTTCAAAGAGTTATGCACTTCCTTTACTGGCCGTACTGCCAGACTGATGAAATGTGACTGTGTTTATAAGATCAGGCCTTGGATTGCAAGGCCAAAGTACTGCATGCAATGAATTAAAGTATTTTAAAAATATTTTCAGTGCTGTTGTGGGAGAAATAAACAATCCCAAAACAACTCTTAATACGTATCACTCACCTGTAAAGACATTGGGAAATGTCTCTGTAGAAGCCTGGACCCCTGAGGACTTTCTTGAATGAGTCAAAGGCACTCTTTCCGTTTGAAATTTCTCTCTAAACCCCTTGTGCTCCAAATAGTCTGCAGAGCTCACCTTCTCCGTTATCTCGCTTTTGTGATTAGACACCTCTTCTGTCCAGTCTGCAGAACGACTGAACAAACCTGCCAAACTAGCAGACCTCTTCTTCCTGATTGAGATTTTTTCCTTTTTGTGGAAGGACTCCTGCCTCCTTGTGAAAAGTGGGCTCTGGGATGGGGAGGGAGAAGGTGAATGGTTGGGAGAACTCAGTTGCCTAGTTGTGGTTTTGATGTAACAGGGATTAATTAGATAGGGCTTAAAACATCGGGAACCAAGCATCGGACTGTCCGCTGTTCCTTCAGAGGACAAACTGCCATTTTTCATTTCCGTGGATAAACCATTACGCAGCTCCTCTTGACTGGCTGACAGAGCGTGTTTCCCTTCCTGAGCCTCAGCAGCATGGTCACGGCCTGCATCTGAAATACCACCCTCTGTTACTGAGCTCTGAAAATCAGCAGCCTGCACTTCAGCAATTTTAGCCTCGGCATCTGCCACTGGAGTTGGAAAAGGTTGTGTGGAGCTGTGTGTCTGAGACCCATTTTCTACTGCAGTTCTATTCAAACCATCTTGTAGTTCACTGGCTACAGCATCCACTTCAGCAACGAGCTGTTCCTCAATCAATAGCTGACGTTCCTGTGTTTCAAATAAGCCGTTACCCGGAGAGCCTGTGCCATTTACCGCTTCCTTCGGTTCACGTTCAGTTGCACAGGAGACGGGAATGCTTTCCGCAATTTCTGATACCGCTGGAAAAGCCCCCTCAGTGTCTGGGCTCCTCTCTTTGTCAGTGGTAGTTACTGAAAAAAACCGTTCAAAATCTAAGGGGGTTGCCTGAGAATTAGCCATGTGTCGGCCCATTGTTTTGGTGACAAGGTCCTCAGTTCCAATGTTAATTGCCCCCTGCTGCTGCTGCAGCCTAATAGCTTGCTGGATATCAGAAAGCAAATCCTCTTGTTCTGCGGCTGAATGGAAACTGTATATATCCGTATCAGAGCCAGAGCTGGTCCTTTGTCCATCCTGTGTCTCTGCAGCAGCTGGAACAGTTTCATTTCTGATTTCAAAATGTTCAACATCTGTGTCTGAGAGACCCCCTTCGTCTGCAGAGATGCTTATATCGGGAGTTTTGGTTACAATTGAATGAGTACTGTCCAGCTCCCCAGGCTGCAAGGCCTGGCTTTCCAAAACATCCTCCCGTGAACTGCTATTCCCATCTTTAGCCTTGGACAGATTTTTTCTGATCCTCAGATTTGAAAACACAGAGGGCCTGGAGTCCGACTTACCCTTCTTCTTACCCGATTCGCTTCCTTTCGCATGCTTCCCCAGTCCCCTTCTGCCTCCCGATACCTTCTTTGTGCCGTCCGTATCCTTGGGCCCAGAGGCATCTTCTCCTCCTTCTTGCACATCACCTGTGTTTTTCTTTAGCTTCCCATCTTGATTCCCCATGATTTTTCGCAGTGCAACACCTTTGGCAATCAAGCCATCCTCCTGGATTTCATTCCTTTGGCCTGCTGGCGAGATCCCCTCTAGCGATCCAGGTTTGTTTTCAAGCGGCGGTGATGCAAGTGAAGCAAATGCTTGCTGTGCCTCTCTCCCATCTGCTAGAGCTGCCTTTTTGCATAATGTGCTGCTTGCACTGGGCTCCGCTGGGACATGCTCAGTACAGCACTGAGAGCTGCAGACAGCTCCTTCCAATGGCTGCTGCTCTTGGAGCTGCCTGCTCGCCGGGATTCTGCTGCACTCTTGTTGCTTTAGGAAGGATTCTGTGAAAAGTGTTTCCTTTATAAAAGTCACTTCTTTTTCCACGGTTTTTATTGCCTGCATTGCAAGCTCAGGTTGTTACCAAACCATTTATAATTTCAGTACTTCAAGCTCCTGAAGGGAAAAAGGAGAAAAAAGAAGTTAAAGCAAGTTAATTACTCTGCCACTGCTCTGCAACTGCTCAAACAAACTAACAAACTTGGAAAGAGAAATATTATGATTGTTTATAAAGTGCTTAAGCATATGCTGCTTTGACAGATTACACAATACCTCTGGTGATTTATATGCTTGCTTTTTAAAGGCCACCAAAACAATACATAATTTTAAAAGAAGAATCATTCTCCTTTTAAAGTAGATGAAATAAAAATAATAAACAGAAAGTTCTTTCCACAGTTTTAGAGTTGCACTTAAAATTCAATGCATTGTGGTAATTATGCTATAAAAAGCCTCCCACAATTTGTATTCTGAGAAGGTAGATATACTGTTATTCCCAGGAGAATCAGCTCATCAATATTAAAATACATCACCATTGTTTTCCCTGATAAGAACATCTGGCACGAAACAAGATAAAACAAGCAAGAAAAATAGCAGTATTCAAATGCTACTAAGGAAAAAGATACAGTAAAGTATTCCTCTATTTCACCCTACATATTTAATAATTGATTTAGATGCTGACACTTCCTAACAACTTTGGAAGCTTGTGCAGAAGTTTTAATCAGTTGCTGCTTCTCCCTCATTTTTGCTTTAGATGAATAAGCTTCAGTATTTCATAAATACATTTCCTGAACTTCTAGACAGATATTTCCTTCCACTTTTAAAATCTGGAATTAATATAACTGGAATACAAACCAAAGGACATGAGAATGCCAAATTGCCAAGTTGGATCAGTTGAGCTGTCCAATACTTTGGTTCAACACCAAACAAGTAGTAATCAGATAGATTTTCTGTTTGTAATTTACCATCTCTTAACTGCCCAGTCTACTAGATTCAGTTTCTGTGAAGGATTTTATGTATTCCTCATGGCTATGAACTTCCTCACTTGCAATTTCCCTTTCATCAGGGATTGCTTAAACCAATACATGATTCCAGGGAAATACATTCTACTGGTTTATCTAACTCTTACTTCTGATGTGATTCCTACCAGAAATTTCACTTCTTTCCCCTGCCTTAACAGATATTAAAGAAGGAGTATCATTCACATTTTAAAAATGATATAGGCATATCCTCCCCCACCACCTCCTCCAAGAAACACACTATTTTGTTCCCAAAGTCTTCTAAATACCTTTACAAATCCAGGCTTTCGTTATATAAACAGCAAATAATTGTTGTTTTCTTTTTTTTTTTTTTTTGTTTGGAAACAATAACTCTGTTAATAACACATGCAAATTAATTATTTTGAACTATCATAATTTCTTCCTTGTGCTTTTTGGTCGCTTACTGCTCTGGTGTAAGCCCTGTCCTGAGGGGCCTGTGGTTCAGGCATGAGAAAGAAACCTCTTGTCTACAAAAACTTGAGTGTTTTATGTGGATCAGATGACTTTGTATACTCAGTGGGATGATTTGGTTGCTTTTTGTCGTTTTTTTTTTTAATTATTTTTCTTTATCTAACCAAGTCAAACATCTATTTTTTTCCACTTTTAATGCTTAACAACTATAAATATACTAACAAGAGCTAGTATAGCAAAACTTGCAAGAGCATGTTACGTGATTTTGCTTTTTTACTCCATTCCTACTTTTGCATTCTGTTATGCTACTTTCTACTTTGTTGCAATATTTTACCTCTTACATCATTATTGTGTATTTACAAAAGGCTTTTGAAAGCACATATAATTTCAGTCCAACTGAAGATATACAATAAGAATTAAGGCACAGTTTGAGACAACCGTTGTAGTAGAAAATACCTTGATGGGTATTTTAACTGACTGGAACAAACAAGACCTAAGCCTTGATTACAGCTGGAGTATCTTCCAACCTCACTTAAAAACTTTTCCCGCCAAAATTCTGCCAGAAATTATCATAATGCAGGAGTAATACAAAGATACAATTGACCAAATGAGTAAGGGAACTGTAGAATTAGTGTAATGTTCAGAAACTCTTCCTTTCCTTCCTTCTCTGTAAACTTGCCTGGCACATCCTATACACTTCCATTACAACTAATGGTAACTCACCAGCAGTGATTACTCTACAAATTGTGTTGTAAAACCAAGTCATAGACACAGGTAAGCTTATGAGAGAGTCAAGTTAAAGACCAATCTTCACTTTTAATTAGATACTAGAAGCTTATAATTAGTTTAATCATGTAAGTTTTTTATTTCCTAGAAGTTTTCATACAGCACATCCTGCTGAGTCAGTTCTTAAAAAAAAACCCCATATAATGTATAGCCATAGATATTTTCAAAATTTAAATATATTGCAATAAAAACCCAAATGTTAATATTTTGGGGTCTGTTTATTCTTAGTCATTCTTTTAGCTTCTAGAGAAAAACATATTATCAAAAGTCAGCAAGAAACCAGAACATTTTGCCATCAGTGTAAGCTACATATTAAAAGCTAACATGATATTTAATATTCTACACCATAAAAAGAGAGACTTTCAACATACACTAAATGAAGAAAAGAAAGGGATTTAGGTGTTCAAGAAGAATATTTCATTTTAAAGAATGATAATAACTCATTCAAGATTACTATAACTTATTCTTATCTTGCTATAAATTGTCAACAGACTACTGAGGCTAGTCAGGGAGCCTGTCTGCCTGGCTCAGTCAATATTTGCCAGTGCTCAAACAAAAACACTGAGGGGTGAGACTGCAAGCATAGACCTGAGATCCTAATTTCTCACTCTCCTCCTAAATTCAGGAGGTGCAAATAGCATCACACAGAGGAGAGTCAAAACTTACAACTCAGGACACGTTGTCCTTGTGCTCCCAGAGACCTCCATGTTAACACATTCCTGTTAAAAAACACAAAACCCTGTTACAGGACTGTGATTATTTTCAAGACAGTTACCATTTCCTGCAGCCTCCCTGGAAAGGTGAGCAGCTCCCCCAGCACTGCCTGCCTACCCCCTTGATCAGCTGGGAGGGGAAGGGCAGCACTGATTGCCCACACCTGGGTTCAGGACTCAGCCTCCTGGAGCACAGCCAAGGCAGAGTGCTGCCCTCTTGTCGGGTCAGGCGTTCTCCCTCCAATCCTTTACAAAAAGGCTGGGTGACCAGTTGGCATCCTGCTAGTTTGGACCTATGGCAAAGGTGGGCTGCCTGGAGGAAAAGAGGGGTGCTTAAGGGAGCCTGCTCAGTGTAGATACAGCTTTCTTGGGGTGGATGAGTCTTCACCATGCTTTACTGACTGTGATATTTCATTCTGCTCTCAACAGTAGTTGTTGAACAAGTCCCAGTAGACTGAAGACAACACCCTGTTACTGCCTCAGGCTGTGCCTGCTGGAGTCCAAGCATTTGGGCAGGGTTAGGCTTCACTGACAGGACCCCAGGAAAGGGTTTAATCCATAGGAGTGCTGGCAAGACACAAAGAGCCCAAATCATTGAACCTGGTGATGCACCATCACCACTGCAGAAGAGATGTGAGGGGCAAAGAATGAACTGTGCCATTTGTCCCCATAGCACCCTGCACAGTGACTGAGGGACAGGCTCTGTACTCACAGCCAGCTCTTCCAGCAGCCCACAGTGGCTGGTCAGGCTACATACATGTGTATACATGGGCTCTGTGCCCTGCCACTTCCCTGCTGGGAGACTTGGGGCAAGATGAGGCTGCTGCAGCTCAGGGCAGGTGCTCTTCTGGGTATAAGACACAACATGGCAGGCCAGGGTAGAGGCTGCCCATAGGGGGCTGAATCTCAGTCTCCAAGGACTCAGGCTCAGAGGTGGGCTGAGGCTGGGCAGCAGCAGTGTGAGAGCCTCAGCACTGTACTGCAGGCCCTGGGAGCTGGGCTCTGCTCCCCAGCACTGTGTGCTCTCCAGCCTCCTCTCACACCGCTCCCAGAGAAGACATGGCTGCAGGGGATCCTCATATCTGCCATACACACACCCTGCAGAGATTAATTTTAATGAGCGGCTCAGTGTGCGTGGGTTTGGTTTGGAGATAAAGGCACATAAATGAACAGGAGGGTTTTAAAGTACTCCAGTGTCACATTACTGACTGGGATATGGTAATGCAGAGGGTGTGAAGAAAGACTTGTTTAAGCAGACAAAAACATTCCACCCATCTATGTTACTAAAGCTGGAATTTTCATACTCATTCTCATTCAGCTCAGTGCTGGAACCTGGTCCGTGTTCCTGCTGTCCTGTGGCAGCAAGAAGCCTTCCCTGGCTGCCGTTCTGAGTGTGATGTAAAATTTATCTTCCCAGAAGGCATCAGTTACCATTAAATATTCCCTTACATTACCAAAATCATGCTCCAAGCAGTTGAAAATTTTTTCCTGCCCCCACACTCCCATCTCTTTCAGCTTCAGGGAGAAGTGCCTTTTAGGACTTCACAAGCTCTAGGTGTGACTGGCAAGGGCCAGGTCAGGAGATCAGAAAATACAAAGTGAATTAAGAGACCATAGTGGCCAGGATCAAAGCCAATCCTGCCCTTGCTCCATTTAGTTTCTAGTGGATTTGAGATTCTGCTCTTTCTTTTATTCCTTGCTTAAGCAGTATGAAACCATGCCTTATGCATTTTATTTATATTACGCAGAGGTGATCCAGCTACTGGGAAACCTAGTTTACCTACTAAAAGGCTTCCTTTAGGAAGGTTCAAGCAGCTTGAACCTAGCAAGCAATGATCATAGGTGAGATTTTACTTTCTTTGGAATTTTTATTTAGTGCATGAAAAAATATTGACTAGGATTTTTAAAAGCCTGCTACATAGTGCTGAATTTTCTTTCTCATAGTTTCTATCTAGTGAGAACTATCATTTAAAATTAATGTGTCTGAAGAAGCAGTGTCTCCAGCAAAACAATGTTTACCAGCTACATGCTGCGGAAGGCTAGGAGCCAAAATCTCTATGAAGCATTTAACCTCCTGAATTTTTCACCTAAATGCAATTATACATTTGTGCATTGTGAAATAGAGCAGTTTTTCTTTAAAAATGTGATCAACTTGACATAGAAAAACTCATACACATTCCAGTAAGTTGCTTTATTGTTTTCCCTTTGCACTTCCATATTCTTACTGCTTCTTTATTGTAAAATATACTTTTCATTATAAAAGCTGTACAGAACCTATCACAGTTATATGGGAGGAGTTGGCTGAACAGCTGCACTCAAACCCCTGCCAGCATTCCAGAGATTTATGCATTGCATTTCAGGGCTAGGTCACAGGAACAGGCTCCAAGAGTCCAGGACTCCACACATACTACAGCCAGAAACTCCTGTATTTGGAGCACAGTGCACTATACTGCTACCGTATCCAAACCCAAGCAATGAAGTCTGAAAATCTGTTTTATTTCCTATTACAGACTGAAAAGTGAGGTATGTTGTGGCATAGCTTCCCCTGTTCCTTGCACAAAGTTTATTTCAGACAAATTGTATGTTGAATGCAGATCGCCAGAACTTGTTTGCTAGTATATGCTGAATGAATTCAATGCAACACAGTTTAGGCTACACCAAGAAAAAAATAATTAGCAAAATATCAGATGAACAGACTGTTAATGTAAAGAAAAAACAGTTTCTACCATTTAAGCCACTGTAAAGTACTATCAAAAACTTGGAGTAACAGTCTAAGTTATAATTTTATTTTCTAAAGAATGAAATTTAAGCAATAAGGTTATTTCCTCAGACCTCATAATAGCTTTTGAACACAGTAGGAACATCAACCAAACTTTTAAGATGGAAATCATTAAACCCCTGCAAAATGCACACATGTGCAGAATCACTATTTGCGTAGAGGGGGAAAAGATAAGCAGAACTGACTGTGTCAGTCGATCAAACAGGATTAACGTAGTTTAGAACTACCCACCACAAGCAAGCATTTCATAGGAAAAAATGAGAGTGGACAAGATTTATTGTACAAGAGGATAGAGAAAGGAACAAAGAACACAAAACTGTAGGGAACTGGGCCTCCTCATTTTCATTCCTTAGAAAAGAACATATTCTGTTAAATCGAGCGGAAAATTACATATTGTCTTGTTGGTTTTCTTGGACGACTCCCAGAGTACTTAATGACAGGTTTGAAAAATGTAGACTTTGATCGTATCAGTGAACCTTTTTGCCTGCAGAGAGCCCAAAACGCCATGAAACAATGGCGTATTTTTGAGCCTACTCCTTTTCTTCAGGAGACAAGGGATTAACTAAAGTACTTAGTGCTCTAATTTTATCTTTTCTGCTGGAGAAATTATCTGCTAGTCTGAAGGAAGCATTGACAAAGATCAGTTTTTCCTGAGATTCGTTTTAAAAATCTCAACCAATTACATTGATTGTTCTTAAAAATACGTGAACAGAAGAAATAATATTATTTTTTTACCTTCTTTTTTTAGGCATCAGTTATTGTTCTGTTGCATACACATATGTAGCTGTGTAAAATTTGGGTCAAATAAAAAAAAGAGAGCATTTTATCAGCTTTCATTTCTTGTTGAAACACCAAATGTTCTCCTGTCAATTGTTGTATGTTCTCCATAGAGGGAACAGCCCTGGGGCAAACTCTGTAAAACACTTAGACAAGTTTCCAGAATGTGATAATTTTTATTTTTGTACTAATTTGCTGAATTGTTTCAAATACTTCTGGTGTTAGAAAGCAGGACAATGGACATGAACTGGTCTGCAAGTCTACCTACACACAGTAGTTGCTAACACCCAAGCAGTCCTGGCTGCCTCACTAGGCTGAACTAGCTGTGATAGGAATTACCTGCACTGAGACAGATGCAACAACACAAAGTGGGCTCAATCCTTAATTTATGTTTTATGTCCTCAGCTAGACCTCCGCATGAGGGACCTAAAGCCTTGTTAGCACAGTGATTTCCTACTGGTTTTGTAGTTAAAATGGCTTTCCTTTTGTCAGCTGAATGGTTACCACAATAAGCTGAGTTAAGGTCCTGATTGTCAATAATGATTGAACAGGTGGCAAACCATTTAACTACAGTAAAACAGAAGAAAAATAGTTCAGATAAATAACCCAGATGCCTAGATAAAGGTAATGAAATTCAATTATGATGATGTTTTTGTATCAAAAGTATTATGATATGCATAGAAGATACCACTGAGCTACAGCTTTTGTATGGCTAAATATGTAGAGCAATTAGTGTGATCCAGTTAGGGGACTGAATGTTCATTCCATGATCAACAGAAAGCTAAATTTTTCCAGATCGCTGTTCTGCTCACTATACCCATTCCCAATCTTTCATAATCTTATGCCTTCTTCCTCAACTTCAACATCTTCATCTGACCAAGTATGTAATATCAACTGTCTTACTGAATTTTTTGTCCTGAGCAACTCTTCTTTGACTTAGTCTTGACCACTGCTGTATACAAGAATTTTTTTTGTTTGATGTCTCTTCTCATTTCATGATTTATCCAAGGTCATCCACAGACCAAGAATATCCTCAATACGATGGGTGACCTGCTTCTAGATACAAAATGGCATCTCTTTTTCTATACTGGTTTATCTTCATTAATTCCTTTTTCTGAAGTTGTTGATCATTTCAAATGTTTACATTCATTTGCCGATTTCTACTGCACCTCCCCTTGCAGTGCCATTTCTCCCTTCTGCCAAATAACCCCATTCTCTTCCATACATGATAACTGTCCTGTCCTTAAATGGTGTATCATTGCTCATTTTTTATCTTTTAATCCAAAATCTTGTTAACTGTACCTAGAGGCACATCTGTGGCTATGATGAAAGGAGTCAATTCCAACTCTTGGTTGATAGTCAGTAATTAGTGGAAGCATATAGGACCAAACATCACTTTCTTTTACCTGTGGATAAGGAATACAATGAAATTATCTTACCAGTTTACAGTTCAGGCATTTTAATTGTTTTTACTTTTGCCTTCCATATCTTGGTTCTTGGAAACAGTAGTAAATGTTAATGCCCATGTCTTTCAAATATTGTCAAGACAAGACAATGTCAAGGATGTTCTGTATTCATCATCTATTTTATCTATAATTTTTATACAATTTACTTTAGCTTTATGCAGCAGATTCATTTCCCCTTTGTGAAAACCCTGTGTTGGATTCCAGTCTTATACAGTGTCACAGTCCAAACAGAACTGGACAGAAAGAGAAAGGAAAGAATTAAATATTTGCCTCCCTATGTTTTTAAAGAGAGTTTATGCTGTGAAAACATATAGAAAAGACATTAAGGAAAATTATGTTTAATAACTAAAAACTTTAGTTTTGAGAGAGAATTGTAAAGAGTGTAGGGAGTCATAATTCAGAGAATGCTTGCTTGCTCAAGGTCTTAATTTCTCCAAAAACTCTAACATGGTCCCCAGGGGAGTGGTCACAACACTAAGCCCATCAGAGTTCAGGAAGTGTTTGAACAATGCTCTCAGGCACATGGTATGATTCTTGGGGTATTCTGCTTAGGGCCAGGAGTTGGACTCAATGATCCTGATGAGTCCCTTACAACTAAGCAAATTCTATGATTCTATGAAAATGTTGCAGCCTAGAGTGCTTTGGGAAGTTGGTTATAAAACCTGAAGTACTACCCAAGCATTAATTTATGCAACAATTGACAAGAAAAATTTCAAGTAAATGTTTTACTATGATTTGTCCCCAACCTTGCCAATATCCTCATATTAAGTGCTAACATAAAATTATTTAGAAAGTAGAGTTCTTCCCAACATCCAAACTGGTCAGTTTCAGACATTAAATTACATCACATTTCCATTTCATTTATGTTCGAGAAAGAAGTTCAAATAACAAAATTTAAACACTCAGCAACAGTCCTAAATTAGAGACCTTGTGTGAAATGTCCATAGAGCAGCTCATCTTTTTGTATGTGTTTACAATAAGAAGGATAAATTATGCCTTAACAGGTCTTACTTTTCAATTTTTTAAAATCATGTACTCCACCTGGTTAAAAAGAAGATTAAATGTTCAATTAACAAAATTCTGATGAGCTTGTCTGAGCCAGCTCAGCTGGGGTGCTATTACAGGAGGTGTTTGCTTTACTAAAGTAGTAGTACCTTAGTACTACCTCAGACTACCTTAGCACAGTGTAAAGAAAGAGAAAAAAAAAAGTCATAAGGGGGACTCAAGATTTTTAAATAGGGTATTCCCATTATCATCTGGTGCTTTAGTTGCTTCTGTTCCAGAAATGTTCCAAATATCCACAGATACTGAAATAATTCAGGACATATTACCTGAAAAAGTAAAAATCCCAGGATTTGGACTGGACATACATCTGGTTTGACATCAAGCTTCTAGCAGCTGTCAGTCTGACAGACTGCAGACAGTGATGTAGGAAACACTCTAAATGTAAGCAATGGGAGATTTAATTCCCCAAGTTGTCATTCAGGTTAATGGATGTCTTTAGATAAGGGGGTTGGTTTGTTTATTTTAATTGAGTCTCACAACTCCAAACAGCCTTGTGCTGGACACCTTGTTCAGGGTGTGCTGTCATGTTGGCTGTGTTTTGTGCTCACAGACACATCAGTCAAAGGTGGGACCAGCTGCACCAAACACTAAGCAAAGTGCTACAAATGCACTGTTCCTACACCAGAGAGCTGGTAATCTAAGCAGACTCACATGGATAAACTCCTTAACTCAATTACATTTATTCTCTTCCCCCTGCCTTTCACCGCTTCCGCTTTTGCATCACAGTGCAGTGAAGAGGTATTTCATGGACAAATATCAGTAGCCTTCCAGAAAATATCAACTAGAAATAGATTCTTAATGTGGAAAGGATAGACATCCTGGCCTAGTAAAATTAAGTGGTTGTTTCATGTTTATAGCAAATATGTGTAAATTGTGAAAAGAGAGTGCTAAATCTGTCAGTACTTTCAAAACAAAAGACAATAAGCTACAGAAGGGCTCAGGACAGTACAGATCATAGGTGTCACTGACATGGGATAAATATGACATGAAATGCTCTATCACACTATAGCTTTATAAGGAAGTGAAGGAAAGTAAAGGAAGAATTGGAAAAGGAAAACTGAAGAAAGATGGAAGATCTGTCTTTTCTGAAACACATCATGAGAAGTACTGCCTTGAACTGCCTTGAACTCTCTGATTTCTGGGTGGTTTAACTGTGGGTGTAGACATTAGCCTCATATTTCCATTCCATCCAAATACATGAATTCTAGATTTCTGAAAAAGCAAAGATGACCTTTGCTGACTCACAGATACCAAAGTGCTGGACTTCTCCTGCACAATTTCAGGGACATATAATTACTCACATGGATGTAGTAAGCGTTATTTTCCACCATTACTGTTACCAGTGCGACTTTTGTGCTAAGATACTGTAGCTCCATGTGAGTATACAAGAGAAGGAAACGCATGACAGGACTAATATTGACATTAGGCTCTAATATAGACCAAGGGCTCACTGTTCACTAAGCATTCTGTAAGCAGAGCAGAAGACAAGGTCTGGGGTTTTAGGAAGTCTGCTTGGTGATTTTCTTTGGTGACAGGTTTGGTTTCTTTTATTTTTTATATTTTTTTTTTTTTAATTTAACTTGGGGCACAAGATGATTACAGATGAAGCAGAAATATGCAATATTAAAAAATACACCTTATTTTAATCTTGTCAGATAAATATCTTATACCAGTCTGAAAAACAAGGAGAAAAGAATTTGACAGGATATTTACAGGTTGTGCTTTCTTTCTGTTCCACTCCACTGACCTTACTGTTATTCACTCCCATTAGGGACTATTCATGACAATTGTTTTCCTTCTACCATCATGTCAATATCTGATTAGACACAAATAAGCTTCTTCTGCTCCTTCTAATTCAATGCTAATAAAAAATATATCAAGTGCCATAACAGACTTCTAAGCAGTCCAAAGTTTCTGTGTGAAATTTTATATTAACAGTCTGACATTTCTCCCTCTGATGTGGAAATCCAGCTGTGTCCCAGAGAGAAAATCAGATGTCTTTCCATTAAACCACAGCTCTCAAGATTGTCTGCACAGGCAGGGATAAGTCAATTGGAAATAGCTGTGAATAAACATCTGTTGAGCAGTATGCTGGATATATGATTTTTCTGATAATAGAAGTTGAAAAATTTCCATATATATATATATAATAATTCCTTTTAGAGATATAAAATTAATAAAAGATATAATTTTTAAATTCAACTCCTATAGTCCTCTGCACAGTTACAGTTCCTTAAACTGGCATTAGCCCAAATAATGTATTAATAATACAATGTATTAATTGCATGGAAGATTTCAGGGAGACCTTAAGGCAAAACCCACACCAAGGCCATCTTTATTTAAAAATTTACATGTATTTTGACACGGCTGCCTTGATCCCTCAATTAGGGTCTGGTCCAGCTGTGTCCTAGAACTCTTGATACTCCTGTTGTTGTCGCTTGAAATGAATAGATCCTGCCCACTGTTTTCTGGGGAAGGCATGCAGCTAAAAGACAGAAATACCTTGTTCATGACCTAGAAAACAATTTCTTACTCAAATATTAGCATGCAGTATAGCTTATATTTCAAAGAGATAGAATGTCATTTTACTTAAAAATTCCTCTAATAATAGTGCCTGCTGTGAGTTATTCTATTTTGATTATGTTTCATTTTACATTCCCTTCCTATGCTATCCTGAAAAATAGTGCAGAGAAGACAGCCTTGAAATATTTATAATGAGTATATGTAAAGGCAGCTTTAGAGATCGCAAATTTCAATGCTCCATTAAAATATAGCCTGTATATAAACTGCTGTGTTAGAGAGTATAACATTCAATAAAGTCATAAAGTTCTGACAGAAAAGATACTAAAGGCCCAGGCCATTGCATGAAGCACAGAAACCTCCAGATCAGAATTTAATGATTAAAGCATTGGAAAGAAACTGAGTTTTCTTATGTATAATTGTGAAGACATCATAAGGAATTTAGTATAGGTAAGGTTTAAAATTTTGAACATGTAAATATTTTTTTACTTCAGATCTTCATATGGAACAAAGAATTCTTTTCTTATGCTGCAAAATGAATTTAATAAAAAAACAAACAAATAAAAAGGAAGTTTGATCCAGGTCAGGGATGTGTGTACACATAAATCGCAAAAATCATAGTATATGTTCAGTATGATGATAAACTTTGAAAACTGCTGGGTTTTGGGGGATTTTGAGTTGTTGTCATCTGATGACTCAGACTGAGAAATCTTACAGATATTTTCTAAACACCAAGAATTTCAGTAACTGGAATTGACTACGAGACTACTTCAGATCTATCTAAAATAAGTTCTCACTACTTAAATGTCCTTTTACCTGGCACATCTGGATTTTTCTGTTATAGAACCATTTGTATAAGGACTTCATGAAAGAACATTTAATCTCACTTTTTTTTCTGTTAAAAAATTTCTTAATAAAACCTCAAACCAAGATGCTTCTGAATTCTTCTGTAGTCTTGAGTGCGACTGGTTTCTACAGGCACACAGATGTAACTTTGATTATGTGGTATTAGTTATTTCAACAGTGTGTGGCTTTTTGCACATATATTACACTGTTTCTTCTTCTTAAGAAATATCCACAGAAACTGGGTTTATATTGCTACCTCATTTATCATCTCAAACCAGATAAAACAGGTCTCATGTACTAAGCCACCTACTTGGTTAATTATTTTTAAAGACTGGGGGTATAGCTTTTTATCTGTGGTAAGATACCCCCCTGCTTCTCCCTCAACATCTCCAGACAACTCATAACTTTTTATCAGTTAAAAATGGTAAGATAATGATGACAGTCCAGCTTAGGGAAAACACTTGCAGATCTTGGAAGATAGAGCATGAGCTGCCCTAAAGCATCATTATCTGCTATTTATTTATTTAACACACTCATCATGATTTTCTTTGAGGATTTGTTTTTAAATCAAAATCCACATCCAGCATAGATAGGATGAGCACAAACAGTCTGACACTACACCAAGGCTATTTTGGAAATCTTAGTCTCCTTTGTCAAATTAATTGACACCTATTTTTCCTAGTTTACCCCTACCATACCTCCTCTTGAAGGCATGTAGGGAACAACTTTTCTGATGAAAGAAAATTATAAAAAAACCCCAAACAATCCATCCATTTAGTCAAGTAGCCTGGGTCACATATATATAAGCTAGTGCAGTGTTATGTGGGCAGCCTGAAGACCCTGCCACACAGTTACACGGGAGGGAAAGTGCTGTCCTGCCAAAGCAGCAAACCTCCTGTGCGGTGCAGCTGCTTCCCTGTCCTGTTCCTCTCCTACTTGTGCACATGCTGTAAGCAGGGTGCAGAGGAAAGAGAAGAGAAACAAAGCACAAAGGACTACAGCTGTCATGGCCTGAAGCTACTGCTTGCTTTCATGTAGCCGGGTACATGCAAACAGTATTGGGTAACAAGGGAAGGTAGCTGGAGACTCAGGAGAGAGTTAATTACCCTTCCCTGTTTGTCCTTTCAGTAAAGTAGCATCTCAACGTACACCCAAACTATCTGCATTGGCCATCCAGTGTTTAGCCTTCAAAAAGGCTTAGTCCTAAATGACAGATAAAGTTTAGAGAACTCATCTAAGCCTGAAATTATAATCAACCTTTTCACAGCAACAAAAAAACCTTTTCTCTTTTGGACTGTGAGCCTCATAAGGAGTTAGGAATTCAGTTACAGATCTTCTGCTATGCTTTTAGACCTTCCAATTTCTCTGGAAGTTTGTGCATATGTCAAGTCTTATGTCTTAAATATATTTAGCTACACTAACACCTTTGGAGGCAAATGCAAGTGCAAGTCTGCAGCTGCTCCTAGTCCAGCCATCTCTGACTGGCACAGTTTTCTGTCTTTGATACCACCCATGTGACACTCCAAATAAATCTCATGTACACAGAGTTCAATTTATCTCTTTCAGTCTTCATTGCTAAAAATGCCCTTTATCCTTACACACAGCTGGTTGCTGTGTGGCATTCCTTCTACTTAAAAGGTGGAAAACCTCTTAAGAGACTAAGGCTGTTCAGAACTGCTCCCTGGAGTGGCTATAAGCTAAAACCCCAAATTCAGCCTTCTATCCTGTGAGATAATTCCAGTATAATCCCAGAAGAGTTTCAGATACTGCCAGCAACATGTGAGCCACTTAGCCTTGTGTCCAGCCAAAATCCTTATTTAGATCATCATGGTTTTCTTCAGCTCTTAGGCCATTTATTTCCCAAACATACCTTAATTAAAGGTAATAATGATAATAAAGTGGTCATAATGCAGCCTTACCTTGTTTCCTGCCAAAATATATTCTGATGTGAACTCAGCAACTTCTACTTCTGCTCAGAGAAACATTTCCACACAGACTACACTTATACTAGAGACAGAACGTCTGGCTTTTTTGCTCTGGGCACCATTTCCAGTCACATGAACTGGGAACAGTTTGATTCAGATGTTAACAGCCACTGACATTTGCAGGAATGTTAAAAAAAAAAAATCATAAATGCCTTAAGAAATTTCACTGCTTAAAAGACTTAGCACAAAAGTTATTGAAAATGTGGTATGTGTTTTTTTTGGAGGAACATAGGTGTTTGCAGTAATATGTCACATAACTATCTATTATGTTATGGAGCTAACTATATTGAATAAAGTTTTCTTCCCAACTTTTATGTCTTTTCAGTCTCACTAAAGTAGAACTTGTGTGCAAATCAGGGAAGAATCTGACATTTTAATTTTAAACGGATGTTAGAATTTGAAAAATTAAATAGGATGTATTCTGCAAACTGACAAAAGTAGTGTATTTGAATAAATCTGTGATTGGCAGCTAAGCTTCCAGGAAGCTCCCTTCCCTCCCTTTATTTATTTTAAACACATTTTTTAATTCTGTAAAATGATTTATTCTTATTGTCTTAATTGGAAGGAGCTCTGCATCAGGGGGAGGGGGAAGATGACAGATTTGTGGTTTACATTTCATAGGACTGTGGTAATGGAGATACTCAGAACACAGCTCTCTCTTCCAGTTCATTCCATGTTCCAAAGAAGTCTCATGCTCAGAAGGTGACCTTCAAGGGGCATTGCTCTGTCCCTGCATCACTGTATTACAGGATAAGTCTTAGCTGACAGACTCTCATTCCTCTCAGTGTAAATGGAAGTTACATGGATTATTTTAAGCCTTCCTCCCACCTGAGATACTTTCTTTCTGCACTCTCTGGCTTTTTAATGTGAACAAAAAAAATCAAAGAACCTCATGAAGCCTACAAGGAGTATTCAGAAGTTTTGAAACCTTTTCCCTTTTGAGGTCAGTGAGAGAGGAAGAAATAACTCCAAGCCAGCTAAATGTAGATAAAAACAATACATGCACATTATTCCTCTACAACTTCTGCATGGGAGCCGAATATTGGTATTTTTCTAAGAAGAAACAGAGGAAAAGAAGCACTGTATTTCCTCTTTCCCTGTGATTCCCACAGCTCTTGCACCTTCACTAAAGAGGTAACCAAATGATTGGCAGACCAAGATTTTGTGCTATGTACAGGAGGAAAAATAAATTGCTAAGTGTGCAGCGACAAATTGTTCTAACGCAGCTGGTAAACTTCTGCTGTCCAGTGCAAGTTTTGCAGGAAAAGCCTATACATATTTTGTGGCCATCAGACTTCCTAACCAGGCACAGATCACCTGACTCATACTTCTACATTGAATCCATCCAACATTTGTCAGAAAGGGGATGATTTTTTGTGTTTGGATGAGAAAAGGACAGAAGCAAAGAGTATTCCTTTGTAAATGACAGGTTTTTTTGTTGTTCAGAAGCTAAGTTAATCTAAATTAATGATCACATCCCTCAAAGATGAAGTATTGACAGGAAACTGCCTCTTCGGTAAGAATTTGAGACATCAGCAGCCTGTTGTACTGAATAAGAATGAGCTACACAGCCATTGCTGGTGTTCCACAGACATGGCTGGGGTGTGGTGTTTCAGTAAGAGCTACTATCCTTTTGGTGCAGCACCCACACTGGAAAATCAGTTTGATGCCTGCAAGTAATTGAGAGTAGATACGCTCTTGTAATTTGTTCTTGTAAAATTCTCCTGAAAGAGATACAATTCTTGGGAATGACCCTGCATGTACAGCCCGAAAGTTAAATGTAATGAGGCAGCAAGTAGAACAGTTGTTTCATCTAGTTTGAAAGCATGAGATGTTACTATTTATTTGCCATATTTTCAGTCTAGATTACAGCTAAAGTGTTTCTTTGAAACAATACATACTTTTAGCCAAAAGGTGTGAAATTTACATTCTCTAGAATAAAGAATTCCAGAAACCTTCAAATGCAGCCATGTGAACATCACAGTATTCCTGCTTCATGAGATTTCTTCCACAATCTAAGATTTAAAGGACTAGATCCAAAGCATATTAATGAGCTCACTATTTGCTCCACCCTCACATTGACTGCATCATCATTATTAGGACAGAGAATTAGAGAAAAACATCATGACCATCTGAAAACTCCACAATTCAAAACAGGGGGAATTATCCTGCCAGAGTGGGTTATGCAGAGTAGGTTAGCAAGATTATCATGAAGACATAGTTTGAGACTATTTCATGAAGATAGCTTATAAAGCAAAGATATTGAGAAGAAGGAAGATAGCATAAGCAATATAAGAAGCTACAGGACAGTCAGAAAAATAATAAAATATATTTTGTTTAAAAAAACTTGAACATCCTCCACCCCCACAAAAAACTCCAAACCAAAACAGCAAAATGACACCCACAAATTGTGGCAAGATTGCTTTAGAAATTGAATGGGAAAATTTCCTTTTGACTTCATTTTGTCTATAGAGCTGTCAGCACAGCAAATTAAGCAGATACTGAATATGCTCCATCTCACCAGCCTACAGAGCTCCCTCCACCTCAGTTACAAGACTTTCTGTGGGATCCCCTGAACTCACAATCCCGGTTTCAACCCTCCACAGAGGGTGGTGCACTGATCGTTTACTGAGTCACATGTGGGTGGATTTGTATCTTTAGCACTATATGAGTTAATTTTACTGGAGGTGCAAATCAAAGAAATTGCTCCTGAACCTGTTTTCCTCCAATTATTAAATGATTCTGTCCTAATATTTAGACAAATATGATGAGAAGTAATGCCCCACCAAAAAAGCGCCTGTCTGGAGGTGTTGTGCTTCATCTCCCAGTGCTACAGTCAAGAAAGGAAAGTGGATGTTGTTTTTTCCTATTGGTCAGAAAAAAATAATATAGTGAAAATTGCCATATTTGGTAACATTGTCTAGAAAATCATAGCAGTGGAAGAGCCTGAGAACAGGATTTTGTTTGTTTTTTTTATTTTTTTTTTTTCTTGGTTAGTTTGTTGTGAGTTTTTATTCATTTTTTGTTGTTTCTTTTGTTTGTTTGTTTGTTTTGTGTGTGTGGGTTTAGGGTTTTTTTTGTGTTGTTGTTGTTGTTTTGGTTTTTGTTTGTTTGTCTGTGTGTGTGTGTTTTGTTTCCTTTTAGTTTTTGTGCAGGACATAAGTAGAAACCTTACCTTGGTGAAATATAAGTAGAAGGCAGTTTGCATTCAAATCATTGCCCTGCCAAAAGTCATGCCTAGGGTAGCAATACTGGAATGGTTTTCCATTGCCCAAAGCAGCACTGAGAGTGAGATGAAATGAGAATAGCTGCCTTTTTCCCCCATAGGCTGTTGAAGGCAAGCTACAAATGTTATTTCTTCGAAGCTGAGTCACCAGGTACCATAGCTTTTTTGAAGAATCTTGCAGAGGTTCTCTAGTATTAAGAAATCAGAACTCAGGTTTCTGTATGTAATACAATCTTCCCAGAGCAGAAGATCCCATGTGCTGGAAATGAAATGTTGTATTAGATTTTGAAGGACGACAGGGCACTTAGCTGTGACAAGTTCAAATCCTACCCCCATTACCAAAATGGGGCTTTAAGACTGAAAGCCATGTGACTTAAAAACTGTAACTTGGAATACATCACTCCAATGTTTTAGAAGTGCAAAACAGCAGACTAGTTTTAATATAAGGAAATAAGTTCAGTAATTACAATTTCCTTTATTTCAAAGTTCAGCACTTTCACTGCTCTCAAATCCTGTGATATCATATTTGATTTGATTTCTTGGTTCTGTTAGATGTGTGATGCACTTGTGATGGTCTAGGCACGAAAATTCTTGCACACAGAAATACTAAGCATTTTAAATCGAGTTGTTGATCAAGATAGAAGAGGATCACACCTCACTGAAGGCATTCCAAAGACACAAGAAAAAAACAGATTATGGAGAAATAGAAAGGTCTGCACTGTCATTATAACTGCTCAGAAGCATATCTCTACACATACAGGGAAAGAAAGAGAAAATCTCCTAATATCCTTTTTATTTTTTTTAATGGATATTTTGCCAGATGAATAATTTCTCTAGCATAGAAACCCATAGAAGATTTGGTGATAAATCTCTATAAATTTGTCTTTAGTTTTCAGTCATTATTTTACTTTCTGGTCATTATTTCAAACCCATTTATGGAAATACTGCCGAACATACTGTTTTGTCAGAGTTCCTGCAGACTAACTTAAGGCCGCTATTTCGAATAAGCATTTTTTTATGTGATATAAAACATCCTCAGAACACCAGATGGATATTATTAAATTTTATGATAGCTCATACAGAGATAACACTCATTTTATGGAGACAGAAAAAGTCATAAACCAATTAGTCTCAACTTGGTCTTTACATTATGTTCTGCATTTCAGAGGCAGAGGCAGAATTCCCAGTAAAATCCCATCAGACAGCACAAATGGCCAGAAATAGTACAGAATATGTCTACAATAACTGTAGTATTGAAAAACATGTAATTCTTGCCCTCAGACAGAAATAGAAACTTCATTGCTCTACTAGCTGCTGTCAGCTGCAGGGAGAAGCACCAGGCAGGGGATTCTGAGGAGAATCATAATCCCAGTATATGGGATAATACCCTATTACCTCAGAAATTAGGTGCATGCCAGCAAATAAACTCCAAATTTTAACATTGTGCCTACTGGCTCTTTCATGTAGCTTCTAAAGAAGAATTTGTGTCATGGAAGAGAAGGATAGAAAGAAGATAATGAGAAGATGAAAGCTGATAATTAAGAAAATAAAGCTGTTGACTTTGTTTATAGGAAACCATAGAGTTTCGTTCTGACAATTGCAAGGATTGGGAAAGCGTTTCACAGTTCAAACTGAAACTTATTTGTCTGTCATTGTTTTCTGGGCAGATCCTGGGTAATTCACACAGCTGAACTTGTATGTAATGCTCTACATGCTTGGCAAAAACACAAATCAGGAGGGGTCCAGCAACAGAAACCACACTGACACTTCAGTATTGTTTTGTCCCTTTTACAAGCATGGAAGCATGAACAGACAATGTACCTTGCCAAAACCTGTTGAACAATTAAGCAACAGGACTGCCTTGAGCCCAAGGCCCATGTCCAAGTCACTGAAGACCACAATCCTTACAAAAAAGCCCATTGCCTTAACTAAAACTGCAGCCCTGTTTTGGGGCCCCAGCCCTCAGACTCCGCTTGTCAGAAAGGTCTAAAGCTGTACCTGCATGGTAGTGCCAGTTGCACCCAACAAGACAGACACTGTTTAGGGACAGAGGAAGACTGGGATGTAGATGCATCTCCTTTTAAGTGTTTCTCGGGAAAGAGATGGAGATGCTGTGTGCCAGTGGCCACACGGATTTATGTTCTCTAACGTTTGTTACAAAAACATATCCTGCCTAAAACTGAGGCTACAAGTGCTGTGACAAATTTTCTCACATTGCGTTCCAAAATCACCCACCAGCCTGAACTTTTCTACTGACAAAAGCACGTTGTTTTGATGAACAGTTTGTATACCTTATATGCCACTTCCTCACTCTTCAATTAATTTTTCTTCATTTAGTGCTCAGTTTCTTGTTTAAAAAAAAACAAAACCAAATTTGCTTATAAACATTTTCCTCCCTCCACAGCAAGCTCTGAATATTTTAAGATATGTGCATCAGTGAAGTTTTCCACAATATTCCTGTTCTTGAACTTGATGACCTTCCTGTTTTAGTTTGAAATAAAGAAATATACATTTTGCTGCCAGTTAAAAGGTTCCTACCCTTAAGATGTAAAACATTAGCTGTATACGTTTTAAAAAAAAGCCATAATTATTTCTGTTTGCAAAAGGCTTCTCACAAGACATCTTTATGGTGTAAATATATCTTTTACAGAGATAATATTGTCTAAAAATTAAAAAGTAAAAAACCTCCTGAAAGCATTTAAAAAAATCTGATTTTAATAAAGATACATTTCTTGAGACAGTATCTTAAGACCCAGTAGAAACCCAAGTAATTCACTAAAATGACAGCAAATCTTACCTTAAGAAGAATCAGCACAGAGGCTCTAGTTTTTCTCTTACCTCATATTCAATCAAATGCTTATGGCAAGACTTAATGCTGACTCCTTCCACCTCTCTAGTGGTCAAAGAACAGATAGCCAGAATCTAAGCACTCCTATAGGTTTGTCAAACTGAATGGGAGTAACATCTGGCTTTCTGCCTGAAATTAATTGGAGAAATGTATTAGAGACTGTGTACTTATCATCAGCTGCCAAGAAGCATTTAGATAATGCTTCTTTGCAGGAGGAGAAAGAAAGATTTTTCATTTCATTTCCAGGGAGGTACATGTACACTGTCAGGCAGATAACAATTAAGGACTGACTGGAAAATATCAGAGAAAAAAAGTGACATAATTTAGTTTTTCTTTTAAAAAAAATGTAATAGCAAATATGGAATGGGGCACTTACATTTTCCTACAGATTTCAGGATGAAGAACCCAGTTGATAAACTTTCAGATTTAAGATGCTTTGCCTATGTGCCTTGTTTAAGCACTGAAAGTCAGACCTACTTTTCCCTCTTTTGATAAATCATCAGTAGAAATTACCATTTCTTCAGGGCTGTGAAATTGCACCTGTGACTCTTTCCCACCTCTCCTGACACTGCCACAGGTGTTGTAGTGCCTTTGTTAGGGCTGCATTACTACTGGCAGCAAAGGATATTCAAATAGCTTTCTCTGTGGGCTGTATTAAGGTCCTGCAGGGACAAACCAGAAAACAATAAAAGCTGGAAAATATGGACAAAGGGGAAAAGAAGAGCTCCCTGAAGAGCGTAAGTTGAAAGAATCTTTTCTGCTAAAAGGCCATTAGCATTACAATGTATATGCTACATAAACGCCATAGTAATCTCTGTTTATTATTAGTACTGTTTTTATTATTATTGTTATTGCTCTTAAGTGAGAAGCTTTAACCAGGCATGCATTTGGATGAAGATGGATGAATATTGTGCCAGAAAATAGAGCAGGAAATAGGAGAAAATAGCAGAAATAAAACAAGGTAAAAATTAAGCAGGAAAGAAAGAAACTAGAAAAAGACACTAGAAGAGTTTGGGTATGTCACGAACTTTTTTTTCTATTTCCTTTGCTTCTTGGATTACAGCAAATGTCAGGAAAGTCCTGGAGTGGCAAGTATTCCTCAAGGGCATGACCATCAACCTGGCTGCCTTGAGAGGAGGGTCCCAGCAGGATGCTTTAGGCAAGGGCAGCAGGAGGGGGTCCCCAGCCCAGGATCAGCTGAGTGCCCAGTGTGACTGGTGGGGGACCAAGGCTTAGCCAGGCACACAAGTCTGTGTGGCAGGAGACTCAGTATATTGCTAAATGAAGTGCTGTGGGCTGCAGAAACAACCACACTCTTTCAAGCAGGAGGAAGATGTTGAATGCCTTGCCATAAGATTGGCAGTCCTGCTGGCAGAGCAGGAGGGGTTTTTTGCCTCCTCACTGGTAGCAGATCCTCTCTGCTCTGCCTGCATGGTGAAATGCAAAAATGTGAGGGCTGACACTGAATTCTTCTGGAGCTGTTTTAGGCAGAACAGATGCAGCATGGCTTTACAGCCCAGAGCCATTCACTGTAGGCTGGCAAGGCAACTGGAATGGTAGCTGTATGATTCCCAGTCTTTTGGCATTAACATCAATAAGCAACACCAAACGCTTGTAAATCACCCCTACAAATTTACCTTGAGCTACTCCGAAAAAATTGAGAAAAGTTTGTTTTGTGCACAGTAACATCTGGTGCGAGTTCTGAAGCACTAGAGTTATGCTTGGTGAGGCTCAGTAAACTCACAGAGATGAAAGAGGGAAGGTGCTGCCCACTCAGGGAGCTGGATGCAGGTGGAGTAATGAAGAGAGGAGATAGCTGTAGTACAGCACAGTAATTAGAATATAAATCGAGATTAATCTCCATGAAAATATTTTTGTTTGGGTCCTGACAAATACTGTATTTCAATTAAAGGCAGTCCTACAGATTATCAAATTATTCTCAAATTAATTTCAGCAAAGGTTTTACTGTGCTACTGATTTAATAATTTCATATTCTTATTCCAAAATGTGGTATAAATACAAGCAAACACATAGCAGACTTTTACGCCTGCACAGAGCTGACTTTTCTATCACTTAACCAAAAACATTACAAACTAACTCAGCCATGAGAGTAAGGATGATGGCCCCAGTATGAGAATATATATATCAGCTCTTATCTTTTAATCAAATAAAGGTCTATATATCGGTAAAAAGACAAGCATGTGGATGGTTGAACAGAAAAAAGCTGTAGGTTCATATCTCTGATTATGATTCTACCAGCTACACTTTTATCAGGAAGTCATTATAGTTAAGCTGTGAAAAACAATGTGCATGTTTGTGCATTTCGGATGATACTAAGCATGCCTGTTTCATTTGGTTTCACATGCATTTGTTAGGCTTTTCTGCATAGTTTAATTAGCAAAATAGCATAATGGAAAAATAAACAGTTCACAGGCATGTGTTGTCTTTCACATTTATTGATACAGCAAACTAATTAAGTGGAGATAGGCTTAGCCACTAAATTAAAAATCTAATGCTGAAATTGGGAATCAATCTCCCTGTTAGGATTGCCAGTGATGTCAGCAGGACAGCACTTAGGAAAGGTTATATTGGTCTTATTACTATTCAATGTTATGTTCTTTTCTTCTGCATCTAAATAAATAAATATGACTAAGCTAGAAATCTATTTGAATAATTGCTATTATTCAAATATAACTCATAGATTTGGAATCAATTTTCTCTCCCCTAAACCACACAAATAGGAAATTTCATATAACTATCCAACTCCAGACAGTGGAGCATTAGGAAAACACGGCAGCATAACACCAAACTGATGGAAGCTACCAGTTCTGCAGCTTTTAGAAATCACTGTATTTCTCTTTCTGTTCCCTAGTTTTCCCTTCCTAGGCTCCTTTTCTGATCCTTCTTTTTGTATACCCTAAAACTGCTCTCTTTCTCTATGCCCTAGCTCTTTGTTTGTCCACTTCTTGGCTCTTACTAAGAGAGTTGTCTTTTTCTGTTAAAATGATATGAAAAAATTCATACCTGGAAATGAATGTGAGAAACCCCAGGTATCGTGGTGGGACTGTTAAGAAGTTACAGTGCTTTTATTTGTCATTTGGGTTTAACAGGGAAAGCAGGCTGAAACAATGATGATCGATTACTGCCAGGGCAGAAAGAAAGATTATATGGGCTAGAGGCTATTAGTTCTTGGGTTAGTTGTTCCTGAAGGAAACAATATACTAAGGTAAACATTTTTACAATTAAAGCATTTGTACTAGCAGAGAGAAAAAAAAAGATCTTTCTTGATGTCAGTGGCCCACATAAATGTGCAAAGCTTTAGAGCTTGTTGTGAGGTGGAGGCTGCTGAAAATGGTAACTTATTGTCCTATAATATTTTTAAAAAACTGCCTAAACCAAACAAGCAGAAAACCCCAAGCCTGGGATAATATCTCAACAGTTTTCAGTTTCTGAGATAGGTGTGTCCATGTACATGTGGTCCAGAATTTCATGTCCCCCCTCAAAGAACAGCTTTGTAACCAAAGTGGGCATGCTCTTGTGTACAGACAAGATTTAGCAGTGGTACCGTGCTTTTGCAGAGCAGGAATTGGCTAAACATGTAGGAAACATGGTAAAGGTCAAGCTCCCAGTCAATATGGCCAGGGGAACTCCCTGGCCACCAGTTAGAGAAGGGCAGGAGCTGGGAGAGGTAGGGGGCAGCTCCTGCCCACTTGCAGAGCCTGGGGCACAGCCAGTCTGACCTGGGAGGGAAAGAAATGCAGCACAGGAGACTCTGACTTGCTCCAGCATGGCTAAAGGTGAACCTCTCCTTCCAGTCCTTTCTCCCAGGAATGTATGTGCATTGGTTTACTCGGCCTTTAGAAAGAGACGCATTCTGTGGAACAGGTGTTCAGATCACCCTCCTCAGGTCCATGTCTCAGCTACTCTTTCATGGGTACCTGCAGAGCTGGCAATTGGGTGTGGGACGCTGTAGTAAGATTAATGTATTTTGCTTAGATTGAAAAGATGACACTGACCCCTCATGACAAACTCCTGGTTATTCTGCCTTGGAAGAAAACACCAGAGGAACAATATTAAGTAGTTCTGTTACAAGTTTTCTTTTCCCTTGTGGCATGTAATATTCACTTTCACATCAAGAATCACAATCAAGGACTGTTTTACCAGAGAGACACCTTCTTGGTTTTTATTTGTCCAGAAGGTAGAATTTAGGAATATATACTGTTTAACATTGCATACTCTTCTGTTTGGAGAGTGTATATGGTGTAGGTATGTATAGATATATAGATACAGATACTCATACAGCTATATACTTAATGTTAGAGACTTCAAGTGAATTTAATAGAATATATTTAATCAATTTTTAACAAGCTAATTTTTTTGAACATTGATATATTAACTATCTTGATATATTTTCATTCTTTCTTTCCTTTCTTATAATATTTTTTTTCTCTCAAATGATCATGCAGTGCCACCTAGTCGTTGCTGCTGAGGTTTGCAGTGCTTAATTGAAAACATCTACTTCTCTAACGGGTTATTAAAGAAGTGATTTTCTTTGACTCTTGGGAGGAAGAGTGGTTATGTTGTTCCCTCCTACCCTCCCTCAATATTATTCTAACATCATTTGTTTATAGAATATTTTAAAATTTTACTTTTATGTCAATTTTAGATTGCTCATGTTTATTACTATGGCATATAAAACGTTTATCTGAACAACTAAACTTCCAAAAGACAATTAAGAAGTGATGCTTGAGAGGAGCAGTTACAACAAATATGAATGAACACAGAAAAATAATTTCCCTCTACACGTTATATGCGGAGGTGGGAGCAAGAAGCAGCTTACATTGCAGCCACAGGAAAATGAGTGTAAGCATGAACACGTGGCAGTAACACAGCTACTCCTCAGGGCTGATCCTGCAGTTAATAGAAGGACACCCCTCAGCCCAAATAACAGCAGCCATATGGTCAGCCTCAACTTAAAGATGCAGGTATAATGTAATCATAAGGGGAGCTTGAATGGTTGCTTTTCAGGTCTTAAAATTAGGGTGTGTCTTGTCAAAGTTGTATGAAAACTTTTCTGTTTTTCTGTGGATCTGCATCTCAAATACTTATGTGATGATCAGCATCTTCACATAAGCAATCCAAAAAAAGGCAAACCAAACAAAAATAAGTACGATTCCAGCACGTAACAGCTACAGAACACAATTTGGAAACACAGACATCAAAGGCTTAAAAACTGAAGTGTTAAATAAATGATTTCTCCTACCTCCTTGCTTCCTTTAAATATACATAAATATTTTTAAGTGTCCGTAATTCTGGGAGTACTAATACATGACTTTTCCATTTGAAGTGTGGAAACTGATTGTATATCCCGGATCAAAACATTTTCCCCTCAGAGAGATGGTGAATTAACATATTTTTGCAGAGGAGTAATTTTGTACAGGTTTCTGGGTGCCCTCTAGATTATGTAACAGGTTTAAAGAGTGATACTAGTAAAAATTCAAGTCCTTTGACAAATGAATAAGGGCTAATATTTCATAACCAGTATTGTCTGTTCCATCTGACTTTTAGACTTTTCCTTGATACTAGAATTTTTGAAAGGTGAGTCTAAGGAAGTGTCTAACTAATACAGAACAGCTTCCTGCAAGAGCTGAGAAGCTCCATGCAGATATACGAAAACTAATCCATTAAAAATCTAACCAGACTACAAAATAGGCTATTGTCTTTATTATTTGTTGATCTGTTCAAGAGCATCCTGTTCTTTTAGCAAGCATCCTTAAAAATGCTTTTCGAGAGGTTCTAAACCTGTTGGTTTAGAACATCTTGAAGAATCTGTGTGAAAACATACAGAAAATCAGTGGATGGCACTGTTGGCTTGCATATAGAGAATCATCTCCTAAACTATAAAATATATACAGATTTTAAGGTTAGCTGTAGATATATGGATTTGTGTTTGCCTAGTACTTTACAGATTTTTCTGTATTTAAGCAAATCAGTTTTTAAAGGTTTATTTTCATGCTAAAGTCTCCAAGATTATTAGTTATTTAATTCTGAAATTTTGTGAGTCACTCTAAACAGAAAGTATTTGGACTAAGTATTGGACTGAACAAATCATCCCTTAGAATCACTACAAGGAGCATACTAAGTCTTGCAGCACTGAAAATGACTTATTTTACCTCTTTAGTCTATAAGCACAAAGCATGAACATTTAGTTTATTGAAATATTGTACAAAACCCCACTTTTTCTGACCTATAGAGTACCTTAGGAACTTACTCATTCAGGCTCTGATCATTTCATCTCCACTGATCACAAGTTCCCTTAGAGCCATTAAATCACTCTCTGAAACAAGGTAAGACAGAGATAATGATGTTGCTGGAAAAGCATCACGTGGTTGGTGTGGAGAGGTAACACAAACCCGGTGACAAAGCAATTTCCTCCCCTGGAGCACAGGGCTCTGAGATCATTTGATGCTTGGCAGCATTTATTCTGTGCTGCCGCTCATTGCAGCATGCCGTAGGGAGGGGGAAATCTGCAAATCTTTCAGCTGTGGATCATATGGGTGGGTGGAGGGATAAGGATCATATGGGTGGGTGCTGGGCTCCTTTGCCATGGGCAGAGAGGCTGAGGCTTCCATCATCACAATGGGGTTAATTCCATTGAAAGTAAGCACACTTGAAAGTTTTACCTCGGCTCTGAATGCAAACCAAACCACAGCCTCAGTGTCAGCCTTAGTTTGAACCTACACCATGGACACAGTGTTGTACACTCTGCGAGCTTGTTCACAGGGGAGAGATAAAAATGCCCACCTCTCTGTGATTGATGGACCAGGAAAATGAGGTGTGCTGTGTCTAAGCTTTGGCTTTACAGCAGGATTTGCAATCAAGTCAGCCAAGGGTTCCCCTCCCGAGTGAGCTCTCATGCAAGGTGGCAATGGCACCAGAAGTTTGTAAGTAGCCCAAAACTTACCTCATTGTTCCGACAGTGTGGCACTTACCTGCAGGGGTCCTACCCTAAGATGCACATGAGGCTACATGGAGGTAAATCAGGAAACCTGCTAAGGCTCCCAGAAACTTGGAACACTTTAGAGTGCCTGTATGATGATTCCCGGTATAGGGGAATACAGCTTGAGGGCCAGAACCTGTAAGCACTGAACTGAAGAGAAAGATTCCCACTGAAATTAAAGGGGTCCCTTTATCCTCAGTCCTATATTCTAGCTGGATGGATATCTAGCTAGGGGCAGAGGGAACCCTCCTTCCTGTTAGGGTTTTTGCAGATATTTGTGTTGTTGAATTTTATTGAAACTGAAATTTTAAAACTATTTGCTATTTTAAGATGGAAAGAAAAATCTCACTTTTATTTTCTAAACTGAGCTCTGTAACTCTAATGTACCAGTCAAGGTCCTAGAAAGTGGAATGCAGAGATTAAGTAAAGGCTTGAGGATTATTTTGCATTCACTTGCTGTGGAGCTTACCCTGCCTCTCCTACACTGAAAATAATATGAGTTGAAACACCCTCTAAGGGACTTTGGTTTTTTAACTCAAAGGTCTTGAAGGAGTCTTTTATCATGTCAGATAACACATTTCTGGCATATCTGTTGCATCTCCACACTTTTCATCTAGGCAGCCACGGTTGTCATGGCTACAGTATCCCTACTCTGAAAAATAATAAATAAATAAAATCCCCTTGATCAGAGTAGAGGAAAAGATTTTTTTTTTCTGAGTACATGAAAACCAGTTTTCTGCACGTGAGAAACAGTTTTTTGCTAGACTTATTTTAAAATTACAATTTCAAATTATCATTGTGTTTGAAATTCAGTTTTATGCCCCCAAATGTGAAGCTGGAATATACTGGGTGCCTCTAGTCAACAACCGAGCTCACAGCTGGTATAACAAGAAACACTGAACCTTGAAATAGATCATGAATCAGCATCTCTTTGCATTACCCCATGAAGAGAAATCTCCCCCAGAAATTTGGCAGGGTTTTTATGCAGAAGGGGCCAAGATTCCTTAATCATGAAGATCAAATATTTCAAGATGAACGTAGCAAAAGATTTCTTCAATGTAAGTAACATGGGAAGTGGGGACAGAGTCTGTGGTGTAACTCCATTAAAAATGGAGGGATTCAACTTCAGGAGTACAATTAAAATGACATGTTTCCAAATGTAACCTCAGAATAATTCTGCTAGCCAGTAGATGACTCTGCTTTGAGCCAAATCTTCTAGCCTCGGGCATTGAAAAGAAATGTCACAGAGATTTAATTCTCTCACTATTGAGTTTTGTAAAGCTAGCACTACTATAGATTGACAAGAGCATTATTCTGATGTAAGTTTACATAAGGCATTGTGCCTTATCAGACAAGGCAGCCAGTCCCTGCTGCCTCACTCATGGCTGTTGGGAGGCTTTTGTGAAACCCAGCACGCTCTCCTTGTCATGCCATCCTTTCCCTGTGGCTGCTTGCAGAGGTCTCCACTTGAGTCCCACAGCCAAATTCTTACCTCAGTTGTGCTGTTAATAAGCAAATGCCTTCACTGTGGTGCATAGGCATAACTGCAAATAGGGTGTGCAAATTGCACAGCTTGCCTTCACTTGGTGCCATTCTTCCCAAAATGTTCAGAGGAAGCCTGCTAATGTATTACAGGTTGTCAGATTGTTTCTGTAAGGTCAGACCTTGGCTGCCACGATGCTTGTGTAGATGTCTTCCTTATTGGATAGCTCCTCTGCCCTGTCACATATAAACAATTCTGCTCTGGATATTGTCATTGGTGTCTGATTCTGAAAGATTTCATTTCTTGTTGGCAATAGCAAACCTACTTGCTAATACAATTTAGTGGAGTTTTAATCAGCAGCACCAGGCTGCTCACAGAGCAGCTCCCAGACATCTGCCATACATTTCCCATATCTGACAGGACTTTTCCCAAGGCACATGTCATTTAGCAAGGAAGGCACGTGATGCTGTCTCTTACCCAAACCCGTTCTCTTAATGCATGTGTAATGAGGTGGCTAATGCTTTGTCAGTAGGAGTGCCTAGCCTTAATAAATACTGACATGCACTAAATGATATCATAGGCTTTGGAGTTATCCTGAGAAAAAAAGACCCCTCACATATATATTTGCATACAAAAAGAAGTTTCCAAGTAGGATTAAAAATTGAATATTTGTGTTTAAATTTTTTGCTGCTCTCTGTTAATCATATGAAAACAAAACAGAAATTGCAGTCTCTTGCTGTTGTAGTAATATTAACACAAAGAAGTTCACATGCATTATAACTAAACATTGTAAAGCTAAAAGTAAACATTTACAGAGAGGAAGGAATAGTTAAACACAATGTATAAGTTCGGGGGAAGACCATGCTTATCTGGCCAATAGCCTTTTTCAGCTCAATACTGCAGACAGCAATTCTGATCAACTTCTGATTTTTGTATGTTCTGAGAAAACTACAAGTTTTTGCCTTCTGGTATACGCAAGAGTCTAATATCAAGAATGTTTTTAAAGGCAGTCTTTCACCTTCTCTCTGATAATCACTACACATTTTCCTTGGCTTTCTTTTTTCTTAGAAGGTCACACCACTGACTCTGCACTTTTGCTGTGCAACATCTCTGCAGGCTAAAGCTGCTGTTGGGACCACACAGTCCCCCAAGTCCAAAAGCCCATTATATTGACCACTGCCCTCTCCTGTTGCATGGCTAACAGATCTGCATTTCTCCAGGACCGCATCCTCTGATTTCCTGTTTTGTTCTGGGGTTCTTCTACAGCTATTCACCAAAGGCTGCTTGGTATGGACAACTACAGCCCCACTTAGTGATTTTAACAGTAGGAAGTCCAACATAGTTATGGACAGAACATTCCTTACTGGGAAAAACAACTTCACCTCCACACATTTTTGTTCAGCTAGGGCTAGGGTCTCTTACTTCCTTCTTCACAAAACACCTATTGTACAAACCCAAAGAGTCACAGCATGTGCCTCGTTGGGTTCTCCCTGAGATGGCATGCAAGGCTACAGCCACCAGCTTGGTTTAGGATCCCGGGCAAGCTGCTTCACTTCTGTGAGAGGTTATCTGTGAAACTGGAACAGTCTTTGAGACCTCATAGCCGTCTGCCACTCCCTCTACAGGAACAACCGTGTTAGCAATTAACTGATCTGTATGTTTACAGGATTAAAGGATCTGGTTTCTCTTACTAGGTCAATTTACTCTGCTGTAATTAGCCTTATCCTCTTCTTACAATTAGTGTCACACCAAAGTCTCAGAGCTTAACATGGGCCAAACTTTGGGAGTGATCAAATTCGTATCTCACAGGTGTAATTGAAAACAGAGTTTGTAATCTCATATAACCCCGTATGTTCTACTTGAACATATACAAGACACTTTAAAATGGTAGGAGTTTTACCCAACACAGGGATAGGGAAAGTGGCATAGGAGTTTCCAGAGAAATCTGTGTGAAGCACTACTATAGGGGAGCACAGAGCCCACTGCTGAATGACCTACCTTCACTTCACCAAACCAAGCTGGCTAGATGTGAGCAAGGTGTGATTTGAAAGCAAGTATACCACCAGCAGGGCTTATGGATGTGCTGGAGAAATCAATGCTACTAATACCCATTCCCACTGATGCTCTCTTCAACACTGTCTGGAGCTTCAAAACCTTTGCTCCTTGATTGTCTTGAATGCTTTATCACTTACCTCCTCTCTTTGGATAATTCTTGAGTCCAGTATTACATGTCCCACAAAAGCTAAACCACAAGCAGCAAACTGTTTGGCAGTGATAGTCATTCTAAAGCATGTAAGAAGAGTTGTGGCTGCTGTGCTCTCTGAGTAAGGAGGTGCTGAGAGAGTGTGCTCTATCGCCAGGTGTTGCACACATTTATCAGTGGTGACGTTATCTGTGTTGCTCCTTATCACAGAATAATAGGTCTGTATAGTCTTTATACATAATGAGAGATGATGCCCATGTATGGCATATAATCCTCCTTCCACTTGTGGCTAATGACAAAAAATGCCAACGTAACCCAGTCCCCTCCTTGGGAGGGAATGGGCTCAGCAGAAGAGCCAGACCTCTTTGTGCTCTGTGTAACACCTCAGCTGGCAGGCATCCCCTGTGTAGATGTAGACCTTGCTCATTTGGAGTTACTGTCCTAGCTTGACAGCAGCTTCAGAATCTAATCCATCAAGAATCTCCCTCATATAGCAGGAAAGAAGTCAAAACTTTTCAGGATTAAGCCACTCCCGTTAAGTTTATTTTCCCTCACCTCCCCTAACTTTTGGCTGTCCTGTCTTCAGCTCAGTTAGCTCAAGATATCCCAGGTTTATAAAAGATTTTTGCCCTGTTTCTGTAACTTCACAAAAATAGTAGATGAACTGATAGCAAATTTAACTTACCCAAAATTTGTCTAATCCATTTCTTTAACCATTCTATTGTGTAGTACTGGGCTGTTGTTAATAGATAACAACAGCTGGAAGCCAGGTTTTAAAATTCTTTAAAATTTAATATTATGTCATTAAAATGGTAAATATCTGCAATATGAAGGAATTCTTGAAGAAAGTGATCACAGGTAGCTCTAAACAAGTCTTCTACAAGAAACTACCAGCAGCTGGGAGTCAGCTGTTGTTAGACCACTCACTGAGCCTCATGGATGTTCCATGCACAACTCTGCAGCAGCTGAGAGATTGACCTATGGATGAAGGCCTGTTGTTCACAGTAGGGAAGGGTTATTTGTCTGATGCTTTTGCAGCTCCTTTCCTTTTTGGTCTCCTCTGAAAAAGGCATTCAAAACAAGGTTAACAACACCCCATACTGACAGATAGAGAAAAAATTGTGAGAACAATCAGAAGACTGAAGACAAGATGTTATTTTTTCTTGCTTTCTGTAACAAAACCAGTCTGTAGTGTAATAGACTTGGTCTCCATGTACACTTCTTATATCTTTGCAGTCAATTTTTATTACAATTAAATAGTTCTTACCATTGGAGATATTCCATCTCAAGTAACCATCTGCTATCTAGTCATTCTCCTCATTTTTCTAAACAAACTAGATGTGAAAGGCTGGGCATTCTGTATGTTCTATTACTGTTGCAAATCACTCAAAATATACAGCAAAATATATTCCTATTCAGGAGGTATCAGACTTAAGCTTGAAAATTAGGAAAAAATTAATTTCATTACACTTTAAGTCAAAAAACAGCTGCTGAATCTGATACTATTTCTTAAAATGAAATCTGTGGAAGTCCCAGATTATTTTCTTCCATGCACCATCCTTTCTTCTTTTCCCCCCTCCCTCCAGTTCAACAAAATACTAGTCTTTATTCTGACAAGGAAAGATGCTGGCAAAGAGTGCAGAGCTTCAAAAGCAAAGCAGCGGGCTCAGACTCATTTTTGTACTATACAGCTACAATAATTCTGAATAATAAAAAACATAATAAAACCATAAGTATGCATACAACTGTAGTTGCTCCATGTCATCCTTCTCTCTGCACTCAGTAGATCTCTCTTGTTAACAGTTATATACATTTCTCATTTTTCCCTGTTTTTCCACTAAGTTTCCACAGGGAACACTGCTATGGTCAAAGCAACGTACAGACTTTTTGCCTGTATGGATTGGATCTGTGTTTGGGGACTCCTGTCCTGCCCTCAGTCCTCATGCATATCAAGAGGAAAAGATATTTGGCAAAATCTTCACAAACTTCACAGCTTGTCACATGCTGTGAAGAAAAAAAATGCTGTTTCCATAGCATCTGTAGACTTTTATTGTTATAGACAGGAGAAGCAAGAGGCAATTATTTCCTCATTTTTAAAATCTTTGATCAAATAATTAATAAATCTAAGGGTCTTGCAATTGTTCCCATATTCTGTTCAAATAATCCAAAAGCAAGGCACATTCATACTGTGCAAAATCCCTCCTAGCTTGTTTTGTGTAGAACTGCCATTAAGGTAATTATCTTTCAGATTGGCTACAATCAAGATGACAGATCTTTAAAACTGCAAAAAAGCACAGAAAATAAAATTGAGGTTTTCTTATTTGCATCATATTAACTGGAGATTTTTGTACTGCTCTTGCTTTGTATCCCTAGTGGATATTTGCGGGGGGGGAAAAAATCCCATCTTTTCTTTCTCCAAGTTAAGCACATTTTAATTTAAGCCATGTAAAAATCTGCTAAGTAGCCATAATTCATAGCTACAAAAAGATACCTATCTACCATATTTCATAGCAACAAGTCTATTTAATTAATGATAATGCAAATCCTTGCTAAAGGAACTGCAAGAAAGTGTGTGGTAACTTTGGGAAACAGACTAATGTACTCTCAAGTTCTGTTTGAGCAGCATTAGGATCTGTATTACTTTTTCTTTGACCTCAGCTGAATGGAAGTAACAAAATATTGCTGTTAAACATTTTCAATAAATCAACTCCCCATGCTTCCCTGCTGACTTACTACTTCATGGCAGAATAAACAGCTTCAGAGAAGATACAAACAACTCACTAGAATTCACATCTAGTCGCATTAAGCAGCACAGCCAAAAAACTGAGAAGAGTTGCATCAGCTGTCTGACATAAGTACTGAAAAAACACAGCATATGGATATTTGCACAATGAAGCAGAAGTAAATTTCCATTTTGAAAGCATCATCAGGAAACAGCTTGCTGGCTAGAGGAAAGTGTTTGTGATTTTACATTTTCTTATTGCAGCGACCAGACGTATTTAGCTGCCATAGTGGCAGCTATAACTGGTTACAGGACATAGCTTGTTGTTTTATTTGACAAAGCACCCCGAATGATATTTATAATGAGGGCAGCACAGAGTCCTTTGCATTAAGGAGAAGACTGAGGATGTTCAGAGAATAAGAAATTAATAGCTTCATAAGGGCTATTATCTGGGCTTCTGAACAGGAGTTGGACTATACAAATTCAATATACATGCACCAGGAGCTTACTTTAGTCCCAATCCAGAGTTTCTTTGGAAATGCTTAATAGCACCTTTGAAACTTTAATCCAGGATTTTAATCTATAACTGCTTTAGCCTTACTTGAAGCAACTGACCTTTGAATGCAGCAACAAGACTTTTCAAGACAGGTCTTTCCCCAGCATCCTGATAGCCAGGCCTTCTTTTAGACTGTGCCAAGCAAACTTACCAGCCCACTTCAGCCACACAAGGTACTGCAAGAAAACCCTAAAGTCCCCTTTCCTTCTCTCCCCTCCTTATCTCATCTCTTACAGCATAAACAGGTCAGTTTGTATCAGCTATGAAGGCACTCCTGATGTGGGTGGAGTGCTACCACTTTCAGCTGTGACATGGAGCATGTGCTGCCGCTCATCTCCCTCCTGAGCCTGGCACAAGCAGCTCGCTGTAGAACAGCTGGCTGGGGCTGGAGGGGTGGCACCTCAGCTGCTTGCTGCATCCAGCTGTGTTCCAGCTGCTTGAGTTGTTCTGTGATCCTCAGTTCACAATCATTCCTGAAAGGGTGACAATAAATCTACTCCATCCTGTAACGAAAGGAAGGAAAATGGACAGGTGAAATTTGATAGTGATGAAGAAGGAAGGCTCATGACACAAGCAGATGCCAAATGACATATGACAATAAAACAATCCACCTTTGCAGTAACTATAAAAAGCAAACATACCCATTTCACAACATTAATTTCCCTTTTCTATTATGTGCGGTCAATGTCCAGGGCCTTGTCTTTGTCTTTTTGTATTTTATCTATTTACTCTAGCACTTTCTTGCAGAGAACATCATATAAAGTGACATTTATTTTTCTAGCTCCCTCTACATTTATATTCCTCAAATCAGCAAGGAGAAAAAGAAGCTGAATCACTGGAGGAAACCCCTCCAGTTAAGCTCATTCCTCCCATGCCTTCTTTTATAGTGGCTGTTGATATGAAACTTAAATGTCTGTACATGATAGCACTTCATAGTAACTAGTGGTCCTTGATGTATGGAACATACATTTTGCACCCTGTTACACGCCTTGGCCTTTGGGCTGGACCAAGGAAAAAAGCTGGAATTGTGCAACCATTCCAAATAGCTGTGAATTTGCAGGTACGTCCCATAGCGTACAAGGTGAGGAAAGTACTTAAGACCTCGACAGGCTGTGCTTATGGAGGAAAGTTCTAAAGCCTTTCCTTCAAGATGAAAGGAAATTGGCCAAGTCCTGTTTTACTGAATCAAATCCCAGCAGTGGGACTGATATTTTAAGGTGTTCTGCAACTTTGACCCCCATTTGTTGTTGTAAGAGATCTGAAAGCCCCACACTTCAGAGAGCCTGAAACGACACGTGGTATGATGTGGAAACCTTCAGTTAAACAGTAAAACCAAACTTTGTAGGAAAAGAGGAGCAGTTCTGACTTTTTGCTCCCCTTTACTTTCTGATGTCCTCTTGGTGCGATGCACTGACGTGGCAATCCCTTTCCAGGACTTCTGCAAAGTGTATCCCCAAGTTCTCACAGCTGTACAGGCAAGAATAGCCCAAGTATTCACCGAGAACTGGAAGACATATAGTTAAGAACTCAGCACACTATCTGTTTTAGTAAGGAACAGAATTAAAGGTATTAAAATAATATACTGGATATAAATGACAGCTGTGACAGGAAAATGAGAACAACTTTCATGTTTTTATTGCTGCCTTAGAAGCAATTGATAAACAGTACACTTCATATATAAATGAGCATGTGTCAATATATGACAACAAAAATAAATTACAGTGACATAGTATTTAACTTTACAAGGTTGTACAAAATTTCCAAATATGAATAGATTTCAACTTAAAAATTTGAAATAAGTTAAAACTTCAACTATTCTGAAGACTTAAAAATATACATACAGTTTCACTCAATCACATAATTTACAGTATGATTTTTTTAAGCTGTTTATTCTTATACACCCATATATTTTTTTACTGTATTAGTGGAATATATCCTGCTATATGCAGCTTTGCTGCAGTGGGATAAAGGGGTTCCCTGAGGGCACAGAACAGGCTTTGAGTGTTTATATTTTAAATAATTTGATTACATCTATTAGCTAGAAATATAAACCCAAAGTGTTATTTATTTGTCCTATAATGAGAGACTGATTTATCTGCTCTTTCTAGAATTTCCATTGATGTTAATGAGAATTTTGAAGAGAGCTTAACAGCAGGATTGAACTAAACCAAGTCTGCTTAGCCAGGATAAATTAGGTCAAATTACTTAATGAAGTATTTGAAGAATATCTGTTTTGTATTAGATGTCATTATAGACTACATAGCTAGTCCTGGCTATGCACTGACATATTTGCTTCCACAACTAATAGGAAAATATATTTGATATGGTACTTTGAAGCAATGGGATGGTATTTTTAACACCTCAATTATATGCACATGGTTACTTTATTAAGTATTATGAAGATTAAAAGCATTGCCCAAAACTCCTTGGCTGTTGATTATGTGATAATTGAGAATGCCAAGGGTCTAATTCAAGCTGTAAAATAAGGTAAGGTGGAGGAAATTCGTACTGCAGTTGGATCAGTCCTGATAACTTAAACTAAGGCTGGTGCAAACAGACTCTGTGCACCAGAAAAAAGCAAAGGCTCGTTTATTCAGAAACCATTAGTGAGAAAACAGATAAAGAAAGAAGTTTGAACAAACTGGCACAGGTGAGAAAATAGCTCAATTGTCAAAAATACAGGAAGACACTTGTGCAGAGGTGGGTCTTAAACTGCCTGCGATGAATTTGGTAAGAAATAAAAAAGAAATCCAAGATATCTATTTGTGAGACTAAATTTTCTCTTCTCTGAATATGTTAAAACATTTATCAGAATGCTGCACCAGTAATCCACAATCTTTCCTCCAAACAAATAAATGTTCTGTGTACATCATTTAAATGAGAAAGGAAGAAAAGGAGTCATAAACAGGGCAGAGCTGTGCAATTCCTCATTTCCATTTTTCTCTAATGCTATTTGTAATAAAGACCACTGCAGTCTGCAATTCAGCTGGAAATTATTTTAGAAGCCACTGTTTTTGTTGTGTGAATATGCTGTCATTTGGCAGCAGGAAGGAGGAAGGGAACTGGAAGGAGATATACATACACACACACACATACATATATATATATATATATGTATGTATGAAAATGGCTGGGGGTGGCTTGCTCTGTTTGCTGTATGTTTTCCAAGAGAATTTCTTTGAGGGATCATGCCCAGGGAGTGCAAAGTGGGGGACACACAAGTGGAGGTCTGTAATGCTGATAGGAGGCCACATTATCCAGCCCCACACTATGGTGAAGGGGCCTGGCTACCTCCTGCTTTTCTGGGGAAAAATGTTCATTTCAGAAGCACAGAGGGAGCCTTTCCATCAGCTGGAGCTGGGCTTGGATCAGCCCCCAGAAAAGGCTGTTTTTCACTGTCGCTAAGAGAACACAGAGCAATTTCACTGAGCAACAGACTGGGTCATTAAGTGAATTAATAGCAGTCAAAGAATATTGTAGCATGTGACTGGAGTCAAATTTTCCTCTACAAATCCACACCTAAGGGGAGTCCTCCCAGACTGAAGGGAAGGACAGTTTCCCCAAAGGAAAGTATCTACATGATGAAGACTTCAAAACACGTTCTAGATTGTTTACCCCTCTCGCACCTTCTAATCTCAAATTACTTCAATCAAAACAATTACATTTCTCTTAATTGCTTGTTCTCTGTTCTGCCCCTGTTTTGGCTCCTGAGAGGAAAAAGTAACATGGAAATATATCTCAAAAGTTCAAGCAACATCTAGCAGTTATGTAAACCTTACCTCACTGACTGCTTGGCACACAGTGTGTTACTGTACAATCAGATATGTCTTTTATATCCCATAATTTGCTTTTTATCTTAACTAGCAAGCTATTCTATGAGCAGCTACTAAAGAAGTGAGTTTATCTGCTTATATTAATGCAATTGTTATCAGGGGCATACAGGGTAAAAATCATTTGTAGATTACAGTAATGTATTTGCAAGGAAATTTCCACACGGGAAGGTGCCACCTGATTAGTTTTCTGTGGAGAGTAAAAAAAAACCAAAAGAACTTAAAGCATCTTGGCAGGAGAAAATCTCTTAAGAGCACAATGTTCCACCGTGATAGTTCAGCGGAAGCCAAGTTTTGACAGCACATTTTGGGCTGATACCCATGCAGTGAAAGGAGAAATGTGAGCTCTCGTGGGACACTTGACCTGGACCGAAGCATTGATTTTTCTACCAACACGCAGCCATCCACCTTCTGCCCTCAGGACTGCAATGGTGGCAGTCAGGCCAGAGGGGAGAATAAAGCATTTGAGTCTCTCTCAGTACATCTCTTACTCTCATTTTTATTAGTTGCAAAAGGGAAGGCTCCTCTAAAACACTGAAGCCGAGGAAAACAATTGCTCTTCATCATTATCTGCCTCTGCTCTTCCAATTACTGTGCTAGTGTTTTGCAAACTGCTGTCAATATGAGCTAGGGCCAATTATTCCTTCTGAGAGTTTACCAAGACATAGAATTTAATTACTCGGCAGAAAAATTGCTTCACAGTAAGGTAGGTGTTAGAAAAAAAAAATCAACTTGGCCAATAATTTAAAAAACATTAATATTCTGTCTAGTACCTGAATGGATAGCTATGACTAGACCAATAGACACCAGATTTTGAGTGAATGCTCAAGCACTGTCTTTTTACACAGCAGAAGCTGAGAGGCTCCTTCCTACTGTTTCCTATTATTTTATGAGTTCACTGTACATTCAGATCCACAGGTTTTGCTGAAGAAAATCAGTTTTATAAGGTGTAAAATTCCAAATTCCTGTTCATGAAACTTATTTCTGAGACACTTAATTACTGCATGCAATTTTTCTACATATTTTAAAATCAGAAAGCAACAGGCAAAAGTCCATTTAAAATTTACAAGCCTTAAAAGTATGCATTCAGAAATGGTCTCTGGGACTTGTTTTGCTCCATAACCAGCAGAACAGAAAGCCTTCAAGTAATAGGAACATATCAGGAAACACATAAAATATGTTCATCAGATTCCTGCAATGTTATCTCTATTTCTATCACAAAAATACCCGCTATCTCCAAATAGAAGCAGGAAGCTTATGGCTCTTTCTTGTAAGAACTTGACTGGTGTGGCCCACACCCTTCCTGCTGTGGGGTGGCAGGGGCAGGAGTTCAGTTCCAACTTCCTGTGAGGCAGAAGTCCCATGACTGATGGTCAGCTTTGAGGCAGAAGGAATTGGGTTAAGAGGCAACTGGGTGATGGGACACCTCTAGAAACCCAGGGATAATTAATATTTAAAAAATTACATGTCTTTCACTGACATCTTCTAATATCTACAGCTTACAACTATAAAACTTCACATTGTATTTATAATTTTCTTACTTCTTTTGGAAAGCAATGAATGAATTGCAATTCAGGCCTTTTACAGCTTTAACTAAGAGCTCTTGTGTGCACTTAGTACAGGGACTCCAATGATCCATCCTTATGCAGCTTTCTTTTGAGAGCAGCTGTCCATCCTTAGTCTTTATATTTCACCTCTAATGATGGATTCTGTGTCAGCCAATACGCATTGCAGAGACTAAAAACCAAAATCAACCAGAACCAAAAGTGGCACCTCTGCACATTAGTTGAAGTCTCTTGCATCTTTCATGCTGATCCTTCCTGTCTCACAGCAGGAGAAATATGCAACTACGTAATGTAGCTGTACTGTTTTGAAAATAAGGGAAAGGACCTGAAAGGACCTTCCATCATATTCAGTGAAGTGCAGGGGCAGAGCAGGAGATAAATGCTGTTCTATCCTTTACAAAGAGGATTTTGTTCAGATTACCCTACGGCCAAGAAATCACACTCATTTTCAATAAAGGAATGAAACCTTTACTCAGATGTACTTCTACTGAAAAGTGGATAGTTTTGGTCCTAATATCACTTGTCAAATAAACATCATTAATGGTGATATGAGGCAAGCAAATGGAATGTATTTCTGAATCAGAAAAAAATTAATGCCAATGGAGGTTAAAAGGTGCTTAACTCCAGCTATATCTGATTTCCTATAGCTTTTCAGATGCAAAGAAATGACATATTTCTATACTGATGGCAGAGGGTATTCAATAGGTATATTCAATAAATGTATGTGATCAATACGTTCAATAAGAGGGGAGTGATCTATGTGAAGGATAAAAGCAATGAGTGGAGAAAAGTACTGAGCATCAGGAAATACAGCACAGACCTATTTCTTGTGATGTATCTGCATAAGTAGAGTGCAACACTGTGCAGGGTTCAAAGTAAATTGGCTTATTTCTTTTGCCTTATTTCTTATTTCTTTTGTGGTGTTAATTAGTCTGTGCCACAATGGTAATTATAATTCTTATTGTGGACACATTAAGCACAAATTAAGGAAGGCCATATAGCCATTTCCTCATCCCTTTGGCATCTCTAGAGTAGGTAGTATTTCAGGAGTGACTACAGTTGCTTTGTTACCCAAAGATTTCAATACAGAAGAAAAATAGGCTCAAGAGGACTGGATTTTTTGAAACTACATAAGGAATCAGATTCTTGTCCAGAGACTTTATTTCCATGATAGTATAATATTTTTCAGATCTTTTGAGTGTTTTCAGCAAATCAATTATGCCTGTATGAATGAATTGAAGAATAAATTTAAGTTCTCTTGGCACAGTAATATCCTGTGCTTTTCTGATTGTTAGGCATAGTTGAGTGATGATTACCAGATCATTTCAAGAGTGCTTTCATTCCAGAAATGTGCACTAAATAACTTTGGTCCGGGAGCGAGAAAGAATCTCCCATCAAATTCCTGGAAAATGCATATGCACCCAGACAAACAAGCCCTGCTTACATATTAAGGCCTTGTTATTTAGTCCTAGAGTGCTATAATAAGGATCTCTTCACAGAGGCCTGAGTGGGGTGTCAGGGTGCTCTGCCAACAGTGTAGCTGATGGTGACGTGTGCTTTTGGCTCACAGAGTCATTCATACACTGAACTTTTTTGGGCACTGTTTACATGTGTTTATTCATCCTTATGCAAGGAGGATGTGCACATCTATAAAGCCTTTAAATGTCTTGGGGTTTTTTCCACACTTTCTGCCAAGTTAAATAAATTTTATAGTTCACTAGTTGGGAAAAAAGTTACCTCTCCTCACCACGGTTAGATTGAATGGTTTTATCATCATTTTCATAACACATTCCCTTAAGCCAGCATCACACAGTCAAGGATTTATTGTTTGAAAACCCAGAAGGGGGTGAATGATCTAGATATAGTGGGTATTTCTTAGTCTTACCAGGCAAATGAGGTTTTTAAAGCCTGCAAAATTCCACCCATGGGACTGGCAAATGAAAAGCATTATACTATGCAACAGAAAGGGCAGAGCAATAGGATGGGATGAGGGAGGATGGTAATTTTTTTTCCTCTAATTTCTAAAGGAAGGACTGCTGTTCTTAGCTCAAAGAATTTGCAGTGGTGACTTGCCTTTATATGTTTGTGACATTTGCCTCAAACTCTTTTCACAGTGACTGGATTTCTCTTTCAACTTTGAGAAACTGGCAGTGATGTTCACATGGACATAGGAGTTTCTCTTACATGAACCTAGATAGAATCTCGTCTAAGAGGCCTTTTTTTCTTATTTGAAAAAAGGCAGCGTGAGTTTGGGTAATGTCATGGAGTTAAACCTAGTGAAGCCTTGATGCAATAGCTCAGAAAGTGAAATATGTTCATGCATTTCTAAATTTTGGGTAATATCTAAAAAGCCAGCTCAATACACTGAAAACACCATATCTAGAAATAAGGACAATACAATTGCAAAAAAAGTATGCACTAAGGAAAGATGAGCAGAGGAGACTGAAACACAGTTTCACTGTCCAGTTACAACTGGTGAGGCATCAAAGGCAATGTTTACCATGGCTGACAACTTCAGCGTAGGTTTGTACATACATCTGTGAATATTGCTCTAGATGTGGTACATCTCTCTGTATGTATATGCACAGTAGAGTCACACGTTTGATATCATTAGGAGATATATATACAGTGCATGGAGATGTATAGGTACGATATACACACCACACAATGCATGTTGGAATAGGCCATGAAATAAGTAGCACTTATCTTAATGATTTCCCATGTTACATGTGCTCCATCCATTAAACAAGCCCTGACAGAGATTGGCTCTCTTGAGCCATCTTCATATGTAAAATTAAGCAAAGCATCCTCAAGCACATCTAGGAATGTATCTGAAATAACTACAATGATATTTCTCGAGAAAAATAAATACAATCCATGTTATATTTTGAATGTGCAGTGTGAGTGGTGAAGAGCAGTCTAAGTCTCAAATGCCAGTACAGCATAGATAATGAATTTGCCAGTTAAGATTGTGAAGAACTGTCAGTGACATCAAATACTGTGATGCTCAATCTCAGCCAGTTGCAGTGCCATGGTGTATGAAATGAAATAAACATAGTGTAGAATTCCCATTCAACTCAATTTGTTTTCAACAAATAGCACACCTGCATTATCTCTGCCTTACTTTAAAAGCTGAAGTACAAAATTGCCCAAGTATCAGACATTACAAATTAGCATTTTGCCTGATATCTTTCTGGCAGCTCAAAAATGTAGAAGTAGGAAAGTGCAGATGTTATAAATTATCTATGCCTGCTACAAGGAAGAACATCCTAATTAAATGAAGTTTTTAATGCCATGAAAACCTGAATGTCATGCATGCTTTAGCTAAGCTTCCAAACAGAAATGTTTGGGTATCCTGGGAGTGCAGTGCATGAGTCAGAAAAGGCAGCCATCATTATGACCCCTCAGCTGCACCAGACATCCCTGCATACCCTTTGGGCTAACAGGAAGCAACCTACGAATATGTATCACTTTGACCTGCTCCCAGAAGCCAGTGCAGTGGTATTTTAATGGGCAAATACATAAAATAGAAAAAGAATATATAAAATAGAAAATCACGGAGGGTGGAAGCAGGTTGTGAATAGGGACAGTAGATTTACATGGGTCAAAGAATATTCAGAACTACCACAATGAATTTTTTTTTTTTTTTAAATTTCCAAGTGCATTAGAATACATGATGATTCATGAACTGCATGAAGTTCAAGCTAGTAGGGGTTTGAGAGAACATCCCTAGGGACAGGTCATCCCCTGGTTAGGCTAGGTGAACAGACCATTTGTGGCACAGACCATTTCTGCTAACAAGGAGCTGGCAAATGTGAAGCCTTCTCCAGTTGTTTTTGATATGTTTTATACATCTTTAGAAACAAAAGTATCAGATCTCAACACTTTACAACTCCAGAAATTAGTAAAGTTTCTTTTGATAATGTAAGATAGATAACTTTGCATAGAGGGATTATGACAGGAGAAAAAGAAAACACCTGATAACAAGGCAGGCTTGTAGAGCATATTTTAGCATAAGAATCTAGGAGTCATCTGGAGGAAAATGAGGGTTTAGACTCTCAAATATAAATTTGAATAGTGATGCATAAATAGTCAGATGGGTAAGGGGTGAGTGAAAAGCAGTTTATAAATAGTATGACACTGCTTGACCATCCCTGCTGTATATAGGGTAGCATGATGATAATTAGTTTTAGAATAATTGATGCTGCTGATTAGGGATCTCTAATCTCTCTGCTGTACTTTGGGATCTCTACTCACTTTTCAGATATATAAGGTTGATAATGAACCAAGACTTTTTAGAATATTCTTGCAGAATAAGTAAAGAAATATAATAATCAAGACAGCAAAGTAAGAAAATGAAGCTGTACATAACTGAGAAAGGTCACCAACTCTCTCAGAATATCTGTGTGCATATTCCTACTGCCAGAACCCTTTATGCCATTTATTGTTTAGGTTACACAGATCCACAGGTTTAGATCCTGGGAACTTCTCAGGCCTTTCCTATATTTGTTTGGCTTTAGAACAGTGCCAGACTGATTTGCAGTTTACTTTTGTTGAAAGTGTGTTATGCAGGAGTAGGAAAAAGTGCTTCATGCAGCATGGCCCCTGCCCTCAGATCTTCAGATCAGACATCTCTCACTGCCTATACCAGTACAGAAGTAATAAACTTCTATCACAATGTTACACTGAAAAAGCCAAACATATAATGTATTTTGCTGCCTGTTCAGAGGCTGACAGTGATTGGGGTCTATTCTACAAAGCTTTCTCCAGACTACCCAATGGCTCCTGTCTGGCTAACTTCTGCCTTTTTGGTCCTCTTCATATGGAGTCTAATCTTGTGTTATTGCAATTAACGGAGACTGCTGTCTGAAAAGCCAGCTTTCAGAGCTGTGAGGAGAGTTAATGGCACTGAGCTGTTTGTCTGCCATCAGAATGATGCTTTCTACTGTGTTTCTGACTTAATTTTCCTCAAGTACAACATTTGTACATCTTAAAGGATATTCTGTGTCATTGGTCTTGCATTGTTCTTCTTCTGCAACCTATTATGTGCGCCTGTGTTCATAAGTAATTTATCCACTAGTGCATACAGCTAAAATTTTTGTGTGTGCATGGGTTTAAAGCAAACACAGAAACATATAAAATACAAATTAAATTGATGCCCACTGTACTTGTAACACAGCCAAATTCTTAATATTTTATAGTGCATATTCCATTAAATAAATAATAACTAAATTGATCTATGCTACAATATGTGTATACATACACATTTTATGATGCCTGTAAATAACATTTTAAAGCCTGTTCACACATCAAAAGACAGGTTGTTTATTTCTCTGTTAGAACAATCCAAGGATTTAACTCTTCCTATTATGTAAACAGTGGTGACAGACGCTTTCAAGGAAGCTTAACTTCAATAAAAATTATAGTTTCCCATTTTAAAATCAATACTAATATACCATAAATCCCCCGATGAACTCTGGCTTCCTTACATGCTCTCACATTTTGTGTATTAGGGGCACAGCACTACTCTAGATATCAGAATATAATAATATGGCAATATATATAGATATAGATATATATTTAAATGTTAAAACATTTTTAGGTCAACTTGAGTAATGAATATATTTCAAATATATGCTTCTTTCTATAAATAAAGGTAATCAATTTTCTTAGCAACATGGGTGCCTTTGTATGTGGCTAGCAAACTAGCAAAACAATTCTGGTATCTTTAGTTCAAAATGCACTTGTGACATAGATGAAGTTTTAACTTTTTTCTTTTTTGTACTAAAATTGTACTTGCAGTAGAGTTTCAATATAATTTATGAGATTACTTTAGGGTAGACATTTTAAACAACTCATACAAAAGAGAATTTGTTTTAATGACAAGAAAGCTAGGTATAGTCTATTCATTTCTCAAGCAGACCTTTATGAATCACTTTAAAAGGACACTACAGCTAAAGACTGAAGAGCAATATTTATCAACATTAAATAAAACATTCGGTGAAATATGTATAAATATTTCTTTATATGAACATAACACAAAATTAAATAGTTCAGATACACAGACACCATTTAATATATTTCCACTGTTGTCAAAATCATCTGTAAACACCATCTCACACTGAATACAAAAGCAGCTTTAACATCAGTTCTGTGTTCACAACACTGATGCCCCTTTGTAAAATAAGATACGTGTTTTATTTTCAGCAAAATAAGAGTCTAAGCAATAAAAAAAAAAAGTTTTGGTCAGTTCAAAGGAGAATACAAAATAATCTTTCAACATGTAACTAAATCAGATTTAGAGCAACAGTTTAAAGTACAATCCTTTCCCCAGGGGACCTCTGACTTCTATAAATCATGTTTGGTGCAGACCACATCACAAATACCAGGAAATACTGGTCATATCTAAACTATAAATATTAAAGCCCTTTTAAAATTGTCTTTATCAAAAATTGCCAGGTTACAAATTGGCAATATCACATTTTTCACACCACCGAATAACCTGGTGTCAAACGGATTTAGGTGCACTTCTCCTGATGATTTTTAAAACAGGTTGTGGAAAACAAACACTTTTTAGTGAGCATCTTTCGTGTGCAAAAATAAAGCTTTTCTTTGAAACAAATCATTTGCATCTGAAGATCACCTGGGCAGACAGTGCAAGCAGCGGGGCTCCACCAACTTTTGTCAGAAAATTACAACCTGAACTTTCATCAGAAGCCGTACAGATACTGCACACAGGATCTGAGCTGGCTCTGAGAAGGGTGGTGCATCCTCACGGTGCAGCTCAGGACAAGGTGTTGCAGGAGCCATGTGTGCTTCGACAGCAGCACAGCCTCCCCAGCAGGACATGGGGCTGCTGCGGATGGTTGTCCCTGCCTGGCTCCTGAGCAGCTCCCTTTGAGCATCGGTACCGTGCAGCCCAAATCTGGGTTCTCATCCTCCTATGTCCTGCAAAGATAGCTTCATGCTCTTCCCTGAATGTAGCCTTCAATTCCTTTCCCCTTTGTATCTTTTAAAGAGGCATGATCACTTTGAGGGGAGACTGTGCTCAAGATTAAGGTTTTACTGGGCAAGTACCCCATTATAAAACTCTGTAAACTCACAGTCTATGTTTTGGTTTTCTCAGTTTGAAATGCGGACAGCATGTTTTGGTCCCAGAGATAAACTTGAATTTCAGGTGCCAAATAATGAGCTATATACTTATACCATTATTTTCTGACTTTTTAAAAATTTCAATCACATGTAATTATGATGGGGGGCCCTGTAAAACCCAGAACAATAGGTCACCTCTTTCCTGGTATGTGTGCATTTCAGAGGTGTGAATGTATGCTGTGCATACACACACACTCACACACACACATATAACATCAGCTGCACACATAGATACTCAGAAATCAGGAATCAGGGGTATAATTATATTGTATATAATTATACAATAATTATTGTACAATTAACAATATACTAGAAGAGAAGTAGACAGGAAGCTCTACTGGGACAACAAGAGGCAATTTTTCAACCTATACAGTCTCTCAAATAATTTCATAATCCTGTTTCACTAGCTTGCTACATCTGCATGTAACTTGAATTTAAAGTTGTTGGATTCCTTGGAAGAAGAAGAGTTGGGCTAGCTAGATGTGCTTACCTGAGACCCCAGAATTGATTATAATCAAAGAGCTGGGCAGATCAGTAATGGGTTTATAATTGCTATACAGCTTCTTGCAAATTCGTAGGAAAAGTTTATTAAATCTTTCACTCCTTAGTAAAAATGTTGAAGTTTCTTAGTTTTTTGCTGAATATGGATTGACTTTTATATTAAACTGGATTTATTGAAAGGATAAATAAGCCTGGCAGCTGCTTTCATGTCTTGATATTTAAATCATAGAATCGGCACCCTGGAACCACCTTCCCACCCCAACCCATCCCGTCCCTTACTATCCTGCCCATCCTGCCCTGTCCCATGCCATCCTGTTCCATCCTATCCCATCCCATCTTGTCCCACGCCATCACATCCCTGCTTCATTATTTTTTTATTTTTTTAAAAAATACTATTCTATGAAGCCTCCCGAGGGATCCGCTTATGAAAAATGACGGACTGCCTTTGCTGATACTGCTGTTTGCGTCGTTTTCGTTTGTCACACTGGCACAGCAGCAGCATCTTGAAAGTGTTTCTGAATGTTTTGTTACACAGTGCATAGCACATGGGGTTCACTGTGCTATTGATGTAGCAAAGCCAATACCCCAGGTGCCAGAAAGTTTTGGGGATACAGCTGCAAAAGGTATTCACCAGAACCATGATGTTGTATGGTGTCCAGGTAATGATGAAGGCAAATAAAATGGCACTGAGTGTCTGTGCCGCTTTCTTTTCTTTGATAAGTGACATTCGTTTTCGTTTTGTGATCTGACTTCTGGTCTTCAAGGCAAACTTTTTTGCCAGGGTTGCTTCCTTAAAGGACAAGGGCAGGGCTGTTGATGCCTTGGTCACTGATGAGATGCCATCAGAAGCTGTGGTTGTCTCTTCTGTCTCTGGTTCAATTGGAAGCTTAGCAAAGCTCTTTTGGAAATTTCCACCATCCTGAACACTTTTGGGAGGGTGCAATTTTTTAGGTTTCTTTTCCTTCGATTCTGCGTCGGATTTCTGCAGTTCATCCCCTGACTCATGCAAATCTTCCGAGGAGGGTAGTTTCGTGGAATTGAGGATAGCACTGTGACCAGGAAGCTTCAGCACGATTGAATAGATGGCTCTGGTCTCTGCAGCAATGTCTTCTTCATCAGAGGAGGCTGAATTTTCAAGGGAGGCGGCAGCATCGTTGTTGTTCCAGCTGTCACTGCTGCTATGCTCTTGGTCCCCCTGATCTGTGCTGGGTTCCCAGCTCTTCATTGTGAGCCAGAAGTGGCAGCGTCTGTATTTCTTTCGGGCGGAGCGTTTCATGTTCTGCCGTTGCAGCTCGTAGCTGCTGCAGCTCCGGGAGCTGCCTGTCTGGTGCACAAAGCGTGCTGCCTCTGCTTCACTGCCTGAAGCCTGTAGCCCTGCTAACTCTTTGGTGCGTTTCTCCGTCTCCTTGTAGATCCTCCAATACAAAATACTCATAATGGTGACCGGCAAATAAAAGGCAGCTATGGCAGTGCCAAAAGTGATGACAGGTTCACTTAGAAACTGGATGAAACATTCATCAGGAGGCACAGTCCTCTCTCCAACAAAATACTGCCAAAACAAGATGGCGGGGGCCCAAAGAACAAAAGAGACGATCCATGCTAAACCAATCATTACCCCGGCCCTTTTGGTTGTTCGTTTGGCTCTGTATGTTAGTGGCCTAGTGATGGAAAAATACCTGTCAAAACTTATCACAAGGAGATTCATGACAGAGGCATTACTGGCGACATAGTCAATGGAGAGCCAAAGATCACAGGCCAAACTTCCCAAAGCCCAGTGGTCCATGATGATGTATGTGGTATAAAGATTCATGGAAAGAACACCGATGATCAAATCTGCACAAGCAAGGCTCAACAAGAAGTAGTTGTTTACTGTTTTCAGTTGCTTGTTAACCTTAAATGCAACAATCACTAAGATGTTTCCTATGATGGTCACCAGTGCAAGGATCCCAGTGAGGAAAGCAATCAAAACTACTTGCCAGACAGTGTGTCCACCCAGAGGGTCTTTGCCCGTGGCATTTAGGGTCACGTTTGGTGATTCCACAGTGGGGAACAGAAAACTCTCTGTGGTCTGAGGGAAATCATAGCTGCCAATGAGTGATGCTGCTTCATCGAGGAGTCCCGGTCCATGCGCATCTCTCTTCCAGAAGGAGCTCACATTTGGAAAAAGGGGCGAGGATGAACTGTTATTTTGCATGATCATTGTGGCTCTCTGACAATGTCTGTAGCAGAGAAAAACCAAACAAAAATCAAGTGAACAGGTGAAGATGTTAAATAATCGTCCTCATACTTGTACATAAAATCACTTTAGCACTTTGAAAGATGGCTTTAAAAAGCCAAGTTGCCTGTGACACATTTCAAGTCAAATCTGTATGTGATAGTACTCAGCTTCCAGACTGTGATTAATCTGAGCTCTTTATAGTGATCACATTGTGTTTCCTTATAAACATTCAACAACAGAGGAACCAAAATCCCATGAGAATTTAAACTCACAGTAGTTTTAAAATGCCCCTGAACTCTAACTCTGATTGGAAACACTTCCTGCTGGTTCTGTCCTGAACCCAACATCTCAAAAATCCACTATCCTGGAGCCTTCAAAAATTAAGTTGCAATCACATGGAGCCACAAATCTTCCAAGTTCCAATCAACACTGGTCCCCAGTGCTATCCTGGCTCTAGCAAAACGGAGCCACAGCCTCTGCTGCCTCCAGCTATAGCTGATGACAAACAAAAATATTGTTCTGCCTTTTCCTAAACTATGGAGATACAAGCCAGCATCATTTCACTGTGTCAAGCTACTCTAACCTGTGAGGCTGCAAAACTTCCCATTTTCATCTACCTTTCACCTATCTGATAAAAGTAGTAGAAGTTCTCATTAGCACTTTTTGCACATGCCAGTATTCATTTTTTCATGCACTTTTTATACTTGGACTAAGGATTTTGCACATCTCATGACTTCAAAATTTCTTTGGGGGCAACACATGGTAAAAGTTCCTTTGAAACTATGGTCTCTAGAGTTGGGAAAAAAACCTTTGGCATATGTATGTCAAAGCAACCATTAAACATGTTAGGAAAATAAGGAAAAAGAGCATGAAAGGGATTCATAATTAAGTTTTAATCCTTTTCCCCAAGTACTAACATAAAATGAAAACATGCTCAGAATAGGAACTTGCAATTCTCTTATTTCTTAGCTTTCTTAGTCAGCTGACTGGATACATAGTAATAAATGAATTATATCATCAGAAGAAAAAATCCTGATGAAAAAGTCCATCATTGACTGTAAATGTTGAGCAAAATATGCTGTTAATGTTTGTTTGTTTGCTAAATGTGAGTCCTTCCAGAGTCAATATATAATGGCATGAGATAAGAATGAGTATCACAATACACTGATCTTACACAAAAATATTTACCCAAAAGAGGAGGGTTTGGTTCTGTTTTCTAATTAATTTCTAAATTCTGCTTTCCCTTAAACTGTACTTGCTTTTGCTATGAAGCCATAGGACACTGTGTGATTTTAAATGGTGCAGTTTCTTTGACATACACAGTAAATGGATCAGCAATTCCTTTCCTTCCCTCATGCACAATAACTAACACAAACCTCTCCCCTATTTTGATATCTAGTGTAAATGAGGTATTATTGTTTCTTTTTATTAATAGGAACACAAGGTTACAATAAAGATGCCATATTATAATCTAATTCAGCTCAGTTTTAATGCATTCATCATTGAATAACTCAGAATATGAACACAATAATAATTAATAATTATAAAATTAATTGCTCTAGTAAATTACACAGTTAAAATTTAAGTCTTTTCCTTATAGAATGATTGAAAATTCAGAGCAGCTCAACTTCTAAAAAGAAAAATGGTAAGACAGGACTGCTGGAAACCATCCTTCTTGCAATGTTTTATTTAGGAAGCAGGCATTTTCTCCAGAGCTGTCAGACAGGATGAGGTCAAAACCAGAATAGTATGAGAGAGATCTCAAATAATGATATTTGCTAAATATATGCCAGAAATTATTAATGTTATAGGGTGCAGATCTTTCTTCACTCACACTAGGGACGGAAAGCAGAGGATGAAAGCCAGAAAGCATCTGCTCTGCAGACATAAATTTCTAAAACCTCTGTAGGGCAACAGCTCCAGTCAAGTATTGGTTAAGAAGTCTGACAGGTACATTTAGATGGCAATGATATCATTATGCTGCTTTTTCATAAAAAAAAGACAAGCTGGTATATTCTAACACACAAGAAAAGATCAGGAAGAATATATCGATAAAGGAGACCAAACTTCCACTAAAATGGATAGAATAAAAACCAGTATCACTTACAAGTGATGGTAAAAAGCAATGGTATTACTAAGAAATAAAAATAGTTAACAGTTATGTAGTAGTTCCCATTTTCATTGTATAACACAACCATGAACTAATCTGAGTGTTAGCTTTGGAAGTCCAAAACAAATACCACATAAGAGATACAAATAATATTGCAAAATTAATATCTAAATGCCACACTATCTATCACTAAGTCCATACACCAATTGTGAATTCTATTTAACAGTAGATTTTGGAGTTCCAATGGAAATGTAATACTAAATCCTTTCAGAAATGCTATGATTCAAAAGACTCATGATGAGGAGTCCTGGGATCATCGTAATTCAGCTGCAGTCTTTCAGACACTGAAGAAGTGTTGGAACCAAACCTTTCTTTCTCAGGTCAGTTCTTTCACTCCTGGACTTCAAAGTAGCTTCTCTAAGTTATTGTTTCAATGAAAACCCGAACAGTCCTTGTCAGTCCAGTAACTGAGGAAAAGGAGAAACTGAGAACAAGCCACCATCTATCTCCTGCTATCCAGTGCAATCCTGCATTTGAAATTTGGCTTTTTGAACTCCGCAGACATTAAAGGAAACCCTAAACTCACATTGACTGCACTATTTGATAAAATGGAAGTGCTAGTGGGGTGATTTGTACAGTCTTTTCTCATTCTGCCTCTTCTACAAGCAGAATTGAACCATTTAATTCAATAAAAAATGTATTAACCATATGTTCATCTGCACAGAAAAAAGAAAATATCACTACTACCACCACCACCACTACAATAGCATACCAGATCAGCACAACTGGATTCTCTTGCCTTTAGGAAGCCAAGGCAAGCTACGTTATCCATCATTTTCCAAAGCTGCCATGCAGTTTCTACTTTCTGTACAAGTGCTGCAGGGAAAGAGTGTCCTGGGTTTGACAAGATGACAGCGGGATTCGCAGCGCAGCCGCCAGCACCTGCCCAGGGAGCCAAGCTCAGACAGAACGATGTGTGACCAAGGGGGAAAGCAGCCACACACACTTTGGTGAAACAAACAGTGCAGCACTGTCTGAGTGAGGCAAATAAACCAAACTGTGAAAGATTATAGGTTTACATACCATGATAAGAATTTACAAATCATTGGTATGATACACTACACTACAATTTCAAGGCAGGGAGTAGCAAAGGAAACTTCTTTTAGCCTAAGAATATATAATTACTTACCTAAGATCATAGTAATGCTATTCCCTGTGGGTTTGAGTCTTTTTGTTCTTGTTTCTGCTTTTTAATAGGATCTTATGAAAGGTACAGGCCAGAGAACACCAGATGCAATGTACACTTCCCAGGATTATTCAGGAAAAATTAGGCCCAGTACAGGCAATGGCTATATAGACTTTCATACACATCCATCCAGCCACCTCTGCTCTCTGCCCAGCCAGAGGGAGTGAGATATTTGATATCTCACTAAGACTGACTGGAAGGGTAGGAGAAAGCATTGACAAAAATGGTCAATGATTTTAATAAATGTGTATAATCCAGATTTAAAAGCCTGAAATTTTGACTAGTCTAATTTATTGCACATTGTTGTAATTAGAAAGTAAAATAGAATGGACAGTAGTAACAGTTCTGTCACACATTTTCAGTGCATTTAATTTCTCTCTCCTTATTTCATACTTAAATGCTTTTGTGAATACTCCACATTTTACCAAAATTTTTCCTTTCCTTAAGCCTCTCTATTCAAGAAGTCTATTTTTCTTGCTGTCTTTAAAGGGCTCTAAGAAGCATTTTCTGGGAAGTGAGATGGCAGTCTATGGGCTTGGCTATCTGTGAGCTCAAAACTAGCAAGCCTTTACAGCTGAAGAATTTCACATTGCATCAGTTTACACAGACAAGAAAATTGCTTACCTTATTTTTCTATTTTCTTCTGCACTGCTCTTATATACACATTAGCCTAAACAGCAGAGAGCTCCATGCAGTGATTTATAACTAGTGATTTATTTTCTAACACAGAGAAAGGAAGCCTTCAGAATGCTTAATACAGTTACCTAAACTAGCACATATACTTTGTTCCAAAACTATTATTTGGTAAAATAAAAATATACATCTGAATTGCAAGGTCTTCCTAAGATTATTAGCAAGATTATGTATAACAATTTTTCAAAACACACAGAGGTTTGTTCTTTTTTTTTTTTTTTTTTTTTTTCAAAATACAGTGTATTTTTTCAAAAGACAATAAAGAATTTTAAAAGCTTGTAATGGAAGATGAAAGCATTTACAGTTTTACATTTATAGTAGCTCATATCAATTGAAGTTAGTGTAGCACAAAGTACAGGATTCCATATGAATATTTATGTGGCAATAGTAAGCACAGTGTGAACTGAGTTCACATCAGTGAACACGACCTCAGATTTCCCATGACTAAATTACACATAGTTTTGCTTCTTTGAAGAATGAGAATACAGAACCATATCAATCAAGCACACCAGGAAAAATCCTGGCCACTGTCTTGCACATTCACAGTAGATACAAATGACTGATTGTCATCTACTTTTATATATATGTACATATACACGTAGGTATATCTACATACAAATGTATATCACATATAGTGTGATGAGTGTATGTTTATAGAGCTACAGATGAAAGTATATATATATATATATATATATATATACACATACATGTATACACACACACACACATACATATATCTGCAGCCACACATACACATAATTTTGTCACATTATTCCAAATATTGTTATAAGGGAAGACTATATCTTTCACTAATTAGCTATCAGCTTGATACAGATAATGTTCAGTCAAACATATCCCAGTAACACTTCAACCCAAACTTTTCCATTTTGCATCCATAAATATATTTTGTTTTCTAAATTCATCTAACTTAAATGCCGGTGCTTTAAAATCACTTTTGTTATTAATGAATTAGATTTGCTCATTAATTGCTCACTCTATTTGTGCTGCTAGTGTGAAGTCTAGCATGAGCCAATTAGGAACTCATTTCTCTAATCATATGGATCCTTTTCATTACTTTGAGGAGTGCAGAGAGAACCTAATGCATCGCACCGAGCTACCTGGTCCATGTCCCTTGCAGCCCTGCAGTCAGAGGAAAGGAGCATCCCTCCTGGGGGGCAGAGGAAAGGGGATGCTACCTCAAGTGTTGCTGCTGGGACACCTAAGGATGGCAGACTGGGAGTACCTGAGTCTGTGTACCTGGCACAGCCAGGAAATACACTCTAAAGCTGGGCCATGGCAAGAGCCTCTTCTGTGCCTTAATTTGCCAGTTAGCTTTTGCCAAGCATCTACCATCTCCTTCACTAAGACTGAGAGATTTATGTTCATATTGCCCAGCTGTGCCTGCAATACCCCCTGGGGACGTGATTGCTTAAACTGTGCTTACTTTTACAGAATTTGCTCTTCCAAACACCTTACTTGTAGTATGAACTCTTCAGTGAGGGTTTTTATATTGTGATAGAAACGTTACTTTGAATAGTAATGTGTTTTAATGGCCAGTGACTTCAGTAGAAACATCTGCTTATTTACATGGTCTCAAAAATAAGAATAAATACCTTGTTGCCATTAGGACCAGAGAAGAAAAATCTCAGACGTTGCATCTGTGCAAAAATCCAGATATGCATTTCTGATCTCTTTCACTTAAGACTTCCATCAAAGACTGAATTTATTATACAGCCTGTATAATTCTCTTACATAATTTTTATTTCCAGATATGCCATCTATAAGAAATATACATCCTAGTCTGCATAGTTAAAGGACAGTGATTTTCACAGATTTACTGAATAAGTGTTTCTGTACAATTTATTATTTATTTACTCCATGACCCAATACTCATTCACACCATGACTTTCAGTTTCAAAATGATACTATCTTGAAATCCTCTAAAATGACTCCTAGAAGTTTCAGAAATGAGCTACTAATCTCACTTGTGATGGGTCTCAGGGCAGAGCAGGTTTCTCACATGTAGCAGCAGCAGACTTGCCAAAGGAAGGGTACTTGTCTTTCTTGGACAAGTGCACCTAGTGCTTACTGTCTAAACAATTCATACAGAACAAAGTGAAATCTTCAAAAGCCTGAGCTTGGACATATCTAGAGTTTTCAAATGCTTGAAAACCAGAGCAAATCAAGTCCTGCCTAATTAAGATTACAGTAAATATTGACTATCAGCTCAGTTAAATCTATGAGGTACAATTCTATAAAGAGAGGAAATTATTTAAATTCCAAGCAGTTTCAGTGAGCTTTATTAGAATTATACCCCATCTGTCTAATTGATATTAGAGGAAACAGACATGCAGCCTGAAGTTAGTAAGAATTACAAATACTGAGAGTTTTACTCACTTTGAGCAAACCACTGCAAATTGACTTTGCAGGTGTCTGGGGACAGGAAAGTTTGGAAAAGGGGTTTATTAGTACACTGAATATAAATATGGTATTAGATTTAAATGAAAGAAGAATACATGCCATTCAATTATCTCCTCTATTTGTGAGTAGTGCATATTTTTTCCCTTGAATAAAACCTGTCCATATTAGAAACTTCGTTTCAGTATTTTATTATATATGCACTTTTTAACCCAGGATTTATTAATATTTTGTTAATTGGTATAATGTTGGATCAGAGTCGTGATCTAGATTTTTGTTCTCTCTTTATGAAATACTGTCCATTGACTCCACAGATAATCCTCCTGATGAGATACTTAAAGTCACATAAAAATGTTCACTCTGTGAAATAAAGTAATGGGAACTCTTAGGCTTAATTATATCATTCTGCCAGAGAATGTTAAATGCTAGAATACCTTGAATCAACATGGAAAAATAGTCTCTAAAGAGAAAAAAAAAAAATCAAGCCTTGTAAGTGATTTCTCCTCCTTTACTGAAATGGCATCGTCCTCTATAAAAATAATAATGTTTGAGAATGTTGATATTGAGAAGAGTTTGTTATCAATTCTAGATAAAGCAAAAAAAGTTATTATATTTCTAATCCTGCCCTACTTTTAGTAATACTTGCATGCATTTAAATTCCATATTTAATGTGAATATTAGTCATTAAGAACCTTTACAGTGAACAACAAACCTCATAGGCAGACCTCTTTAGTATCTTAAATGGTACTGCTTTAAAATAATCAATTGATTATGCCTTAAAAAGAAATAAACTTTTGCTTTTTTTGTTTGCTCACTATACAATATACCTCCAGAGAAAACTGGAACACCATACAAACACTTTTCAAGGATCAAAGAATTCAGAGAGCCTGGAAGCTGAGTTCTAAAGAAGTTCACCCGACACAATCTTTTCAATTTCATTTGTCTGCAGGAAGAAAATGAAATGACAAAGTGTCTGACAAGTCTTGAAACCAGAAAATTGAAAATATTTTTTTCTGGAAATCTTTTTCACAGTGGGAAAAGAAATAGACCAAACAACAACAACAACAACAAAACTGTAAAAAAGCCCCCTCAAACCACAGATTTTCTGCTTTTCAAAATAATATGCTTTTTACCTTTAGAAACTAATTTCGTTTTCTCTCAGCTTAGGACTGAATCTCAGATATTTTGTAACAAAAAGTGATCAAAGAAGATGAACTCCATTCCATTGTTCATTGAGGGAAAATTATAAAAATATTTGTGTTTCCATCAAGGTCTGGAATAGTGCTATCCGAGTCTCTGGACATGATGTCAGGTTTACCTGGTGTCAGGTCCTGTTATATGAAAGATCTCTAACATGCACTATTTAAATGTGTTAAACAACATGAATTTGAACTTCCCTGGAGTGTCAGAGAATCTAGAAGTTTCTAAATTGAGCTATTGCTGACCACTAGGTTTTCTACTGTAACTATGGCACTGCGTGCAGGTATTAAAAGAGCAGACTATCTACTTTGGCTTTTGTTGATGAAGGATAGTGTAGCAATTAAACATAAGATGCAATAAAGTGACTTGAAAAATGCTAGGAAATTCTCTATAAAGGGAAATTTGTTGTTATTGGCTTTGGTGACTGAAATATTACTGCTATCTACTGTGGCAAACCCAATACTCCCACACAGGACAGATGGTTTGCTTAAAAAGTGAAAGAAAAAAACCCCACAACCCTGTTGAGAGGTTTAATCTAGAGGAGAAAAATCACTAAGAAAAAGCTAATGGCTAATGAAATCTATGTAGCTTTTTGGACACAAACTATTTATATGGAAAAGGAAAATTTATGAGAAACTTTGTGTCAGAATGTTATGATTTTAATACAAAACACTGCTAATTATTTTGTCTAAATAATGCCTTAAAGCATGCAATCATAATAATGTGTTAAAGCATTTTTTCTTGGTGCCAAGTTGTCGCAGTTGGTCAGAAAATAACATTTTCAGTGTATTTATTTATTTAACTGTTTTACAGAATGGAAATTCCTATAATCTGAGATTTGGGGATATCTTTTCATGCTGATAAGCTTATGAATTGTGCTAGTAATTTACTGGAATGGATTTATTGCTAGGGAGGTAAAGAGTTCTGTGTGCATCCTTTTAATGTAATATATTTCTTTAATACACTTGCAAACAAAATGGTTGAAATGTAACATTTTGTACTTCAGTGGAACACCTTGGTAAATAATCAAGAAAAAAGGGAAAATTTTGTTTCAACATGTCACTTATAATATTTTAATAAATACTTTTCTTCTTAATTCACCAATATGTTTAAAGCCAATCTTTCCATCTATTTAAAAGTGCAGTTTAACACTCACTAGGTGGCACAATAGTTATTCAGAAGCAAAAGTCTGGACTTTGCAACAAAATCTTAACCAGTCTCTCATAAAGCCTTTGTCTTATACATAGAAATTACAAACCAAATTATATCTATTCCTTGATAGGGACATCAGATAAAGTAAATGCATTTCGTCCAAGTACTGGTCTGAATCAAACTAGCAGCCAAATTGCAGAAAAGTGTGTTCTCTGATGTCGTTTCACTTAAATTCTGTTTTTTTTTTCCCCTTGGAATAGACACATCTGCAAGTCCTAGTGGAATTCTGTAGATTAATCAAAATGGCCCATTCCAAACTCCAACCCCCTTTATGCATGCTGCCAGGAATTTGTAAAGTCTCTGGAAAATTGATGGTGGCAGGCACTGTGGATTTTAATGCATGCAAGCAATTGTTCTTTAGCGAGATACAGACAAGTAATCAAATAATGCTCCGATGCTGTGCTCCTTTTTAAGGCTTTGTTTGCAGGGCTTGTGGGTTTCTTTTGGTTGTTCACTCTTTTGAGTTACAGAGCAGAGTGCCCCCAGTGGGCGTGTCACTAAATGGAGACATCTGCAATGAAAACAGACTTGACAGAGAGGGAGGAGGCACTAAGGAAAAATTAATTTTTAGTTATTCTACATAAATGGTTGTTGGTAGCCCTCACGACAGGGTCCTCTTCCTACTAAGATTTAACTAGGTTTGCTTGACTGTCTCCTGTTCTGCTCACTCAAAATATATCCCTATAGTTTGAAGGTTTTGAACTACAGTCTTAAAAAATCAGTGCTAGTATAGAGAACACACATTCACAAGGCAATGATTTTACTCTGTGTGCAAAATGGATCTGCTCCAGCAATTCACTGCAGTTACACTGCAGAGTATTGATTTCTTTAAGACCCTCTTGTCTGATGGTTGTAGGAGTTTTGTAGTAAAAGAGGCACAAGGCTGAGGAGGGAAAATGAAGGACTCAGGGTTAAGAAAGTTAAATGTGGAAGTCAAGTGTATTCCTGATTCTGTCACAGAATCTCCATATACTACAGGAGTGATGCATACAGATCTTTAAAATAATATCACCTTACCTCGAAAGGGTAGTGCAAAGCTGAATTTAGGAAATCACAGGCATTCCTCAACTTTCGTATATGCAACTTTCTAAAATGAAGGATCTTGAACTATATCTTTGTAGGGTTTTGTCTACACAATTCTAAAATTTTGGAATCATTTCATCAACAAAAAAAGACCATTTTTAAATTCACCAACTATATTTTCATCTATTACACTAAAAGTTTTCTATTCCCTATCTAGCTAACAGTCATGGTACTCTGCAGTCCCTCCTTGTTTCTGTTTCTGAGGATTCGGGCATTCTGTGTATGGGAAATAGACATGGAGATATAATTACATTAGCTGTAAAGGTTGCTATCTAAGTAACAGGATTTTGCTTCTAAAATAAGAAGGTAGAGTGGACTCATGATTGTTTGCATTTTCCCTTTCAAGCCTATAAAGCCTGCATTTTGTAAACCCATTACAGTCTAGGATAATCAACAAAAGACTTAAAATCAGGAGTCCTACAAAAATTAGAAGGAAAATATTTCTCCTAGCTTTGATAGGGTTGCTCAAATGGAAAATATAATACATTATTTTCAGAAAGGAAGTAGAAAGCTAGAATATAGGGAATCTGTACCTGTAAAAAATATCTCCTGCTCTAAAAGGTCAGAAGTATTTTAATACTTGAACTAAGAGTAGGGATACACGCTGCACATCTTTTCACAAAGTCCCATTGCCTCAAAAAAGAAGCAATAATGCTGCATTATTTCCTTCTGTTCATCTCTATCTTCCAGCTGCCCCACTTTTATGCTTTGATTTGCCAGTGAGCTGTACTTCTAGACTGCTGTGGGTCTATCTGACCAATTATTTCTTAGAATCAGAAAAGAATTCTCTATTTGGTTGCCACTTTGGAGGGTATTTTGTTTGTTGTTCTTTTAATCTTTCTTGGCAGTCCTACAGGGATACATGTGGGTAAAAGCTCCTAGGACTGAGTAGTCTTAATTAGGTAAGTATCTGCAGCAATCCGTGGACAGACGCCAAAGAATATGAAATGGTTTTGGATTTCTACCAGTGGATATCAGAGAAGAGGACAAATTTAAATCTCACTTGCTGCTATTGGCACCTTCTTGCCCCATTTCTTGCAGGATTAAAGGTTTACTGTAGAAAGGCCAGTGCAGGCTTTGTCTTTTGTTCTCCTGCATGACCTGAGCAACAGCTCTCAGAGGTGTTTCAAACTCAGCATTCCCAGTTTGCAGGACTTGTGAGCTGGATCCTTGTATTCAGCAAGAAGCGTGTACTGCAGTGTCACTATGTTCTTAAAAAACTGTTCTGTGGGCCAGAGCATGTCCTTTGGAGAGAATGAGGTGTGGCTAGGGTTTGCATCCAGGGCAGAGGTACCAGGGGAATAGTGGAATGGTCAGCATAAACCGCACGTGCTTGTGAATGCTTGTGTGCCAAAAACTCCTGCATGAAATTTCACTGCACAAACAAAACCAATCTAGATAAAGATAAAAGGGGCACAAATTATAAAATACAATACAAAGATGTATGATGGTGCAATGGGAACTTGAAGTCAGCAGGTAAAGAATGGAGGGCATGCAGGCAATCCTTCCTTTTGGGATAATGATTCTTGTAAATGAAAGTAGCAACAGAATCCCTTGAAGGAAAAAGGCATTTCCATCAGTTGGAGCAGCAATTCTCATCATCAGTTCTCCCTCTTCCTATGGTGCTCTCATGGCTAAAAGAAAGGCTATTACAACCACACGTAGTCAGGAGAGGAGCCCAGGTATAATGGACTGAACAGGTCAAGAACAGCTGAGGCTTGTAACCCTCTTCTACAGAAGAAAGCATCATCAGCAATGAATTACTCAAGAGAAAGAATTGCTTGAAAATGGCTGGAAAAATGCCACTTTCCTAAGAATCTAAGTTTTTTTTTGTCATGGCAGAAATACAGATTCATAGAGTAGGAAGAGAAGAACAAAGATTCTGTTAATATCAGAATTTTATATCAGAACAAGACAAGCACATGGAATTGTTTTGGCATATATTATAAACAAATCAATGTCTTATTTCCCATATGTCTGACAACAAAAGTGCCAGTGATGATCTTAGCGAAGTGAAGGAAGAAGCCACACCACCGCCCAGGCTTTCAGGAAACCCACACTTTTTGTTAAATAAATACATAAAATCCCTCACCCACTTAGATCACTTTTATACCATTTCAGCTGAGACTTGAGATCTGATCGCAGATGCTTGGTATGGCAGCATGAAGAACACAGCTAAAAAGAGAATCAGGTTTCCAAAGAGACCAGCACTATGGCAAAGCCAGTGAAGCTGTGAGCCAGAGCCAGGTGATGGCAGATAAACACATGGGCTTCTCAGTCCAGTCCTGCTTTCTGCCCCTTCAGCTGCTGCAGACGAAGCAAATCCACCAGCTTGCTCCTGAAGTAATCATTGCATGGGACCTCTCTGACTCAGTATCATTTTATGAAAGAAGGCAGGGAGAACTGAATCTCAATAAAGTAGTTAGACATTAAAAGTGACAGATGAGAAAAAGAATGCATTTCCAGGCTTAACCTCACATCAGTCAATGGCAGTATCTGGGAGCCTCAACAATTCCTTGCTACCAGGGAGGCAGTGGATGTTGAAAGAAGAGGAGTTTGTGGTATTTCAAGAAACCCATGGGCACAAGGAAAATACACTGGATTTATCTGTGTCACCTGAAATACAGGGGCAGAGGGCATGTGGAAGGAAACAAGCTGGCTGCTCAAGTGGCTCCATGCTGAAATACCATAAAAGACCTGGAGTCCACATCCCAGATGACTTCTTTATATTTTTTTCTTGGAAGTGATATTCATATTTTAGTGAGAACTAAAGGCAAGGGATATAGCAATGTTATTAGGAAAGTGAACATGTTAATGTTGTGTTAACATTTGGAAAACCTTGGTTTTCAGGAGGTTAAACACTTGCAATGTAGTACTAGTAGCACTAGCCAGGCAACACTGAGCAGTGCAGGAATGTGCCTGAGCTGCTATATTTATGCACACCATCAATACAGCACACAGCAGGATTTTCTAGATTTTTTGCTGTATTGTGGATTTATCATCAAAATGGTGAAGGATTTCCCTGCCATTCTCAATACTGCGTGCCAAATGTAAATTTTCTAACTAAATAATTAATGAAAATTAAAGCATTAGTATACTTATCCATCACTGAAAAGCACCTATTGACTTTGAGCAGGCACCTAACATCCAGTGTCTCCAGCTTTTTCAAAAATCCAAAAATCCTACCTCAGCAAATGTGGCCCAATTTTAGAGATTAAGATTATCTGCATTTCTGCAGAAGTTACTGATAAATTATAAATTAATAAAGGAATTCAAAGATTTTGAAGGAAGTAATATTAACTACTGACACTTCAGAATATTAATTGCTACCAGAATACTGGTAAGACTTTCAAGAGGCAAAATGTATCTATGAGGGACCCTGTTGAATCACACTTGCTTGGCTACGTATTAATGTTTACCTGAGCTTTTGAAATAGAGACTAACACTTAAATCTCACTGTAGACTGTTTTGACCTGAGCTTGCTTTTCCAAATGTCTCTGTGCCCCCATCAATCCCTTTCACTAATCCCTACTGCTGCTTCACAATTTCTCCAGCTGAAAATGTATCCATGCAGGCAGTATCCCCCAAGCTCTACATTATTTGTGAATACAAATAAGCTGTGACTCTTTAGGATTCATGTAAACCTATCAATATTCCCATTCTGGCTGTGCTTTCAACTGCAAGAGAAACACTCCATGCCAACAGCTGCAGCATATTAAAAATCAAAAATGAGGGTTTTGATGGCACTTGCACATTTCTGCCCTTTCATCTGTCCTCTATCACTCATTTACTCACAGGAGGAAATGACTTTTCCTGCCAAGGTAGAGGTAAAATGTGTCAGGCAAGGGTAAATAAAAAAAAATTCATTAGTGAACCAGAGGAAACAATTTCTGAGCTACAAAGTGTCAGCAGAAATAAGTTTGTACTGTTGCATTCCTATGACCTTATTCAAAATGGCACAATATACCTCCTATTTTTTGCTAGTATAAATAATTTTCAAATGATAGTACCTAGATTAATCAATGTTTTACTAGAGTCTCTCAACTTATCAATACTTGTTTTTTCTTTCACAAAAATGAGGAAAAGATTTTCTGAGCAGTTGAAATAAAAATGTGTGCTTTACTTGTAAAAATCTGAGAGTTGGGAAATAATAAATGCCAGTGTAATTGGAAATATCGTCCCTAATTCCAATGCTGCGAGATTTCACACTGAGTTCATTTCAACACACTCTGTTTGCAATTTCAACTTCTTGTCTACTTGAGTAATTTAAGCACATTTGCAAAGCTTCTCATTTCTGGAAGGAAGGAAGGAAGGAAGGAAGGAAGGAAGGAAGGAAGGAAGGAAGGAAGGAAGGAAGGAAGGAAGGAAACCAGTATAAACCAAGCCTTACTATTACTTAGGACCAAAAAATTTGGCCATTATAAGAAGGTGAACTGGAGCCATGAATATGCAGATTTGCTGGCATGGGCAATGAGAAGGTCATCTGAAAATGGGGGGCCCTAACCTATAATGGAAGAAGAAGGAGAAATACCTGTATCAGAAGAGGGAAATGGAAGACATTCACAGTTCCAGCCATATTACAGTCTCTAGTACAGGAGAGTTTTAGGGAGTGATGGGGATGTGGCTTACAGGGAGCTCATGGTCAGAGACAGCACACAAAATCTCTAGAGCTATTGCCACATTTGCAAGCCCTCGTTACCCCAAGGAGATAAAAGGCTGGGATTTTACTCCGTGTGTGCCAAAAAAACCCCAGGTATGGGAAGCCAGTGCAACAGGGTCTCTGTTTTGTGACCTGAGTGCCTGGTTCCCAAGTGCTACCTTCCCTGTGCTTTCCACTGGCTGCAGTTTTTCCAGGTGCACTGCTGGGTTGGGATCCTGTGCAGGAAATATTACAATGTTACTTCCCACTAAGAGCCCCCAAAACACAGCAGGTCAGAGTTCACTTGAGACTTCCAGTATTTGCTAGATTTTTTCATTTATTCACTGAAACTTCTGTCCAGAAATCAAGCCAGTCAGAGGAACAAGAGATCAAATCTGGAAGCCGTGTACCTGAGTAAATAAATCGCAGATGATTACACTTACAGCGCTTTCCTCTGGCCTAGTCAAAGGCAGGGAGGACCAGTCATAACCTGAGCACATAAGTGGAGAGAAAAACGACATTGCTAACAAAATATTTGTGGATAACTGATACACAGGGACACTGGGCAGGAGTTTGGGATGTCTCATTTAGTAGCTGTTCAGGAAGGAATTCATGGGGCTTTCACTTAACTATATATATACACATATATATATTTCTCATTCATTTTGCTGGCTGCATCAAGTACTTTTTCTTTCCACAGTCTGATACACACCAATATAACCTAACTTGTAACTGTTTTTCAAAAAATCTACATCAGTATTAAATAGGAATGTCTTTTTGCAAAACCAGGAAGTTATAAAAGAATAATTTCTCTATTAGAAGGTTACTTCAGGGCAGATTTTTCCATTAAATAACTTCACTGCAGTGTATACTTGAATTGATAGAAGTGAAAAGCAAGCAAATTCAGACAGCTTAATTCTCTAAGAGCTGTATATTAAATGTGGATGGCAATGAGGTTTTTCTTTCTTAAGGAAAATACTTTTTTTTTTCTTCTAACACGTAAAGAATTTTCCAAACAACCAACATTTTGGTTTCCTTGATGTTGTAAAAACCAGTTCATAAATCAATACTTTCCAGTAAAAAGACCCATTCAAACATTTTCCTCTGTATATAGTTAAGCACAGAGTCCTTGTGCGTGAATTGTCACATGGTAAGCGAAGTCAGCAGGTTACACTCAGCTCCACTCTCAAAAGGAGTCACTGGTGTGCCATTCTGTAAATCACTTTAATCCCTTATTTTTATAAATGGGTATAAAATCCACTTAGCTAATCTCTATGTCCAAGCCCCAACTGAATTATTCTGCAAGCCATATTCATGCCTTTGGAAGAAAAGTCCTTAAAGCTAATAGGAAACACCTAATAGCTATTTAATTTGACCTTTTCCTTAAAGCCAGGTAAATATCAAACCCTAGTTTGCATGTCTAAATGGAATTTGATTTGAGAAACCCAAGTGGAATAATGATACTTTTCCCAGGTCTCGCTATTGCACCTAATTAGAACAGCCACTCAACAGGACCCTGACTCTGCTCCCTTTGCTCATCTTCAGTAGTGCACATAGATAGTGCAAGTAAAGCTAGAGGGGAAATTCAGATCATTTAGTGTCTCAGAAGATTGCCATCAACTGGATTAACAAATCTGCACTTTTTAAACTGGACTTTGCAGGTTTCCCTCTGTTTATGTGTCTCTGCCTAACCGATAAAACTGGAAACTTCAAGGGAGTTGCATGGGAGACTCCCACTGGTCCTGGGTGCAGCCTGTTCCATGTGCTCAAAAGCTTCTTGGAGTGACTTTTCTGTCCTTATGAGGCTTCTGTTAGACCACTCATGTTCTTTGCTTCCAGGCTGCTGTGCACTACCATGCTCTTAATACACTTCAATGTAGTCTTTTAAATAGCAAACACTCCTGATTTCTTTTTCATTACTTTATTCTTCTGTTTGCCATAAGATCTTCACACAAACCTATTCTAAATATATGCAAATTTCAGAGTTTCTTTATATCTGTGCTAATATGACTTTTCTAAAAATTTTTATTGACCTCTTATTTTTCATTCAGTTCACTTCCATCCATGCAAAACTGGAATAATGCCTTACTGTTCTTATTAATGATTTACTCTAATAACTCACAGAGGCAAATAAGTTCAGAAAGTATAAAAGAGTGAAGGGTTATTTTTCAAGTATTTGTTTTCTGAAAAAACAATATTAAGTCTGGATCATAGTAAATGATGGACAGCATTTATGTTTTCACTCAAAACGCTCTCAACAGGAAGCAGCAATTTCCAAACATGCTTGTCTGTAAAGAAGTCTTTGTTTCCCTACAAGTTTAGACCTGCAGCTTTCATAATGGATTCTAAAAAATTAATTACTAAACTGCATTAAAATCACATAAAACATATAAAGTACCAAAATGGTTTGCTGTATTTTCCACATTTTTACTACGCAGCAAGAAAACAATGATCTGTATACTTTCTATATGCTTGGATGATATTTGACATTATAGGTAAGCCAAGATCTGAGCAAATGTGGGATATACACAAGAAACAACTTTTTTGCTTTTACATTAAAAGAACTGGTAGCATATATCCACTAGATATTTTTTGGTCTCAGAAAATGATGAGGACAACTAGTTCTGTAGCAATTCACCACTGGACAAATAATTAATTAATTCTGAACTATGTGTCAGAGTTGGGTATTAGATGGGTGACACTTGAGTGCAGGAAACCACCTGGACCACTGGGAAACCTTTAGCTCCTCAGTGCTGTGCAGCTCAGCCCTACACAAACCTCCTGTGCTGGCCTGTGTTCTTCATGCATGCATGTTCTTAAATCTGGTTAAGTCTACTACAGATCTAATGTGCTCAAGTCTTCTTTATCTGGAGAGAGCACGTTACCTGTAGAGAACACACACCTAGTCATGACTGATAAGCCTGAAAAATAAAGCAACCTGAATTTAATGCTATGCATTTTTAAAATGAAATGAAAATTAATATGATTCACATGTTGTTTTTGTGCAGGTGCTTTTAAGTTTCCAAGGAAATAAATTCTGCTGGAATTATTTTCTACAACTGACATTTATCTGAGTGTTTTATAAAATGTTGGAAATTTATTATATAAAGCTAAGGTGTAACATATTGATTATTTCTCTGACTAAATGAACACTCTATCCCACACACCCAAATGGTAAAAAAACCCATGATGAACCCCATTCATAACCTAGCATATATCCACCAGCCTGCAGCATAACTGATCCTAATCTTATTCAACAGATTTAATATCGCTTTTTTTTTTTTTTTGTTAAGGATTGATGTGGTATGTTTTTGTTGCTATTGTTTTGGGGTTTTTGATCCCTTAATCTCTTGTAGTTCATTAAGGACTAGAAAAGAATACTAGAAGGAAAACATAATTGTTAAGCAAAGAATTGAAAAAGTTAATTCTTCTTGCTGAGGACCAAACTTTGACCATTTACCAGCCCGGACAACAAACATGGTCTGTGGATCACTTTGCCCTTTCAGCATCAGCCTCTGTGAATGTCCAGCCAACATCTACATGTTAAGGAGCCATTCCTCTGTGCCACATCCTCTCCTGAAAATGTGATGGCATTTTCCTTAAAACAGCAAATGGAAGATGTAAATACAGCTGCTTCTTACACAAACACTGCACAAATCCTGGTGGACGTCCCCTGATCTCCTTAGCCATTGCACAGTTGACCAGATACACCAGAGAATTCATCAATTCATATCAAATCAAAAACTGCTTTCTCAAATTCCATGAAAACCTCTCCTCATAATTTTAGTAGTTTATCTGAAAGGTATTGGTCCTACATCTCTAATGCAATTGATGTCTCCAATGAAATAAATGCCTTGAACTTACAGGAAGCCCAGCTGCTCCCGGATCTCAGCATGGAAAATATTTTTATCTCTGACTTGGCACTACCTATTTCTACTGAAGCTTTTGAAATCTACAATCTAATTTAAATATAATTTTGTGATTTATGGTAGAGCTTCAAAATAGAGCTCTAGGAACTATGGAAAAATACTGGCTACATCTAAAGATAGTTGTAATTTTCTTAGCTCAGTGAAACTAAATTTGGTTTCCAGGTATCCCTGAGGCCGTAATTAATGCATGTCTTCAGGCAAAGGGAGGGTAAGGTGCACCTGGACTTCTAAAAGTATAGTTTGAGAAACAACTTTCCAAGTGCAGCATTTTTCCCGGCATTCTTAATGAAAATGCAAAAACTATATGGACTTATCAGTGTAAAAATGGTAAAAATCCCTGTGACTTTGAGCAGAGAAACCTTTACAAATACTAATTTAATAGCATGTTTGGAACAGCTCAGGACAAACCATGAATAAAACTGGTCATGTGAAAATTCCTTTTTTCTCAGAAGAAATATTCCTTTTCCTTTATTTTTTTTTCTTGGAATGAAAAGGCAATAGTTCAAATTCAGACAGGTTTGGGGCTTTTTTCTATTTTATTTTATTTGGAATCCAAGCAGGTTTTTGTATCAACAATGTAGTAAAACTATTTTAGAGTCAAAAGACTTTACTTTCATAATGTCATTCAATGTTTTAAATATTTAAATTTTTAAAACATCAGTAGTCAATTAATCATTAGTCTATGTAATGCATTTACACCCTTTTACATCCAAAAGATGTAAATAGAATTGCTAGATTCCAGAGAAAGTCTTCCATTTCCTGAAAAATGCATTTAGCAGTGGGAATTTCCTTACCTGAAGCTTTCTGGCCAGCTCTCTTTGTAAGGCTTATAAATGTGAAGTTATCTGTTCCTCTGGTGAGGTGCAGGCACGATCTTACTAGAGATTGTTCAAAGTAGAGTTTTTCTACATCTCTTTTTTAAAAGGCTTGTATCGAGCATCAGGCTTTGTTTCCATCAAGCACTACTGCAGTACTCACCTAAAAGGCTCATAGGAGATTCAGGAGAACAAACTGAATTACAAGAGAATGTGTTTCCCTTGATGCTCTGAATGGTATCCATGCCCAAAGTGAAAAATTGATCCAACAGCACTCATTTTTGATCCACCTGAAGAATCAGAAGAACTGTCACCAAAGCAATTAAAGCATCAATGCTTCAAAGATGTGACAGAAATCTGTCTTGATGCACTGGAGTAAACAATTAGTGACAATATGGGAATACTGTTCAGTGGCAGAATTAGATATAAGGTTATGCTAATTATACTGGTATGTTTACAGAAACCATTAACACGTAGTATATGGCATTCAAGTACTGTCCCATAACTGCATCTCATGATCACATCATTCTTATTTGGATTATAATTAAAACCAAAACTTTCAAACTTCAGAAAACTAGATGGAGCTGAGGTTTTTCCAAAGTCCCAGGGTTTTGGAGGATCAATTCATCAACTTTTAAGGAAAAAGAAGTTAGGTGATAATTTGAGGGCTAAACTCCCAAATCCCCCAACAATGGGATTCTGCCACACAGCCTTTTAAGAAGGGAGTGCTCCCATCTGACATCGCTAGCACTAATGAGAGTCAGGTCAACCATTTAGTTTAGTAGTCAACATTTTTTTCTAGTTCTTACAGTGACTATATGACTTTGAAACTAACTTCCTCATGATATAATTTCCAATGGTGCTAGCAAAACTTTTCACCCTAAGCTATTGACTTGTGTGTATGGAAAGTCCAGAAGATTAAAGATGGCTCAAGGTGAACATCAAAATGCAGACTCATATAAACTTTGCGATCTTTGCTTTTAACTGCTTTGTGCCTCAGTTGCTCTATTCAAGGAGAAAAAAACCCCTCAAACTTATTTAATTGTCAAAGCTATTGCTAATTATTTACAAAACCACTGAGCCTATATAATTAATTTTTCATTTCCTCAACTCTCAAAGAATTTCTGATTTGTCTTGAATTTTTTATTATCTCTAAACATCTCAAACTACTCTGTTCAAGCAAACGTAAAATATAGTTTTATAGGGAATGAAAATCTTAATATAGAATCCAGCAGAGTTATAACAAGTACCATAACAGAAGTCATGGATCATGTTTTTCAGTAAAGCAAAGCATTAGATGGCTAACCTTTTAAAGTAAGTTAATGCTGCAAATATTGCAGCAGGGCTTTTTTTTTTTTTTTTTTTTTTTTTTTTTGACAGAACACATTTCCTATCAAGGGCAATTGCTCAGGTCATTGAATTACCAGCTCATCCGCACTTGGCAACCTTGCCAGCTCTGCACCTTATGGTGTTAGAGCTCTGCTTTACATCCAGGAGGAAACTTTTTCCTCAGTATCCCTGTTACCCCACTACTGCAAGGCAACCCTGCACTGGTATCTGGCCAAACATTATCCTTCACTTTTCCAGTTTGGCAGTATCCATGTACCAAACAGATCACTACTTTGATTCTTGCCAGGGATCAATATATTGTGCATTTTTGCATTTATACAAACACATACAGTCTGGCTTACTTAAATGAATAGGTTTTGGAAAGTTAAAAGTACATCATAACAGGAGGGAAGAGAGGAGAGTTTCATATATTGATTACAGGGGTTATTGCTACAAGATGTCACTACAGTGTATATGTGTGTTTACAAAGACTGCTGGCAAGATTGCCTCTTTTCTCTCAGACCACATCTTTAACTCCTTCTAACAACAGTTTATTATCAGAGACAGGTTTATCAAAGCTGTGCAGATCAGTAACGAATGAAGCCATGCATGTGAGAATATGTGTATTCATGTACCTTTCTGGTAGAATGTTTTCTCAGGTATTATGGAATATTCATGAAACAAGAACAGAATGGTTATCAACTTTTCTTATGGCTCCCCCAGTTTTCCTGTACTTTTTATAAACACCAAATTTTCTTTTTTTTCAAGCCATTTTTCGAAAGACACAAGAGAAATAGGAAATAACTAGGAAGACAAACCAAAGAATCCGAAGACCCACTACATGCAGCCACCCAACTACAACCATGCTGTGAGCAACACTATCTATCTATCTATCTATCTATCTATCTATCTATCTATCTATCTATCTATCTATCTATCTATCTAATCTATCTCTATCTATACCTATCGATATCTATATATCCATATCTATATCTATATCATCTATATCTATATCATTTATATCTACATCTACATCTATATCTATCTATATCTATATTATCTATATCTATATCTATATCTATATCTATATCTATATCTATATCTATCACCTATATCTATATATCCATATCTTTCAGTGAACTTCTACTACAGCATTCTTTCATTTTCTGTGTGCTTAAGTGAGAGGAATAAATTCTCTCTAACATGAGTGCTTGCCTGTAGCACAGTTAGCTCTCTCTCCTCCTGAGGAGGCAGGCTGCACTTGGGCTCTGGCCCAAGAGACACACTGGCTGCTGAGAAACAAGAGGCTTTGCTCAGCTCGTTACTTTGCAGGAGATTGGTACCTCTCTGCACTGGCGTCACACACATCTCACTCAGGGAGAGCTGCAGCTGGAACTGTATCTCTGCACAAACAGGGAGACAGCAGCCTCTTGCAGTTTCTCTTCTTCCTGCACTGAAGGCCTGCACAAGATCAGCAGTAACACAACCTTGAGTAAGATTTCAGCAACTCTGAGGAAGAAGCAATTTGCATCCCCAAATTGGTCCTTCACACTTAGGCTTGCAGATGCCCAAGGTGCCTAATTTTATTGCATCAGCTGTAGCATACTAAGCAGAACCTGTAATCTTCAAATACCTACTATTTTGAATAAATTTAAGAATTATGCTGGGGTAGATTTTTTGCATGGATGCTAACTGAGTTGATAAGGATTTTCTGGGTGGTAATGGAGATCCTGTACACAAAGGCTAGGAGCTTCCTGTTCCTTTTATAGAGTGCCAAACGATAAGGATGTTAGCCGGAAATGAAAAAATAAACCAAGCTCCAACAGAGGTCCTGAGGGTGGTCAGTCCCCTTCCTTTGAACACTCCTTTTGGTTTACTGCCAATTTCTCATTTACTTTTTCCTCTGCTTCTGCATCTCCATCTGAGATCCCCAAAGGCACTTCAGCAGAATCCCTGAAGCTTCTCAGATCTTTTCCAGCCATGCAGGGCTGCACACAGGATTCCCTGGCGCAAAATGGAAGCAGCCATATGTAGCAAGTTTGGCTGCTTTTTTCCTGATAACAACAATTGTCAGACTGCAATCTACAGGTATGTGCAATGGTTGGTTTGGAGTAAAAATGGTTACTGAAACTTTACAAAATTCTAGGAAAAAGTTCAATCAACACATACTTTATATTTCTATTACAGCAGCATGTATGATTTATTTTTGCCTGCAAATTCCTCTTGTAGCAAACAATTAAACAACCAGAAACCAGACATAAGTGAAATGTGAACTCTGTCTTCCTGAAGGAATTTCTGACATGCTGTGGTATTTAATTCTGGCCAACCTTTAGTGGACTGCAATGACTTACAGCACTCTGCATCTGTATCACAGACAATAAAGCCATACAGTGTTTGCAAGTTCCATTTTTGTTTTCTGGCTAGTACAGCTGCCTCGCTATTCAGAGGCAAGAAAATTCCAGGGCATACTGAGTCCAGATGAAAATGAAATCAAGTCACCACCTATAGAGTAAAATCTACCTGAAAAATTCATATTGATTTTTAACAAGACAATACTTCTACAGAAAGTTTTAATGCAAATATTTGTACTTCTTGGAAATTGTACTTTTACAGAAAAAAAAAAAAAAATTCTCTTCTAGGTATCCAGCGAGTCAGAATACAACCCCAGATGATAAGTATTTGAGTTAGAAAACACTTCATATCAAAAAAAGTATTTTTTGTCTATTTTATATATAAAATACACATGCTTGTAGCAAAACTACTTTGACAGATGCTTGGAACTGAATTTCATAGAAAAACCTATTTCATTAGAAATATTAAGATTATTTTCTCACATTTGTTAATGAATCAGAATCCTAAATGCCAGACATCAAGTAAATTGTGGGCAAGGGATAAAATGATGGAAAGAAAATGGATACTCAGTCATTGCTAATGGATACTGCATTAACTTCTTTACTATATCAGTGCAGGAACAATGGATAGTCCCTCTGCACCACCAAAATGCTTCCCAGTAGCAACTTTTGGAAAACCCACTGGTCCTGATCAGAAAAAAATACTATACAAATACCTGTGCAATTACCAGTGTGAAAAAAAAAAAAAGTCTATGCTATTGATTTTGACTTCCATAATGGAATATCAGTTACAAATCTGAGACTACAGAATCAAAGTATACATAAAAAGAAAATTAGTGGGAAATGAGAAAGAATTAAAAATATCATCCTTCTGAGAAATTATTTTTTACAATTTTTCTATAATTCATAGTCATATTAATTTAAAATATTAACTATCCAAATTAACTTGGTAGTTAATAATATAAACTGTGAAATTTGGGAAATTACAAAAATTACTTTGGAGAGACATCACCTTTTGAAATTTCTTTTTATTTAAACTAATCTTATTTTAGTAATTTTTTTACAGGTGAACTGAAAACATCTCAAGAAGGAATAGATTTCAAGCTAAGAGTTTCAAATTGATTCTGCTGAACCTGATAACCTCAACACTTTAAGCCTACATGGGAGCTATTTGCCTCACACTACTTCAGCATTAGTAATGGCATATATTGCAGTTAAGGGAGAAAGTTCTTTCAAGGTTCTGAAGTTTAGACATATGAAGAAAAGAAAATAACCACATGACTTTTTTTTTTTGCCTACACAAGATTTTACCATTTAGTTACAAATTAATTTCAGTTTACTTTAGACATCTTCATGACCCACAGCCTTATGTGGATTTCTATATTTCATATCGAGAAGACTGAAAGGTTGACAGATACATCTGTTCTTACCACAGTGTAATAGAGAGTTTTGGTCCAGCCAACTTAATCTGTACAAGATACTTACAAAATAACTATAGATTAAATAAAAAAAATAGAAAAGTTTGAGGAGTAGAAGTCCTTGAGTTATGGGAAGAGAGTGAGGAAATATATTGTTTAAACAAAATGACAAGACGAGAAATATTTAAAGTGTAGAAGGGCACCAAGTAATTTTGGAAATTGTAACAGAATAAGTGAAACATTATTATTCTCACAGGTTGTGTCTACATCTTCAAATAAATTATTCAAAGCAATAAAGCACAAGTGTCTCAAAAACAATGAAGAGGCTGACAGCAGGGGAAAAACCCCCAACAGTGCAGCTCCAAGAAAGGGAGAACTTTACTGTTACAAGGAGAGTACTCATTATATCCAAGCAAAGGGAGATTATTTCCTGGTGTCCTGGTTTCAGCTGGGGGTTATACTATAACATCTGGCACCATGAACTATTAGTTTTTAGGATACATCTGAAGCTCTAGAGAAAGTTCTTAAAATGCCAAAGTGGCAAACAACCTAAACAGACTAAACTGGCAAGTGAGAAGTACTATAAGAAAGAAACTCTTATTAGCAAAGAGGTGGACTAGAGGGTCTAATGAGTTTTAGCTGTCTAAAGTCTTTTCAAGTGTAGGAAAATGTATAGTTTCTAATTTTTTTTCTGAGAGAAAGATATATTTGTCACCTAAATGTTTTGCAATGGAAGAGTCCAGTACTAGAGAAATTAAAGACTTTTTCTCTGCTATTGTAGACTCTGAGAACATATTTACCTTGCCAGATCAAATGTTATTTGTATCAGGAATAACTGTAATGAAAAAGGCTTATTTCACAACATTCACACCTGAAATTCAATAAAAATGTGATCACAGGTTTTAAAGTTTTCATCTTCTGAAGGTCTCTTACTTACAATAAAAAAGGTTTACAACAACTTTTGACAAGAATCACATTTTTGTGCCCTTTTGTGCTTATAGGAGCTTGTCAGATTTCATTTCCAATGAAAAATACTTTTATTCCTTTAAGGCTTTTTTTTAGTCAATTATGGTTTGCTTGCATTCATGCAAAAAGTACTAATAACAGTAATTTGAATAATTGTTCCCACCAATGGACACTTAGACTACATCCAGCATAAAAAAATCCTGTTGCTTTGAAATCTACAGATGCAGCCTGTGCTATAGAACAGCCAGGCTGAGACATGAAGCGCTACTGAAATAGGCGCTGTACAATGATGGCAATGAGAGCTAAACCAGTTCTGCACTAGGAGTAGGGACATCTAGGGACTATCATTTTGGACTATATCCACTGATGAAGATCAGTGCTTAATAATTTCTTAATCCCACGCTGCCTCAAATTTTTAATTCTGAGTCTGTTCTTTTCTCTCAATTGGAGCTGAAATTGCTGTGAAAACCTCAGGAACGCAATCAGAAAATATATATAATTTTATTTGGCTGGTGGAAGTGAGGAGTTATTGAAAACCTGTCTCTGCCACAGCTTAATAACAAGAAGAGAGTGAGAGGTGAAGATGTCAGCTCAGAAAGGCAGCGATACTTTCCATCTTACTTAGGTGAAGTGAAAGAGTGTGAATGGAAGTGTCACAGCACTGCGGGTGGCGTGTCACCACTCTCCTGCTGTCAGGGCCACATGTCAGCTGACCAGTCAGCAGGAGATTACGGAGAGCTCTGCTTTTGCATCACTTAGTCAAGTGCCAGCCCTCATGCATCAGAGACACACATAAACAGCAGTAATCCTGGGAAATGCAGTTCACTTGTCTCCTGTGAATATGAGAAATCCAGATTACATGGACAGGACCAACATCAGAGACATGATTCAGGATCTGGAAACAAGCTGGTGGAACAATCCAATAAAGCCAGGTGTTCTTACCCTGATTTATACTTCAATTAGTCTGTTGAGACAAAGGTTTAGACCACAGACTAATTTTAATTACTAGGTCTTGAGGGTTCATATTTTGAGAGGAGTTATTTAAACGACCTTTGCAAATTCAATGAAGTAAGTAAAGGATTATCAATAAAAGTAACTAAAAGGCAATTCTGAAACTCCAGTCATATCAGTACTATTTCACAAAGCTTATCATTAAAACTAAAGCAAAGCCATACTGAAGACAACTAGTAAAATACACTTGCATCAATAAAACTACTGCATTAATGAAAACTTTATAAACCATGGTCTGTGTTGTAAATGATATTGGAATACCTCTATTACTGAGTGCACCAAGTCAATACAAAGTTTTACTGAGTTCATCCTGGTTTCAAAAAAGATAACAGTTTATTTATAGGAATTATCCCTAACTGCTAATAGTACTCTTCTTTCTAAACACTAGCACAGCTACATTAGGAAACTAAGCAGGAAAGGTACTGGGTGTCCAGGTAAAGCCTCTATCGTGCTTTATATGTGAAACTTGATGAAAGTAGAATAAAACATTAATAAATATTTTTAAGCAAAATATATTAATGGTTAAAAAGTGTTATGAATAAGAGTTTTCCTTTATTAGCATGCCCACAGACAAAACGATCAGCATCTGGTAAATTCTGCTACTCCTTCACTGCTACTTACCTTCCCCCCCAGTACTAGAAATGTGTCATCACAGCATATAATCGTATTTTTAACTGTGGTTCTTCATAGAAAAATAACAGATACCACTAACAAGAACATTTCATTCTAGTTTTGGCACTGCATTTTTTCTCAGTATTTTTAAACCAAAAATTATGAACATATCTTTACTTTGGAGTCTGTGTATTGAAGGCTTTAGATTTATGACCAAATTATTTTAAAGATTTTCTTCACTACAGAAAGATTTTTTTTTCATTTGTGACAAGCTTTCTTGTTAGTTTTGTTAAAAACTTTGATCTTAGACATCCTAAACACATTTTCTTCACAATCTAAAAATTGATTCATTCTACTGAAAGTGGCATGCTTCTTTTATGCCAGCACATAAACAGACTGCTGGACTAATTGGAAATATCCTTTAAAAAGGAAGTTAGAGATACAAAATCCCTTCAGGGATCAATTATAAGAAGAAGCTATTCCCAAACAGAAGAAAAATAAAAACTGAAAGACCCTGCTGCAAATAACAATGGCAGAGAACAGTAGAATAGTCACAAAATGTCCAATGACATTACACTTGTAATCCTCTCTGTTAAAGCAACTATTTCAATAATATTTTCTATTTATCTGTGAAACAAAGAAAAAGAATGTAGTTCGTTCGCTACCAACACTGTAGGGTGTTAAAATGTTTCCAAATTAGTTATGTCCCTACTTTTTTAAATGGCAAAAGTGAAAAAAGTGGTAGTCTATTACTTTTAAGATATCAATTGACATTGTCATATAGTAGCCTAACTGGGAGCAGATGATGAGTAGCCTGACTAGATGACATTTATTTCCAGAGATTTACTAGGAGATGAAATGTGATGTAAACTTGATGCGAACATTGACTGACCTCTAGCTAAGGACTGCGGCTGATCATACCTGAGTTCAAATGCAATCCATGTGACTTGGATCTGCAACATTTCCTAAAGTATGGTCAACACCTTACTGGACTTTTTGAAAGAAAAGTTGGAAACCAGTGATCCTTCACATCAGGAGTGGCTCTCTTCCCTGTGACTCTGCTGCACGTAACAACCAGTTTCACTGATTACAAAGAGTAAAATACTTACTGTAAAATGCTACTTATTGCTGAAACAGTCATTAGAAGATTTTAAGTGTGCGACTCCTCTCAGGAAGGTTTCAGAAAGGCAAGAAGAGCCCCTCAGGATATGAAATACATTAGGAAACAGCTCACAACCTGAGCTGGAGGGTCTATTTCACTGCATCTCATCATCTCATGTGAACATACTGCATGATTTTTATAGCTTTGGACATTCATGAACAGTTGTCTCCCATTTTGTCCTGCAGTCCTTTCCACTCAACACTTAGAGTGTGGGAAAGCCAGGCCTGAACATCAGCTAAAAGCACTTGAAAGCTGTCTGCTTTTCCTCAGGGCTGACTGCTCTCCCTACGCCTAGCCTGCTACTGTGAGCCAAGACCGGATACTGTGTTTTAGAAGCCCACAACACCTCAGAATAAGACAAATCCATGTATCCAACAGATCCTCAATTACCTTTCAAATGGATGTGGCATCTGCACAGATTTTACCACACTGCACAGAGCAAATGGCAATTTTCCATCTGTGAATGGGATTGATAAAACAGCAATCATCCTTGTATCCATACCCAGCTCTACATTGTGCCTACCAAAAGCAACAAAAATTAAAGAAAAGAGGTGTCTCTTTAGTCAGCTGCAGAAATTCTGGCCATTTACACAGTATCCAGCCAGTCTCACACATGCACGTCCTGCACTGAGTCATACTGACTTGGGCATATATAAATCTATAATGTCAGAACACAGAATAACAGAGGTGCCTCTTTTGGGTGTCACTGGCATCTTATATACAAAAGTTTTCAAAAGCACAGGAGGTGCAGAATTATTGGATTCCATGACAGAATTTAATGGAAAATCTGAAATATCAGTAGCCATATGTTTTATCAGTCTTTGATGGGTTTTTTCAGGAAGAAAAGAAATATAAAAAAGATTGACAGGGAGGTTTGTGAGAGAAAGCAAGCCAAGTGAAAAGTCATTCTAGTCCTAATGAAACAGAATTTATTTGTTTAATAAATATATTCAAGGTACTCAGTTCTGTACATTGTACAAAGATCTATATTCAAAACTGGGCTAAAGGCTTTTCATTTGTGTAAGCAAAATGAATTTATAAGGAGAAAGTTTCTGGGGATAAGAGCCAGAAAGAGTTCAATTTTGATGTGTTGTGCAAGATTTCTCTACCTTTCTCCCTTCAAGCTAATTCACCTCAGCAGGGACCCAGGGGTTTTTCCTATACTTTTGAGCCTATATTAATGTTAAATCAGGCTGAGACTTGACCACAAGGTATGGCCTAGCTTAAAATTTCCCCTACTTTCACAGCTAGGTAACACAAGCACCATACTGGGGACTTACCAGGGACTGCGCCCACAGGCAGTGTGGAGGTGGGCATCCCTCTGCACAGAGGGCTATTATGAAGGGGAGGGCGTTTGAAAAGATAAGGAGGGAAGACACTTCTGCATCAATCCACCTTTAAATCTAGATCTGTATATTGAGGAGAAGTCAAGGAGGAAAGGACTGCCAAGGAGACTTGCAGATATGTCTGAAATACCCCAGGCAGCAAGCGAGAGATTAATTCATGACATGTGGAGAGCAGAGCTGGGGAAGTGAGTGTCTCAGTTTAGGGAACCCAGTGCCTGTGGTGCTCTTTCAGCATAGTGCCTCCTTAGGAGGCTGTAGAACCTGAAGCAATAAGGAACATCAGACCTCCAGCAGACCCAGAACATATTTTTTTGCAAAAAGTGGAAATGGATAGCAGCCGAATTATATTCCTTAAGTCTCAATGCAGCTTCCAATAGAGTAAACCTAATTGTAAAATAATAACTGTATAAGGAGATTTTAACAGCAGCTCAGATATTAAAAATGCTGTACTTGATACATCTAAGGTTGTCCTTGCAAAAAATTCACTATAGAGGTTTTGTATACACAATGATTTTTCCACACCTCAGGGATTTCTCCACTTCTTGACTTTAAAACACAAACTGAAACAGAAATAGAGACATACAAATTTAATTTTAAACCCCCTCCAATTTCAAAATCAATTTCAAAACTTAAGTTCTTTATGTTATGTTTTCAAAGTGAAAAATGCACCCATGCAAAAAGGTAGCATAAAGTTTATGCATCAGCCAGGTCCCAAAAAGGTCCCAATAAGACTTTAACTTAAATTTTTTCCTAAAGCTGTATTAGTCTTCCCAACAGAGCTTTATTTCATCCTAAATGAATGCTTCCATTAATTCACTATCCAAATGTGTGTCAACAAAAAATGCAGTTTCTCTACAAGAATACCAAAAGAGTACCAAAACAGTACTGTTTTTTACAAGAATAGATTTTACCCCCATAAACTGCCTTCATCTTATACACTATTTAAGCAGTTTACGTATGTCTGTGAAGCATATTAAGTTTCTAAGATAAAAGCATCCAAATAAGAGTATAACATCTGTATTAGGGCTGTTACATACATGGGGTGATCAAAGTGCTTTCATTTATAATATTTTTCGAAGATATTCAAACTACATATAATTATCATCTTGTCACAGCTAAAAAAAATAATAAAAATAAAAAAATCAAACTTCATGAAGTCTGCTCAGCTTTCAAATATTTTATCAGACACTAATGAAAGGTAATTGGAAATTTATAAATAAAATGAGAAAAACAGAACTGTGATAGCTAAAATTAACTATAATATCTAATTAAAATTAAAATTATAATTAATTATAATTTTAAATTAATTTAAGTTACAACATGAACACATCCACAAGTTCTGAATTTTGTTTATTGAAAATGTAGTTATAGTTTCCTCTTAAGTGAGAAGACTGGCATATCCAGCCAGGCTTCCTTGGGATGTCACAGCTTCATTTGACTAGTTTTGAATTTTTCTGTAGGATTTTCTTTATTTACATAAAAATATAGGGAAAACTGTGCAATGAAAATCTTAAAAACAGTAGGAACAGTTGTGACTGATGGTGCTGTTATGTTAGGCTTTCTGACAGCAAACTGGGTTGCAGTGAGAGACCATTCCTTCGTTCCCTGTTTCTACAGTAGCTCCCTGCAGTGATGGCCCACCCAGTGACTGTCTGCAATAACCCCAGGCACAGCTGTGCCTTCAGTGTACAACTGACCTAATGCTTCCAGCCAAAGGAATAAAGCCTCCTGATTCTTCATGGTGCTTCTCTAACATGTGGAAGGTGGTAAAACCTGTCATCTCTGCTTTTGTCTCAAATGAAGAGAAGGCATAGTTACACATTTCCGAGTTCAGTTTTCAGATGTGGAATGACAAGTCTTCTGAGCTGTGATTAAAACTGATTAAACAGTTTAACCTCCTGAGAAACAAATATTTCACCTCTTGCTGCCCACATCCTTCCTCCCCCTTCTCCCTTGGAGATTCCCATGCCTCTACAGAAGCAACAGAATATTAAGAAAACCCAATCAGTTTTCTAACAGACTTTTAAAATGCTTATATTCTGTGTCCTTTCCTGTGATTATAACTATTAACTGTGACTACATTTAAGTCTTTCTCCAAATCAGAAACAGGAAGTCCACATTTTATTCAAACAGCTCTCCCGTTATTATTTTTCATCTAGTTATTAGCCGTAAGTGCTAAATAATCCAGAAGTTCTTTTAGTGCTATTAAATGTCAAATTTTACTTTGCAAACACAAATTGATCCTATAATCCACCAGCTCATCTAAAACATAGCTTAACTTTAATTGCCACAATCAAAATAACTAGTTCTTACTCGTGAAACAAAGATGTTTTTCATTAAAAGAAAGAACCAGTTTGTTCTCATATGGAAAAATTATGTTTTCTATATACCACCAATAAGTATGCAATGAATACAGTGTTTCCAATTTAAGTTGTGCCTGATGGGGAAACCCCACCAAAATGTTTTCGGTTTTTTTACTACAAATATTTTCTGCTTTTTTTACTATGATTTCCTGCTTTTAGAGGAATTTGGGAACAGAACCAGGCTGACAAAACCTCTGGTTAGTTTGCTGTGAAGTCAAGTCTGATAAGCAGTATTTCTTAGTACCTGATTGCTGAAATTGAAATAACATGGGCTGAAACAGTGACTCTAAAAACAAAGTAGCAATACAAAACTAAATGAAACATAATTAATTTCTAAACTGAGATTAAACCACCTTCAAGGAAAGGTGAGAAGCTGTTATTTTAACATTCACATTAATTGCTCTGAATTGCATTGTAAATTTCAGGGTAGTGCCAAGTCAAGCTCTGGGATATTAAAAAAAAAAAAAAAATTGGCNAGGTCCCAAAAAGGTCCCAATAAGACTTTAACTTAAATTTTTTCCTAAAGCTGTATTAGTCTTCCCAACAGAGCTTTATTTCATCCTAAATGAATGCTTCCATTAATTCACTATCCAAATGTGTGTCAACAAAAAATGCAGTTTCTCTACAAGAATACCAAAAGAGTACCAAAACAGTACTGTTTTTTACAAGAATAGATTTTACCCCCATAAACTGCCTTCATCTTATACACTATTTAAGCAGTTTACGTATGTCTGTGAAGCATATTAAGTTTCTAAGATAAAAGCATCCAAATAAGAGTATAACATCTGTATTAGGGCTGTTACATACATGGGGTGATCAAAGTGCTTTCATTTATAATATTTTTCAAAGATATTCAAACTACATATAATTATCATCTTGTCACAGCTAAAAAAAATAATAAAAATAAAAAAATCAAACTTCATGAAGTCTGCTCAGCTTTCAAATATTTTATCAGACACTAATGAAAGGTAATTGGAAATTTATAAATAAAATGAGAAAAACAGAACTGTGATAGCTAAAATTAACTATAATATCTAATTAAAATTAAAATTATAATTAATTATAATTTTAAATTAATTTAAGTTACAACATGAACACATCCACAAGTTCTGAATTTTGTTTATTGAAAATGTAGTTATAGTTTCCTCTTAAGTGAGAAGACTGGCATATCCAGCCAGGCTTCCTTGGGATGTCACAGCTTCATTTGACTAGTTTTGAATTTTTCTGTAGGATTTTCTTTATTTACATAAAAATATAGGGAAAACTGTGCAATGAAAATCTTAAAAACAGTAGGAACAGTTGTGACTGATGGTGCTGTTATGTTAGGCTTTCTGACAGCAAACTGGGTTGCAGTGAGAGACCATTCCTTCGTTCCCTGTTTCTACAGTAGCTCCCTGCAGTGATGGCCCACCCAGTGACTGTCTGCAATAACCCCAGGCACAGCTGTGCCTTCAGTGTACAACTGACCTAATGCTTCCAGCCAAAGGAAAAAAGCCTCCTGATTCTTCATGGTGCTTCTCTAACATGTGGAAGGTGGTAAAACCTGTCATCTCTGCTTTTGTCTCAAATGAAGAGAAGGCATAGTTACACATTTCCGAGTTCAGTTTTCAGATGTGGAATGACAAGTCTTCTGAGCTGTGATTAAAACTGATTAAACAGTTTAACCTCCTGAGAAACAAATATTTCACCTCTTGCTGCCCACATCCTTCCTCCCCCTTCTCCCTTGGAGATTCCCATGCCTCTACAGAAGCAACAGAATATTAAGAAAACCCAATCAGTTTTCTAACAGACTTTTAAAATGCTTATATTCTGTGTCCTTTCCTGTGATTATAACTATTAACTGTGACTACATTTAAGTCTTTCTCCAAATCAGAAACAGGAAGTCCACATTTTATTCAAACAGCTCTCCCGTTATTATTTTTCATCTAGTTATTAGCCGTAAGTGCTAAATAATCCAGAAGTTCTTTTAGTGCTATTAAATGTCAAATTTTACTTTGCAAACACAAATTGATCCTATAATCCACCAGCTCATCTAAAACATAGCTTAACTTTAATTGCCACAATCAAAATAACTAGTTCTTACTCGTGAAACAAAGATGTTTTTCATTAAAAGAAAGAACCAGTTTGTTCTCATATGGAAAAATTATGTTTTCTATATACCACCAATAAGTATGCAATGAATACAGTGTTTCCAATTTAAGTTGTGCCTGATGGGGAAACCCCACCAAAATGTTTTCGGTTTTTTTACTACAAATATTTTCTGCTTTTTTTACTATGATTTCCTGCTTTTAGAGGAATTTGGGAACAGAACCAGGCTGACAAAACCTCTGGTTAGTTTGCTGTGAAGTCAAGTCTGATAAGCAGTATTTCTTAGTACCTGATTGCTGAAATTGAAATAACATGGGCTGAAACAGTGACTCTAAAAACAAAGTAGCAATACAAAACTAAATGAAACATAATTAATTTCTAAACTGAGATTAAACCACCTTCAAGGAAAGGTGAGAAGCTGTTATTTTAACATTCACATTAATTGCTCTGAATTGCATTGTAAATTTCAGGGTAGTGCCAAGTCAAGCTCTGGGATATTAAAAAAAAAAAAAAAATTGGACATGCAATCTTTTGAGTCAATTTATTTTCGGATTTGTATCACTGTAAATTTAGAGCAATCTTACTAGGAAGTCAGAAGTCACTCCAAGCTTAAGTTGATGTGACCTAAAGTAAAATCTAGTCCCATTAATCTTTCCTTTCCTTGATTTGTCCTGTAAAAAGCAGCAAAAACTAAAGGAAATTAAAGTTATTCAGTGTATTTTATTTCTACAGGACTTTGCAAATATGTCACTTTCAAAAGAAAAATGAGCTGCCATTAATTTTCTGCCCTGCTTAGAGGTAGTTTGGGAGATGGATGCTGGGAGCTGAAGAATAATCATTCTCCTATGATCAGGCCTTGAAATCCCAAGATAGCATGAATAATCACAACTAAGGACACATGAGTAAACATACAGCTGTTGATATAGCCTCTGATATGTGACTTTGGAAGATGGCCTAAAAGACTGTAATCCATTTTAGCATCACCTGGTTTGATGTTCATGTTGGTAAGACACCTGTTTGTATCTCCCTTACAAATATTGCAACTTAAACCAGCTCTGATTTAATTTGAATTTTCAAAACACTGATCCCTCCAGTCTAAATTAATTTTCATCAATGTCAAGCCTTGTTTGCATCATCAAGCAAAAATTATATTTCACAGTTGCCATCAGAAACCGATAATTAGTTTCGTTTCATTATCAGAACTATTCATCAGTAATTTACTAAGGTACAACTTCTTTGCCTACAGATCCACATCTTTAACCACATCCTAAACCGTCTCTTGCCAGACATCATGCTAAAATTTGTTTTCCAGTCGTACTCCTAATTCCTGTGTATTTGATTGTGCAGTTTTCATTTAAGTGATTTGGAAGGAAGGACACTCATATAAAACCTACTGCCTTCTGCATGCACTCTTTTCTTTCTTTCTTTCTCTTTCTCTCATAGTTATATCAAATGTCCTGGGAAGACAAAATTTTAAAGCTCCATTTGGAGGTGAATATGTTTTTGTCATATACTTATGCAAACATTTTCAAAATATATATTTTGAAATAATACAGCACTTCTTTTCTAATTTCTCTAAGTCATCCAATTACCATGGACTAACATAAAACAAGCACATGACTGCTGACTATAGACAACAAGCAGGGATAAGGACTTGGACTGTGTACCTTCCTTTCATTTCTAAAACTATCCACTCCCAGATCTGGTGATAAAGAAGAACTGATTGGCATCAACATTTCCCTTTTCTGTCTGCAAAGAGAACTAGGCAGGTATGCTGGATATTTCTGTGGATATACAGACCCTGTCAGAGTGTAGCATTCATAACATAAACTGTGACAGCTATTTCTACAGGTCAGCAGAGCAAACAAGATTGGATATAGCAACTGTAATTGGGGTTTGTAAAGAAACTTGGTGGAATGTTGTTTAAATAAAGAAAGGTCCTATGGTTGTTTGCACTGGCTTATTCCAGGAATAAGTATTTTTTTCCTTTTAGTTATGAATTCTCCTTGGAAACACAATAGAAAAATTGGTGGTTTTTTCCCCTATTTTCATAAGGGTCATGTACAAAATTGAGAATGACAGCTCAGACTTTTATATAATTTCCTTCTGTTAAATGCAAAAGCTACACACAAAGAGTCTGCCACACAGAGAATACTAATTTCATTTTCCAAACCCTAGGCAATAGAACTTCTGGTCACAAAAAGAGACATTACAACATACTTAAAAGTTGTACTGATATATATTAATGGCCATTAAATGACCAAAGAAGTTTTCTAGCATGACATACACAATTCTTGTCTCTTCTGGAAATGGCACTGGAGTGTTCAGTATAAACACTGCTCCTGGAAGCAAGAGACAACTTGCAACTCTGAAGTATTTCACTACGATGCAGAGATTCCTGCCTCCTAACCCTTATTTATCAGATTCCCATATGATGTCTAAGAATTCACACGTGTAGGTTAGACATGTAAATATTTTCTTTGGAATGACTCAGGAGAAGATCAGCTGAAGGATCTGCAGGCACCACTCCTCCACTGCTGCTGCCTGCCTTCTTTTCCTGCCCTTCTTTTTCCCAGAGCCTCCTGCCTAAGGGATTGGGAAGTTTATGAGCACCCTGGAAGCACTGCACTATCTGATGACAGCAGATGAAACTTGGATCTGTGATATTGTGGGATCTGTCTGGTGACTCTAGAAGTAGATTGTTATCTGCTATCTTTGATGCATTGATCTCAGTTTTAACTATGTTGCCAGGTTTTCATGGTTGGCATACTCAGAACAAATTCAGAGCTCAGCTGCTTTTAAAATACCCAAATAGCAGCCAGATTTTGTTTCCACATGAATTGTATCCACACAGTGCTAGTTTTGCTTCAATGCTTAGATTATGTGGATCACATGCAAATGTTGCAAAGCTCCTGTAAAAAGTAATGTTTATTTTCTGAATTGTCCTTCCTAACAGGACAAAGGAGGAGGAGCATATGAAAGAAGAGAGTTTCTTTCTCTGCTTAGCTGGAGCTCTGTGTAGGAAAATGGAACGATCCTGAAGCTTGGAAGCGGGTGTGCTACAGCATGACCCTGGCAGACTGCACGGCAGAATGCAAGAGCACCACCAGTCAGGGCTGGCTTCTCCTCTCCAGCTCTTGGAAGATTACCTTGACAGGAAATTTTTGTTGTCTTTCAAAACAAATTGAAAAATTAAAGCAGAACAAGAAGCAGTGTGGAGAGGGCATGGTGGATGATGAGGCTAGGGGAGGATAAAGGGAATGAGAGCAGTAGAGGTGAGAAAGGCTTTAACAGTTCAAAGGAATTATTCTTGTCACCTTTTCTCAAGCTGCTCTTTGCAGTGAGGTTGTCAAGCATCAAGGCTTGCTATCAACATGCACAAGTCACCTCAATTTTGACACCTCCTATTTTTGCAGAGCTTTTGATACTGGAACACTAATAACAGACCTTTTAATATGGAGTTCAGCACATAATTCTGATTTCTAGTTCTTTAAAGATCAAAAGTCTGAGTTGTTTTGTGGAATTCTTTCATTAAGGATTCTTTCCTGTTTTGTACATATAGAAGTGTATTTACAATTATACACTGTATTTTCTGTGCAGTGCTAGTCTCAGTATATATTCCATCCTTGTTAGACAAAAGACAATCACACAATGTGATTTTAATTTACTATAAAGTTTATAACAAACTTGACAGCAAATCAATATATAAATAAATAAGTACTGAAGGTCAAGGATCAAAAAGCCTGAGAGAAACCAATGCTCAGAATACTGATTTCTGATAAACAGTACTAGCATTCAAATATTTCTCAGTCTGACATTTGGCTGAAAGTTGAGTGTTGATCATACTGAAATGATTTCACAAGCCCTTGCTGGGACAGGCAGTTTTAATCAAAAAGAGAATGAAAACCTCTAATAGGAATTTAATCTTTTCAGAAAATGAAGGATAAATGTTTCTTGTACAAGCTTTTAATTATTTCCAAATTATCAGCAGCCTTTTGACAACAAAGGTGATGGATTATGATGGTTGGTCTAAATGCAAAAGAAAAATCTTTACCATATGAAGGAAACACGCATTATTGCATGCCTGTATGGACCATGTAGAATGAAGATGTTGTTAGGACTGACAGAGCAAATTAGCCAGTTTGATAAAACATGTGACAGCTCCCTGGGTTTGCTGACTACTTTACATAATTACAGTAGGTTTTCAACAATATCACTCTCCATAGATCATGTTAGTAATTTTCCCAAGGCACATTATTTCTTGCTGCTTTTCCAATTTAATTGATTTATCTCATTCGTATTTATTCAAGAGTACTCCTTTTTTTTCCTTACCCTTGGTTGTTACCTACTGTTTAATGTAAGCCAGTCCTATGAATTCATGGCAGTCATTTCAGGATAACAGAAATCACAGGATCAACTAGGTTGGAAAAGACCTACGAGATCATCCAAGTCCAACCTATGACCAAACTTGTGAACTAGACCAACGATACTCAGTGCCACGTCCAGTCTTTTATTAAACACCTCCACCAACTCCCTGGGCAGTCCATTCCAATGCCCAATCACCCTTTCTGTGAAGAGCTTCTTCTTATGTCCAATCTAAACCTTCCCTGGCACAGCTAAAGACTGTGTCCTCTTGCCCTAAATGTGACCCTCCACTTATGTAAATACGATACACAAACCAGCTGACCTGCTGCTGATGCACTCCTGTTTCCTGAGGAAGTAGAACTCTGTGCCAAAACTCCATGATAAACCTGCACACTTAAGTGTATGAGCACAAACTCAGGTGGCTGATTCAGAAGCTCTGAGTCACTCCGTAATTCCTGGACCTCGCAGAGCACACAGAAAGCATGTGGACCTGAATTCTTCATCCAGCCAAACCAGAAAACTCTGCTGCCTTATCTGTCAACTCTGGGTCCCCAGACTACTCTGGACCCATCTTCTGCCTGGAGGGAAACAGAGGCCTGGCTGCTACATTTCATGTAGCAGAAGAATACATCATGATAACAATGAACCTCCCCATGAATTCCCAGGAAACCTCAAGGGAATTCTGGGTGCTCCTTTGCCAGTACACCTACTTCCAACCTTGTGACAGTCATTTAATACCCCAGACTCACAATCTAGCATGATTTCCTTTCAGGTTATAATTACCCTGCAACTGGCTTTGTCTCTACCTCAAACAAAAGGTGACTTTTATAAAAGGAGTCATTGTTCACAGCAATGCAGTGTGCTGAAAAGTTTATGGGCTCCTTCTGCTTGCCTGGCACAGTGTGTAAAACAAAAAGAGAAGCTGTGGCAGAACTCCACAGCTTGGAAGACGTTATATACTTAGTACAAGCAAATACTGAAATTTTTTTACGCCCAAAGGTAGTATTACCTCAAAAATAATCTCTGTACCTATGCCTAGATTAATCATCACTCCCATTTTCATTCAAATGATGCCATTTTCAAATTCACAAACAATTGGCTAAACTTTTTTTTTCCTAGTATGCAGTTGTCCATAGGCTGGGAACTTCATAAAGCAAAATAATCAAATGGTCTAATTTGGAACAGACAAGCTAGCCCTATCATTCCATACATTAAATGACAGAAAGCCTGACAGCAGACAAAGACAAGAGGAAGAATAAATCGAAATGAGTTTCCAAGAACCGTCTCAGTATTCTTCTTACACATTATCTTGGATATGATCTGGATTGTTTGGTAAGCAATGTCATAAGAAATGTCACCAGATTTCCTGCCAGAAATCCCAGGGCTCAGGGACCCTGCCAGTTAAGAACTTGTTATAGGAATTGCTGCTTAAAAATTATCTTTATTAAAAAAACAAGAGCAGTATAACAAGCCGAGAAGCCGCATTAAGAATGGCACAGTACTGGAGACACTTGTAATTCTTGTGCCTGCACCCACATGGATTCAGAAATGACAACCAATGTATGCTGCACTGTACAGTGGCTGCTATGGCTGTTCTTTGTAATGCCTCAATAAACACATGTGAGTAGGGCACATCATAGCAAAAGTTGCACCAAGTGCAATTTTATCTCCGAAGCTAATATGGAGGGAATGGCAGAAAGGGGTTATAACTTAGAACATCAGGCAATGACCTGAAAATGATGAGTTCCAAAATGTTTTCCTGAACTGAAAGAGTTTATTTCTACATTAAAAAATCTGCACAAAAACTGTGTAAAAATATGTCTGCTTATAAGTTGCTCATGACAGGCAATTTTGATAATCTAACATGCTTATTAGAATATGTTTTGCTTATTTTGCTGTGAAATTGTGAATTTTTCCCCTTTAAACTACAAATCATACTTCCATATTTCATTCCTTTCTGCCATTTTTTTTTTCTATTGCTAGCTTAAATAAATGATAAATACAGCTATGACATGAATTTTGGTTGAACATTTCAAAACAATTTCCAAAGAATCATTCACTTCCTGGCAGTATTCCTTTTGGCTCAGGCAGCTATTCAGCTTCACTAACTCTCCTATCTTTAAACTAATCAGACCTTACTCACCTTTTTACCATCAACAGTTAGAAAAATAATGGAGGCTTGATCAATAGGCACAACACCAAAATCTGGTAAAATTCCACTACCATCCATGAAAGGCTCTGAGGAGCCTCTGGCTTTTAACTGAAAAGGCACATACCTGTACACATCTAAAATACATTAAAAAAACCCCCTGAGATCCATTAAAAAAAATATTTATATGTTAACATAATATGAATGTAACATATTTTACTATACATATAATCATTATTGCCTTCTGAAAAACCAATTTAGCATTTTTTTAAAAATAAAAAAAACATAGGGTTGGTCAGAAAAATAAAGACCTCATTCTTGCAGGTATCTCAGTAAATAAGTTAGAGAAGCTGATTAAATAAAAATAAGTTTTTTTATAAAAAGAGAACTGCTTCAAAATGGGCTTTCATTGTGTAGCAAGGATTTGCTAATGTCAGTGCACTTTGACTTCCAGCTATTCTCATTATGCTGTTTAAGTATTATAGCCAGTTCTGATCTCATAGCATGAACTGTAAACTTCAGATTTACAAGAAAATGAAATTTGGGAAAAATAAACAGGAAACAGTAACACAAAGACATCCATCTGCAGAAGGAAACTACCTCTCAGAATATATTTGCTTAGAAATAAATAAATGGGTATCACAGAACCTGACACTTAATGTAACTTGCATTGCAAGCTAGTTAAAAAGGGAAGCAGACCCTGGGTGAATTGGTTTATATTCAAACCTTTCCTTGGAGATTTCAGTGGTTCTATGATCTAAAGTTAATACAATTTTACTCAAGCATCACTCATTCTGCCTTTAGAATGAGTTTTGTACCAGTTAAGCCTCCACAAGTGGTCACAAATTAACAAATTAAGTTAAGCAGCTGCTGCCCAGAAGGGCAAACAGTCATGATTTAGGGTGACATTAGAAGCATACTCATAGTGAAAAGAGAATTGAGTAAACAGAAAAGAAGGACAAGTGTCAGTACAATAAAATGACAGAAAGTTATCTGGAAGGCTATGTCCTAGTTGTCCTACAGAAAATGAGAACTGAAAGGCTAGAGGCAGGAAGAAGGTTCAGAAAGGTGTATATCTGAAAACTGCATAGAAAAAAACAGGGTCATTCAAGGGAAAAAAAGACAGTCAAGTTGATATACTTTAGTTTTGAACATTCTTGTACATTCTTTTACTGTTTCTTGATTGTTCAATGAGATTTGCCTTATATCTGCTTACTTTGTACCACATCTTACTCCTTTGGCACCAAACTTGAGACAACATCTCATGACACATTTAATCTCACAGTGTACCTGTGTGTCTCAACATCACTTGCCCCTGGGCCCACTCTTTCAGCAAATACCTCCAAGGATAAACTAGTCTGGGGACTGCCCAGGGGCTCCAGAGTGGTGACCTGGTGATTTACCCTTGGATAACCACGACACACTGAAAAATAAAAAGAGGCTCTGGACAACATACTCATCTCTACACCACTGATGTAATAACCCCAAAATATAAATCTGTATGATTAGAGTTAGCCTTTCTTAATGGATGGTTTTTCCAAGACACTAGGTAGGAGAGTAAGGGGCTCTCTTTATGTCAGGCCACATTTCAGTCTCTCTTGTGCATGTTTTCTCATTTTGCATTCATGGGTACTGAAATTGTATGAAAAAGTTCACGCTAAAATTTAAAACTGTTTTACCAAATGTTACCCAGAACGTATTGCTGGCCTTAAACTCTCGTATTTTACCACCTAGTGGTTTTTACTCAGGTAAGCAATACTTTGCTCAGTACTGCAAGCACTGCAAAGATCAGAATTAAAAAAAAAAAACCAAAAAAACCAAAAACAACAACAAAAAAACCCCTTTAAAAATATCAAATATAAACTTTGCCTGAGATCATGCTGTTAATGATTACACTAATGTAGTGTTTATAGTCTCATTAAGTTGCTTATTAAAGTCCATTAACATTTTACTTTTAGTCCTTCTAGCACTTCTTTTATTAGAATGGTTTTATTAGAATAAGATTTCTGGAAGATCTAACTGCTATTACCGATATCTTAACACGTTTGGCTTTCTTACATTTATCACGGGCTTGGAACTTTCACTTATTATCCTGGGGTTTAAGTTGCTGCTTTACATTCTCAGTTGCAACCTCACCTCAATTTTATGTGTGTGTTTGTGTCTGGAAAATCGCTGCTTTCAAACCTCAGTGGCACACTCAGAAGTTAACAACCTCTGTCTTGAATTAGAACACCATAACTTATGTAAACAACACTCAGTCAAACCTCAACTCACCAAGGCAAGAATTACAGTCTCATTCATAAACATATTTGGCCATGCCCTGGTGTGGCAGCCTTCAGATGTGGCTGCATATTGTTGATTTTCTGGACTCCGAAGAGGGAATGTGGAACAGAGGCACTTGAAAGAACAAGCCTTCACAGTCAGAGCTGAAACAAATCCATAGCAGAGCAGCAAAGAAGTGGTTCTGAGATCTTGTCAAATGCTGATTGGCATCCTGCGGTGCCTATAAAGAAATTGGTTGAGTCTCACTGCAATTCCCAGGGCTGTAAGAGAAGCAAATTCTTGTTTTCCTTCAGTTTGAGCTATCAGATGTATGAGAAAACCTGATGATTGCAGTTTTCATTTTGGTTTTTCCCTGTCTCTTCTCCCTCCTCCCCCTTCCCCTTTTTGAATTACTGTATGGGTGCAATTTGACCAACTTTTCCCTTTATCTCAGCCAGCAACTAGCTGGGCAAAGCTAGTCTGGCAAACCATGGTATACTTCTGTTGTGGTTGATAAGCATCATATAAACAGGGGCCTGGCATGTTGTTCTGGAGAATAGGCTGCATGCTGAGGCTGCAAGGATTTGCCCCTGCATGAGGAAATGTCCTGCAGAGGTGAGAAAGCTGGCTGTCAGTCAGGTGGTGGCAATCAGCCTGCCCTCAGCTGTGCAGCTCCAGAAGAAGCCCCTCCACTTGAGAACATCTCATTGTGCAGCTGGGATGTCTTGGTTGCATTAATAAAAGAACATGCTGCTGGCAACCTTCCTCTTCACTTCTAGCTACACCTTCTGACCTCCACCTTCTATCAGCTTTAGGATTTGAGCTGTTGTTGATAAATCCCATCTTTCTACCTGTGAGATGAATTTGTGGTTGGATCGGGTCACAGAGTCCCTGGTGGAGCCCCAGGGAAGGAGAGGACGGGACAGCCAGGGCTAGCAGAGCAGTACTGCCCCTTGCAGCTCCACCTGACTCTGTGAACCTTGAATGCACCAATGCTCAGAAAGACTGGAGACCTACAGGCTGCTCCACGCTGCTGATCAGTTTTTCTGTCCCAGGGATCATTGTAACTAGCAGTGTTGTGTCACTGACAGGAGTGCTACCCAGGGACTAATAACAGTGCAAGCAGTGCTTGACAGAAGACTGTAGAACATAGCAGGGAATACTGTGTCTGAACAGTAAAAGCTCAATGCTTTCAATGGATCAATCATTAATGTGATCTACCTCAAACCTTACGTGCATGACATTTGCTTTAAAGCAAACTGCCCTCAAGAAATATCCAGAGCAGAGCCTTGGTAAATAACCTGAAATCATCCACCCTTTCACAAGCTGAATAATGAAACAAAATACACTCTATAAAACAAGAGTGATGAATATTTATTTTCAAATATTAGAGGTGTTAGATATGCTACAGCAACATTTCAAAATTCAGCTACATTAGCAGACTTCCAGGCTCCTGATAGGTGAAAACTAGTAGCATAATAATTACACAGGTTAATGAGACAGCACTAGAAATTCCAGTCAGAAACATCTAGAAGATACGCATTCTGTTATAACACTCTCTCTGTGGAAGTTCTGTGGACTTCATAATCAGAGAATTTTAAAAGCTAGGTGCTAGCACCTTCAGAGTCAGCAAAAATGATAGCACAGTTCTGAAGTAATATGGGAGAAAAATAGCACACTTGAAGTTAAGCCATCAAGCAGTGAAGTTAAGAATTACACTAAATTTGGCTTCTTACCTACATTTGTCTTGCAAAAGCTAAGGGCTGGATGCAGCTGCAAAGGTGATACTAGCCTCTTCCCAGGAGTGTGACTCTTCCCTATACCATTACCCACATACAACCACAGAGGGACCCCAGCAAGGAATGTACAGTGTGAGGATCAGAAGATTCTTCTGAAGCAAAGTCATATCAACAGCAATGACAACATCAAGACAAAAAATATACTGTAAGAGGCACATAAGAAGCACAATTGTACAGTAGTTACCAATGGCACAGACAAGATATTCACGTCCTCTGAAAAATTCTTAATGTTTTGTATTTCATTTCACCCTACATTAATGCAAGCAGAAAAGCTTCTCAAGTGCTTTTGTAGGAAAAGTGGAACTGTGAGAAACTACACTGTGCAGAACTGCAGGCCACTAAAGGACAATGGAAATCTATCTCCCTTGTCTATCTGGTTTGCAAGCTTGGGTCATGCTCTGTCTCCCCTTAAGTAGGCTCTCCATGCTGCACAAGATTAATGACTGTATTTTTAACCTGCTTTAGTGTACGCTTCTCCAGCTCTGAAGATACATCAAAGAAACTTAGATATGGAAAGAGAAACCTAAAACTTGTTGAGTTTGGTTTTGCTGTTGGTTTTTTTTTTCCTCTATCTAGTTCTTGTCAGGTGCTTTAAGGGCTTTATCCACTTCTTTTGTGTGCCATTCCTTCATTTTAATCATGCTACCCCTGCATCAAAATCCATTTACTTTGATTTTTTTTGTGTTGGGTTTTTTTTTTTTTTTTTAGTTTCTAAACAATTTTCAGCCTACAATCTTAAAAAATGGTATAATCAATAGAAGAGTTTCTCTAACTTTTTGATAACCTGATTAATCTTTTTTAGTTGTCTGCATTGCTCCCATAGAAGGCCTGAGCTGTCTCAGAAGCTTTTCCAAAACTTTTTCAGTAAATCCCAAGGCCTTTGTGTTCCTTCAGGAAGGGGTTATGGCTCACTGCTTTAAAAACACCTTTTTTGCAACCAAATATATTCCCAACTCTTCCTTAATAATTAATTAGACTTAAAATCTGATAATAGATGAAGAATGTGTCAAATTAACTTCAGGAAAAATTAAAGAAATCCTCCAAGAAACCACTTTGATTGGTACTCCAGTTAGTCAGGGATTCATTAATTGCCTATTTACTCACCTAATTAAAACACTTTCTTGAAATATCAATGAGGAAGTATTACAGAAAATTTTATTTTAGTGTCACATTTCCCTTTCAAAAATTGTCAGTGTTTCATCTTATGGAAGTTAAATAGGATAGATTAATAGTGCAATAAAGAAAACTGAGCTGAGGCCATTTGATTTTTAACAGCTTGTTCCCTTATATCCAAGAGCTTAAACAGTCCTCTACTTCAGCTTTTGCATTACTACTTTGTCCTTTTGGAACCATCTATGGGGTTTATTGATTTTTTGAGAAATTATTTTCTGGTTTTCCATCAAGCTATAAGACTGTCAATGTCCTTATGATAAAATTCTTAACAGAGATTTACAAATTGGTCTTGTTTCTCCTTCTTTCATTCCTCTTTACATGCCTCGAGAACTTTTCCAAAGGCACCCAGATCCTTTTATCTCCAAATAACCTTGAAGTTCCTTCTATACCAGCCCTCAGAACTTGCAGGATGTGACCCTATGGTAGGAGTGAATATGAGCAGGTTTTTCACTAGAAGCAGCTCCCACAATTGGAGAGGACCCTGGATGATTTCCAGCAGCTCCAGTCAGCTCAGTTCACCACTGGTTATTGCTGAGGCTGCACTTTCCCTAGAATGATTTATATTAATAAATAAAGTGTTATGACCTATAAGGAGAGGATTGTAAAAGTTCATGGATCTTTTGGATGTCAGCTGACAACTCTCACAGTAGGCACTCCTTATTGTTCAGTGCATGTCAGCCTCCCTCTTGGGTATCTCCAGTACAAGATCATTTCTAGGATTAAAGCAGGGTAAGAGTATTGATCCAAAAAGGTGAGAATAAAGTTCTGAGTCTGTTGAAAAATATTCACTGCTTCTTTTGGAGTTTCCAAAATTTTCAGTTATAAGAAAAGCTGTGGAAAAATATGAAAGACTCAAAAATATGTGTGAAAATATGTCCTGTCCCAGGAAATCTGGGCACCTAGTTTCAGCTAAATTGGAGAAAATCTACAGGTTGCCATTTCTGCTCCTTGCCCAGTGAGGATAGGGACCTGGCCAAGTGGAGTTGAAGAAAGAATTGTCTTTCCAAAAGACATTACAGCTGCCACTCCTGTCTGCATTCACTCCAGACCCCTGAAGGGAATTCAGCCAGAATTTCTCCCATGGCCTTCACTGCAGTGATGGGAATCCCTTATATAAATGTCATATCATTAAGCAATTATCTAACCCTAACTGCAGGTTAGACAGATGGCTAAAGGAAATTGTTTACAACTCAACAACCAAACTAGTTTAAAAGAAACTGTGGGAATTTGATTTGAAAGAAGTCAGCAAGCATTCATTTAAACAGCAGACAATTCATTTAAGACATGAACTTAAAAGATTTTTTCTTGCTTTTATTCTAGTTCTTTTTTTTTTTTTTTTTTTTTTTTTTTATANTTTTTTTTTTTTTTTTTTTTTTTTTTTTTTTTTTTTTTTTTTTTTTTTTGTATGAATAAAATAATTTTTATAGCTCTTGGTTTTTTTTTATATTGCATGCTGGAAAAAGTTAGAAGGTATTCAGAAATGAGATTTCCTACAATTTTCTGAATGCTGTATGTCTTCTGCTAGTTAAAAAAGCAGCTAAGTGCTAAAAGTACTGTTTTTACAACAGTTAAAAAAAAGGTTAAAAGGTTAAAAAAAAGGTTAAAAAAAAGTGTCAGAAAACATTTAAGGATTGCTGTAAATTGTTCTAAACTTTTGCAAACCCAGATGAAGCTGAAAAATTATTCATTTATAAATTAAAATTTACCTATTCTTATTTTGCATTTGAAAAGTTAACAGGGGAGAATTAAATTCCTCATGAAAAAAAATAGTTTATCATATCACTTTATCTTTTATTTATTTTATTTTAGAGGAAGCTCCTCAGCTGCCACCATCCATGAGCAGAAGGCTGGCTGCCTTCTGTACCTGGTTAAGAAGCTGCACGCATCGAAAAATGCATCTTCTGACTTTGGCAGACATCATAAATGGTCTTTGTAGTGGCTGACAATACTAATACTTCTTAAAACATGGAAACAGAAAGCCTCTGCACTCTTTTCAAAAGTAAAGTTTCAACTCAGGTTTGATAATTATGTTGTTTCTTACACCATATATTAGTGGAGTATTTGTTGAAAGCATGATATTCCTCTTGGCTGGCACTATATAAATCAGATTCATACAAGTCTTATTGCTCCATGCTCCACTTGAAAGAAACAGAAGAATTTAGAATGATTTTTCCTTTAAGCCTTATTTCTAAGCACTCTAGGGGCATTCCACAGATGCTGCAAGGCTCTAGGTTTTGACATTAACATTAAATAAAGGTGCTGTTACATGCACATTTGCAAGATGAAGTGTCAAAACCACTCATGTACAGAGAAAACAAATGCGAATTTCCTTGCGCTACATTGATCCAAGCAATAGAAACACGAATTACATGTTTCTCAAACAAAGCCCTGAATGTTTGTTTACGACTACTTTTCCCTTTTCTATGTTCTCATTTATTAACCAATTATATATTCTGGGGTTGAATCTTGGCTTTGTTTTTAACCACCTGCAAGTCACAGCACAAAGAGGAGCTGGTCTATGAATGCACTGAGAAATGTCACAAAGTTTCATCCTTGGTCTCCCTGTGGCAGAGACAAGAATCAATACAGGGCAGCAAATATCCAGCACAAAATATTTCCTCTACAGTGGAACCAGATCAAAGGCTCCAGGCAGCCCTGGAAGAGATCCTCTCTGTCGATTCTTTTTTTTTGACTAGGGAGGTTGGTCTTCTAGACCTGCAATATACAATTCAAACAATAAATGTAAACGATGTATCCATATTCCTCTGTATGTAGTCCTGATTCATAGTCTACCAATAAAAAAAATCACTTTGTTTTACTTAACTTTGAAAGCAGCTGAGCTGGACAAAACTGGGCAACAAGTCACCTAAAGGCATGGTCTATTTAAAAAAAAATCTTCAAACACAGCTGACTTGCCTAGGAGCTAAAGACTTTTGATAACATGTTCCCTCAACCCCTGCAGATGACAAGTTTCACTTGACCGTCATATTTTTTAGAACTGCAGCCAGTTAGAAACTAATTTAGGAAACAAAACAGGGATCTAGTGGACTATTTGGTAGCCATCCTAAGAATTCCCAAGCAGTAAGAATAAATATTCTTATTCTGATTTAGAGAGAAACTTTCATGATTTTTAAAAAACCCTATGGAAAGTCCAAGAATGAGATGCTAGATCTGCAAGGCACTATACCACCCTGCAGATGACTTCATAGCAATCCCCCTCTAAAGGAATTTAATATTTGAATGTTAGAATTAGGAAGTCTGGTAAATTCATGCCCCTTCAGGGGAAAAAATCAAAATATTTCTGCAGTTTTCAGATTAAAAGTATTTTCAGGTAGCAATCCCTCTTTTTGACATGTTTATATGGCAACTATGGCCATAGCCTCTGGACAACTTCCAGACACAGTATCTTTTGAGACAGAGAAATGCTAATGCTCCCAGGTAGCTAAGAGGTGTGGATAAAACCCTTGGTGATGGTTATACAGACAATTTTATAACAGAACAGCAAATTATGTGTTTAGGGCCTCCTATGGCACAGATCTACACTTCTGACTACAGCACAGATTTATCCTTGGGGTTTGGGTATCAGTGCTTAATTTGGTAACCTTCTGGGAGAAACTTGGGCCCAACTGGAAAGGCGTTGCTATGAGCTTGGAGCCTAACAGTTTTTCATAATTGGCTTTGTACAGCTTCTTCATAAAGATATGATAGAGTTTAAGTTGCAGCATAATGGATTTTTCTACCCATACATACTATTTTCTCTTAAGCAAACCCAAAGAATGTGGCTAGCAACATCTTTCATTAGAAATGCTGAGTTGACCACATAACGTAACAGAACAGAGACACCACTGGCTTTATTCAGGTGGGAAAAATAATCCTTCTGATCCAACAATGTCCTTGTAATGTCTTATTTTTTGGAAAAGATGAAAACCAATGCAAATGGAGAAAAAACACCATTAAGACATTTATGTGCTAAAGAAATGGGGAATTTCCTTAATTGCTCCAATTTGTGCAGCCAGTATTTTAATTTACAAAGAACATAGATACTACTTAGTCAAAATTAAATGTCATTAATCATTGCTTGTCCATTCACTTTATTTTATAAGATGTCAGGCATCCCAGGGATTTTGCATCTGCAAAACTTTCCCTTCAGGAAAGACTAGACAGAACAGTTGCATTTTGATGTCACAAAGGGTGGTGCTTTGCCCAAAGACATCAGTATTGGCACAGTTGCAGAAGCGTGGTATGGTTGGGAAGAAGGGGAAATGAAAGTGCACTGCAGTTATGTGATGATGCGTGGAAGCTGATAAGTACACACTGTGTGCCAGAGATTAGAGAAAACGTCAAATGGTAAAATATAATTTCCAAAATAGAAATAAAGTGGAAAAGAAATTGAGAGGATAGTCAAGAAAAGATGTGATATTAAAGACAGGAAGTATGTTCTAAACTGAAGTAGGATTATACTTATCCCACAGAAGAAGTAGCTGTACCTTTTTTTGCTGAGCGAAACATCTGTTGTGAGGACACATCTCAAGTCCTGTGTCCAGTTTTGGGCCCCTACCTACAAGAAGGGCATTGAGGTGCTGGAGTGTGTCCAGAGTAGGGCAACAGAGCTGGGGAAGGGTCTGGATGACAAGTCCTATGAGGAGCAGCTGAGGGAGCTGGGGGTGTTTAGCCTGGAGAAAAGGAGGATCAGGGGAAACCTTATCACTCCCTAAAACTGCCTGAAAGGTGGCTGTAGCCAGGTGGGAGTCGGTCTCGTCTTGCAGGCAACAAGCTCCAAGAAAGCACAAGGGGAAATGTCCTCAAGTTGTACCAGGGGAGGTTTTGATTGGATAATAGGAAAATGTCTTCATGGAAATGGCCATTAAGCACTGGAACAGGTTGCCCAGAGAAGTGGTTGAGTCACCATCCCTGGAGGTATTTAAATAATGCGTAGATGTGGCACTTAGGAATATGGTTTAGTGGTAGACTTGGCAGTGTTTGGTTTATTATTAGTCTCGATCTTAAAGGTGTTTTCTAACCCCAAATATTCTATGATTCTACAAATTTAGCAAAAATGATTTGGAATATCTCATGTGGTTCTGGTCTCCTGTCTTCAAGGAGGACGAAAAACACAAAACACAGCAGCAGCAGCAGACAACCTGTGAGGAGAACATTCCCCCTCCCTAAAGGGGAAAATGCATAGACCAAAGTTATAAAAAACATGTAAAGGGAGTTACAGTAGTATTTGAATATAACCATACAAAGGTCAAAATACGTTTAAATCTCCTCTCCATTATACATCCCAAGACAGATGGGAAATGTGACTTTATATGTTGCTACCCTTTTTGCACAGTACATTTCACTTGAGTCTCTTGATATACATTTCACTAGATTTATACTCTTAGTTAAAAGAGTCATAACTTCTTCAGAGTGAAGAAGCGCCAACTGCCTACCATGAATCTGTGCAATGATGTGCTCTTTCAAGATTAAAAGATGCATTAAATGTCCTGGAGTTGAAAGAAAAAAAACCAAAAACTAGCTAGGTCATCCATTAAAATTACTGTTCTGTTTACAAATAATAGAGCAATGTAGGATAATGAAAATAGGATTTTCGTTTCCAGAAAGTCACAGCATGAAAAGGTCCTACTAGTACAATGGGAAAAGGAGTTGATATTCAGTCAAATTTTTGTCTGATGATGCTTGTACATGCAGCCATGTCCACAGCATGCGAGCATATGGCGGAACCTTCTCCATGCACAGCGCGGAAGCAGGCACAGCCGTGTGCTCTCATTCTGACATGGTCTCTGCTACCTTGAATTTCTGTTCAGTGAAATGAAGCCTGTATCTGAGCTGGAACACATCAACTGTTTAATGACATGCAATGGTTCTCTTCAATAGCCAAGGATAAAATGCAGGAAGAAATGCAATATTGTATTTAACATTTCCTAACAGGGGTTTACGTGTAGATGTCTCTCTTAGTAAGTACAAGGAGGACCAGAAGCTGCACCTTTCATCCTATTTTGCATGTATAATACCACAGCTTGCAAATTAAAACACAGCCTAATGAATTCACAGGAAAACATACAGGGGTAGGATAGAAGCACAAATATATGTGGATATTTCTTTTCCTTATGTCATATGACTGGCTGACTATTTCCCCTCTGAGACAACCAGTTAAATAACTGTTGAGAAGAAAATTCTAAACCGTTCCTTTCTCAGACCCCTTTCCTCAATGTCCAGAATTCCAGACATATAAAGGGGCTATAAAACTGAAGAGTTAAACTAAAGTGGCTAGAACTTTATCCTCTGCAAGTAAACAAAGATTAATCTGACAATTTGTAAAATGTCACCATCTAGTGAAATGAGAAAGGTCTAGTGAGGCTTGAAGCATTATCATCTCAAACTTTAAAAATGTTTTGAAACCTTAATAGCTTGGAACTCAGTTAATTCCATAGCCACAAGGAAAGAGGTTACACTTCATTTAAAGCTGTAAATCCTTTTGAGGGTATTTAACCATTTGAGATACTGGGCCATTTCCACTCAGGGTTGACAATGACAGTAAACTAAAAAATAAACAACCAACCAAAAAAACCCAACAAAAAGCCCCTAAACTGAACTAAAATGACAGAAATACCAAAACAATTAGATACCTTTGGCTACATTCTGGGGACATGAGCCATGACCTCTATCATCTTGTCTCAATGCAGCATCAAGCACACAACATTAGGGCAGGATACCAGTCACACAGCAATTTGTGCAAGTTTGTGTGTAAAGAAATTCAGAGAAAAAAGGGGTAAATGCCAAAAATGTTGCAAATACTGACATTAAATTATAAGGTAGTGAAGAGAACCAATTGAGAAAGATAAATCCCTTTGTTTAGTTGAACAGTCAATAGGCTCTGGGACTGCCTTTTTATAAATGCTGAGGTTCCTTTTAAAGAGTGCATCTTTATGAAAAGCAGAGCTGCAAATTATTTTCCCACTGAGCTGGTTTGGTATCAGAACTAGCAGTGGAGGGAAAAATCCCTGCATCCTCTCTTAACCCAGAATTACTCAGATGGAGGACTCTGACTTGGATCCACACCACGAGTAAACTTTGATGCGGCCAAGTTCACATGTTTGTGATGCTTCTGCATTTCTGCAGGAGATGTTGCCATTTTCCCAGTCTGTTTAAAACCAGCTATGGCTTGCCATCAGACCTGCCAGCTGTAAAAGTGGTTTGCCCTGCCTGGTTTGCTCCATAGAGTCAGGGCCAGCACTTTACTTCATGCAGAGCAGCTCTTGGCAAAAATGCCCACCAGATTTTGCCAGAAATTGGCAAGGGAAATAGCAAAAAATCTGTTGGGTAACCAGACCCTTTACCTTTTCCATTACCTTTCAGCATATCAACTTATATCTATTTAAAATACAGCCAATAAAGACTGTTGGTGTGCATACAAAACCATGTGCAGGAGTCGAAAAATTGATATTCAAAGCTGAAATTCTATCACAGAAAATCCCTGCACCCCCTATTTTCATTCAATCCTCAGCAAGAGAAAAAGTCACAAATGAGAAGCATAGCTGATGGCCTGAAGCTTGCGTTTGGTGAACAAGAGAAAATGGCTACTTCTTCTCAGAGACCTTTTCTACCATTATGTTCCTTTTGTATTAGCTAAAGAGCTCCTGCCTTGCCATTTTTTGCAGGTAAAATTACTGCAAGGCATTGCAGTGACAGAGGAAACATTACATTATCCAGATCACAGTGGAGGCGTCATACATTAATTGACGTTATCTCTCAGTATTGTATCTCCTGGAAATCAGTATGAATTATATGAAACAAATGTCATGTTCTCCCTACAAGAAACAATTTTTAATAGACAGACGGTTAGAGAAAAAATAATTGATGGAAGATTTTTCATTAGAAAATGTTATGTCAGAGTTGAAATATTTTGCTGGAACATAACACTGATTACATCTTTGGGAACATTTCAAAACAATTTGGTTCCAATACACAGTATTTAATTTTGATCAAACGTGCATTCAGCTAAAGTAGTATATGTGCTAAAGTGTATATGATATGTTAAACCTCTACTTTATTTCAATAATTTTATATATTTCATTGGTCATTAAAAATCTATGTTACAGTACAGCCACATTAATACCAAGCAAAAAAAGAATTAAATACGAGATTGGATTTTTATGTCTGGAAGCCAAATATAAAAGTATCAGTTTCTGAGAAATAAAATTTGTCCACTAGTTTCTTTGAGAAAACAAGATGGGACTCATGGGACCTCTCATGCCCCCTGTCTGAGAGCTTGAATTTTCAAAGGGGAAAGAAAAAGGAGGTGGGTGTGAAACATTGAGCACCTCTCCTGTGAGGAAAGTCTGGAGAATTGGGATTGTTCAGCCTGGAAAAGAGGCAGCTTTGGGGTGACCTAATTGTGGCATTCCAATAACAGAAGGGGGCCTACATGGAAGATGGAGAAAGACTTTTTACAAGAAGTGTAGTGTGAGGACAAAGGCGGAATGGCTTCAAACTGAAAGAGAGTAGGTTTAGAAGACATGTTATAAAGAAATTCTTTATTGTAAAGGTGGTGAGGCACTGGAACTGACTACCCAGAGAAGCTGTGGATGTCCCACCCTTGGAAGTGTTTAAGCCCAAGCTGGATAGAGCTCTGAACAACCTGGTCTAGTGAAAGCTGTACCTGTCCACAGCAGGTACACCTTGGAACTAGATGATCTAGGTCCCTTCCAACTCAAGCCATTCTATGATTCTATGGTTGTTACTTTAAGATCTGAAATCTGTAAAGTTTAATATCTGAAATTCACACCCTACCAGCTCTCAGGAGCTCTTGACCAGTGTGTATCCTGCACCCCTGCACTGCAGGAAACTTCAGCCATGTAAGAAGTGGGGCACCAATGGGGCAGAAAGACTTTCTAAGGTAGGTCTTGATGATCCTTCTCAAAACCAAATAAAGCAATCTGAAATAAAACTTTCCAGGTAGACGGTGTCCTGGAAAAACACATGTTCAGAGGTACTGCTATTTGAATCTCTGGGAAATTGTAGATTAGGCTAACACAGGACTTCTCAGAGACTGCTGGGAACAGCATCGGTATCCACCAACATGCATTCATGTTAGCAGATAGCAACATGACTTCTGCATACACCTGCCAAGTCTTACATAACACACCAGGCTGTCTTTACCCGAAATGATTGTCTTAATTATACAAACTCAGAATTTCTGTGGTAGAAAGCCAGCATTATATTGAGGGAGCAAGCGAGCAAGTCTCCCTCAATATAACTTTGATTAAAATTGAGATGCAAATTTGCCTAATTCCTAAGGGTTTTTTGTTGGTTTTTTTTTTTTTTTTGGTCTTAGGAGTGACTGGAGAAAGACAATAGAAGATTTGACTTTAAAAAACCTCACTACCAGCCCTCCTCTGCACTGTGGCAGAGATGTGTGTACAGAGCTGTGAGGAACACAGGTGACAAATATATTTGATAGAATGGAGCAGAACTAATAACAGGGATCGGTGGATGTAAAGATCCTTGAATTTCCAGCTGAAGGAGGTGGCTTGCTGCACCTCTACTCTGCATTGCAGCTACACCACACTGAGTAATGGCTGCAGGTCTGAGACCAAAGCCTGAGTGAAACAATACTTTAATTGATTAGACAAATAAAGACATCACATAATTTCTATAATTATTCTAATTTCTGGACTTCACACTTAATAGGGACAACCAGTGGTTTTAGATGGAAAATAATTTTACAAAAATCAAGCTCCCTCTACTTGTTTTCTCGTTATATCTCAGCTAAATAATATATGCAACTCTGCAGTCATAGCACAACAATGCCTGCATCATTTAGGTGCTGTCTCTAGTTTTTCAAGGTGCTTTGGCCTCAGTAATTAACTGGTATCACAATCATTTTTTGTTAAGCAGTATTCTTGTTTTTCTTAGTTTCTTCATTGCCCTTCTCTAGCACAAAGAAAGAATAAATACATTAACTGCAGAACTGGATTTGCAAGGACCAAAGACATTTAAGAATTGTTTTTGGGGTATTCTGTTTTTTTGGTTTTTTGTTTTTTTTTTTTTTTAGTGCAGTTTCTAGCCTTGCTTCTTAGACAGACATGGCTTAAGCATAAAACTGTATTCATGTGCATGTATATGTGCTTTTTCTGTCCTCCTCTTACTTTCTGTCCTTCTCTGTCCTCCTTTCAAAATGCTAATTTAGTTCACATTTGATATGGAAGAGAAGACCTCAGAGGTATGAAATGCCTACACATTTCATGAAAAATTATTATCTATTAAAAACAGAACCTGCTACATGGTAAGCAGGAGAAATAAGACCCTAAACTCTGATTGCAAAGAGGTGTTAAAAATGCATCAACTGTTGGAAAAACATCAGAATCTCTATCTTAGAGAATCTCATCTGAACACATATATCAGCTGTATAAAAGCTTCATTCAACTTCTTATATATTTGTTTTTTCTTTTCCCTGCTAATATGTATACCATATTTACTCTTTGTTAACTTGGATAGCATACAACTACAAATGAAGCATGTATTTACCATGTGGCATCAGATCCAAATTCTCCAGAAATTTAAAATCAGACCCCTATATGATAGCAGGGCTCATTTCAATTTGGTATCATTTGGTGCTGTGCTGAGCATAACTTCAAGGAAGACAACAGTCAAGCATAAAACTTTGCTTTGCATATTTAATATTTCTTTATGCAGAGATAGTGTGAAAAGTGATCAAAAAACATTAAAAGCCTGAAGTCTTAAAGAATCAAAAGTATTCATTTTAAAAATGGGGGAGGTAATGCAAAAAACTGCTTAGCAACTCGAGAACAGATAGCAAATGTGATGGACCAAACATGGAGCTGTCAGAATAAATTTTCATACAAAGATCTGAAAAAACTCAGAAATCTGCCACAGTGGAAAAGCTGTCTCACTAGCTTAATATGATGTAGGAAGGCATGCTTTGCCAATAAGAGCAAGTCCCCAGAGTTAATACAAGAGTATTTCCTCAGGTGCAATATTAAATATATTAGAAGGGCCTCCTTCTAAGGAATAATGCCATCCGTAATTATTACCTCCTTTTTTTTTCCTCAGAAAACAGAAAATTTTCCAACTCTTTATTACTTTGTATCAGAATAAGTGCGGATGGAATGTAACAATCTTAAGAAAATTAAAATGCTTTAGGTCTAGATAATGAACAAGAGGTTATTAGCCTGTGAGTCAGCTCTTTCAACCTGGCTTTCTGTCCAGGCTTGAATGGATGTACAACAGCCCTATCTCAGAGTCCTCTTGGATTTTAACTTCAAACATGTATGTAGACCCAGAAATATATTTCTATGGATAATGAGTGCTTGTATCTCTCCTTACACAATATGAAGATCCAGGCCTTATTAGGTGAATCAAAGTAACAGCTATTCAGCTTGATTTTGCACAGTGTCTTGGTGCTGATTCAAGGACAGGAGGAACTGGATTCTGAATCCTTCTCGTGCCTACATGATTTAGATCTGCACCTCCTTAAATCTGACTCCCCAAAACTCACAGGGCTTCTCTAGCACTTCTAGACACAGGTCATGAACTCTCATAAGGAAAATCATATTCTGATTACTTAGCAGTTACCTAATCAGAGATATAGTATTATCAGAAAATCATCTCATTCCTCCCCTGGCTATATAAAATTAATCCTCTCACATCCTCCACTACTATTTAAAACTTTTATTATAAAACTTCTATTATTTGTATAAGTAGACAGTTAAACACCTTGAAGATCTCATAGCTAAAAACTTCATTTCCCTGTCAAATTCAAATCCTTTTGTCTATCCCATTGCATCCAGCCACATCCATTTGGAGTATTCTAATCAGTTATTTTAATGCTTACATCCCCCAAATGCTTGCGGATCTTATCTTCCTCTTAGAAAGTGCATTTGTGATTTGGTTGGCTATACCCCTGAATTACTGTGATTTTGATCAATAAATTCCATTAAAATGCTTGCAAAAATCCACTCTGGATCATGGTAAAATATGGTATAACACACCAGCATCTGATCAAATAGTGAGACAAACCAAAAATCGAATAGATAGAAAATAATGTCAAATTATAGACAGGAAGAAAGTGTACAATTAGGAAAAATCCCCATAGACATAACACCTACAAGATGAGCTTTTAAACTTGCCTATTGGGTGGAAAGAGACACTGTATCTCAGCGAAATTATTTTATTTAGGAAAAAACTAGAACACTGAAGCTAGAGGAAAGACACACAGCCCTCCCTCCCACACTCCCCACTCTTTGAGCCAAAGTAGAGCCAAGAATAATGTGTGATATTATCAGCAAGTATTACTGCACTTCTCTGTAGGTGGCAAACATAATACAAGCACTGGCAACTCAGCAAATAAACTAAGGGCAATTTTCAAATGCTGCAATGGAAATGCCAGGACAATTAAAGAAAGGTCAGTAAAACATATACACAGTGGCAAGGATCCTAACACTTATAAAATAGCTTGAGAAAGATATTAGAGAGGTTCTAGTAACTCTCTGAATATACTATCACTGAATTACTGAAATCATAAAATGATAAAAAAGTATGAAAACACAGATATTAATTTATGAATATACCTAGTTATCACAGGAATGTTTCAAGGATCTGATTATTTTTTGCATTTTCAAAAAGAGAGGCTTTGTACATGAAACCAGTTGAGACCTATTTTTATTTTTAAGCCCTTATACGGTTAGGGCTGGTCTGCAATCTGCCAAAGAGAAAGTTAGACAAAGCTAAAGTTAATAGATCCCCAATTCTCCTTTAACTGTGGATCTAAGGATGGTATTCCAAGATTTCATACTGTTTAAGTACCCTTTGCTGTAGTTGCTTTTGAGTCAAATCTATCCCCTGTGCTCTCTCTCACACAGCTCACAATATATTTTTGCATCAGGGCCCAACTCATTGGTCTCTTTTTCCCTCTGGGATGAAGAAAAAGGGCACTCAAGAAAATCTGACTTCCCTTTAGGCATGCATGCTTCAGGAAGCGTGCAGAAGCATTTTCCTCTGCTCCTTTGGTCTTTGGCTGCTGTGCCACTGCAGCCAGCTGAGGGACAGCTCCTGCGTCCCACCTCCTGCATTGGGAACTCCCTCCCTTCCTCCTCATTTAATGGATGAAGCATGTCCCTCATCTCCACACATACCCAAACAACCTGTCTTGGCTTAGCTTCTCTCCTTCTATGGACTTCTCCAGCATGCAGTAACACACAAACACCTCTTTTAATAAAGAATGACTTCTCTCTACTGTCTGTAAAGCATAAAGCAAATTTGCCACAGGAAAGTGCCAAAACAAAAAAGCCCCTGTTCCAGTCATTTGATTCAGTGAGTCCTTTGGTGTATAGGTTTCATGAAAGACATAATAATAGAATAAAAACATGAGCTCGCATTTTACAATACTAAAGAAGTCCCCAATAAGACCACAGCTGTTAGAAAGTTAAACCATTTTTTCATTGTTCCTCCTGAGGTTTCATATTTTTTGTAATATCCCTATATATTGTTGGGGTACTCCATACACTTGTGTGAAGGGTAACCTCACTAATTTTGCATATCTGACAGATGTGCTTTGAAAAACAGTTACGCAGACTAAGAGAAGGCAGTATCCTGAACCTAAATTGATTTGTACATAAGACATACGTATACAGAGTACATGTGGCACTGTAAATGAAGATACAAGAGGTTACAAAGTTTCAAGCAAAAATAACAGTTAGCTAAAAAAAAAAAATTCATCAACTAAAAAAATTCTGTCAAATGATATAATACAAATATATGAAATCTAAATGAACTGCCAATTTTTAAAAATCCATTCCAATGTTACCAACATTTTGAATATTTTTTTAAAAAGATGCATTGAAAGTATTAAAGTATTGAAAGTATTTGCATTGCATGTTAAATTATAAACATTAGAGAATGTATCAAAATGTCAGATGATAATGCTGATAATTTCAAAGAAGATTTTAAATTTACTGGGAAGTATGAAGAATTTAGACAGTCAATTCTGATAGAAAATCAAACTACAATTCAAAGCCCTTTGTATTCTTCAGAACAGGTTTTTCTGCCTTTTATACAGTAGCTGTTAATGTCATTGCCTTTGGTCTGGTGTTCAATCACATATAACTTTCAGATATTCTAGTATATTTAAATATTAACTGTCCTACCAGACAAACATTATTTTCAAATGTATTTGAATATATGCAAAAGAAAGAACTATGAAACAGGAAAGGAAAACAAGTGGAAAATTATTCAGAGTAAGAGCATTGGTGGAAATGAATGAGGAAAAAGTAGGAAACACCCAAACCAAAAGCAAATTTTATTGGCATTTTCAAAAGCGTTCATTGTTAAAAGTACAAGCCTAATGTGGAATAACTCAGTATCTAAGCTAATTTTGCAACTTACAAGAGCAATTAAAATAAACATACATTAATTTTCATTAATTTTTTAAAACATTGTGATAGGAAAATAATTAAATTTATCTTTGCATAGTCTTTAAAGAGAGGGTGGTGCACTTGTTAATCAGATTCAGTTTATACATATCTGCATGCCAGATAATCTGCCAGACAGGGACAGCTGCAGCATGAGGGGGGAAAGGGGAAGCAGCCTCCACATGGGAGCCCCAGCACAGAGCCCCAGCTGCTCCCCTCCTTACCACTTGGATGGTGCAGACTGCCCAGCTACACCAAACCTTTGCCCTGTCCCCAGTAAACTCAGCCCTGTCGTACTCGCTAATGTGCTTCTCTTTCTAAAAGAAAAAAAACAAAAAAAAAAGAGCCTTAAGATCATAGGGCAAACACACAAAAATGCATCAATAGCAGAACTGTATTAATGACTGCTGACAGGAAAACTAATTTCATATTACTAACCTTACACTAAGAACTGAATCAATGCTAATATGAAGTAAGCTGCACGTGATGTACCCATTACTGAGATGTTCATAATATGGGATTACAGCTCCAACCTCCTGTGATGTTATTTGAGACGAGAAATACAGGTAAGGATTATGAGCAAGCACAACATGTTTTGAAATAGCATTCAGGAGATGTTTAGTAAATTTGCATACATTATTACATGCATCTCAATGGTGGGAAAGGTACTACTGAAGGTAAGCACAACAATTTTGGATCTGTGAATCTTAAGTCACAAAAATAAAATAGTGACTATACCTGCTATTAAACAAAATATGAATTTATAAAATATCCAGCTTTTTATTCAACAAATATGGGTCTTTTTCTATTAAAATTACTATTTAAATAAAAAAAATTAAATTTGAAAAAAGTTTAAGGGTTTATTAACATAGCTTTTCTGCAGCTGTGATGGTATAAGTATAGACAAGAAACAGCCTGAAGGCATAGGCAATCTCTTTATTTTCTAATCTTCTATTGAGATAATTTGGAAAAGCAGGTAGCTTTCAGATTCGGGTTTCCAGGAGACATCTTCTTTGTCAGGGAAGCTAATGTGAAAAATATCCTGTGCCTTTATTTCAACTCCTCACACTCATCACTACTGCACTGCATATGGGCCACAAGGTGCATTTAATCATTGATGTAATCCAGGTTAAAAAATACCCCTGTTAAGGAGAGGTGCCTTATTGTTTTTTTTTTTTTTTTCTTGTTTTGTTTTGTTTTGTGGTTTTTGTTTTGGGTTGTTTGGTTTGGTTTTCTTAACTGATTCACTGATATGGTTAACATGTTGTGTTAACCTCATCCAAGACAATCAGATGAAGCAAAATTCCAGGTTGGAACAGGTCAGGGAAATGAGTTCTTCGCTTAAATTAAACTGTTCTTCAGTTTCTTGGGTAAAACAAGCAGGTGGCACAATTAAAGGTCAGAAAAACTGATAGGCAAAGAGACTATGTGACAGAGAAGGAGATTGTTTTTGGAAACAGAGATTAAGAGATGTGGCAGCAAAAAGACTGTAAGTAGACATAAAACCAAGGTCTGTGCTGAATCCATTATTTTTTGGACCTGGGAAGGCTTGAATTTCACTTCCCAGACTCACCTACTAAAAAACATTTATGTGCTTCTCATAGTGATGATGGATGGGCGTAACCTCAATGGAAAGTCTTTATTTGAGGGGAATCAGCCACCAACAGTAGCAAAGTATTTTTATTCTTTTTACGTCAATTGTCTGTCGAAGTCCATAGGTAGTCATAGTTGATGGTTTTTCAAAATTTCCAAGAGGGCACTGAATAAGCAAGATATAGCGTAACTACTTTGGGTTGAGCCTATGTAGGATTCATGGATTTTAAACATTCTTTTACAGGGAACACGTATTCATAGATTTTGGGTTATGCTCTGGTGGCTTAATTCACTACATAAATAATTAAAGCAGTTAAAATAAATCTTTCTTTAGGCTTCACTGACTACTGGCAAGATCACCATTGGCTATAGTAGAAGATTACCTGCTTCATTCATATGAAGTCAACCACCCACCTAAACTTATGCTGTCCTACTCTCATTACTTGCACATTAAGTATGCTTTTTCTTATAATTTTAAATTGCTTTCTTAAAGCATGAATAGACATGGCTTTTGAAGAAGGACCACACAACTGGAGCCCACCAGATCTGACACTGAACTTCTGAGACGCTATCAGAGCACCATGTAGTGGTGGAGAGACCACAGGCTACCAAGGCAGATCTGCGCATGCTTGCAGAGATTTATCCAGCAGGATAAAAACCTTTGAGCAGGAAGACAGGTGGGAAAAAAAGACTTTGCTTAATTCTCATGCCTGTCAAATTGGCATGATGTATAGATAGCTATCTGGGAAGAACTAGCAAACAACCTAAGTACATATGAGCTTTAAAACCTCATTTTTAAAACACAGACTTGCACGGCAGAGTGAGGCTTTACAGGAGGAAGTTTTGCTTCTGGGTTATCTTTTGTTCTCACTGATTTCAGAACTTTTGTTCTGAAATCACTGAGAGATAATGGAGGCTCATTATGCAATTTTTGAGTTACTTGCAGCACAAAACCTCATTGGAATTGGAATCGTGTCTTTAATTAGCTTCTTGATTTGCTATTTGGGATTTCTGTGAATTAGGAGAGAGATTAAGAACTGCTAATACTCTTGCATGTGACCTTCACTCACATTTTAGTGGCCTCTCTAAAGGATAGAACAAGGAAATGTGAAGGCGGGTCATAAATGTATTTGCAGAATTTCTATTTTATCTTCTGAAGTACACTTACTCTTTCTACTTACAGTATTTATTAGCTAGTAGTTCTCCATTACAGTTGTTCTAATTTCTAGACATAACGTAGCTTTATGTTAGGAAAACAGAACAAGAATGCATCTTCTAGATCACAGAGGTAATGTTAAGAAATCAAATGATGTAATTCCTCCCTCCTCTCCCCCTTGAAGGCTACACTGAAGCTTTGCTGCCTCTCAATGGTCCTCCAGTCTAGTTCCAGCACCCTGGAAATCCCTCACATGCACAATCCCTTTCTGAAGCAGCTCCTGCTGGGCTGTTCCCCTCTGCAGGAGGACTACAGCAACATCGTCCACAGGCTAGCAAACAGTCCTGAACACGAAGGAACCACATAAACAAATTTGGTTCACTTTGAATCTAGAATTAATTTTAATTAAAAAAAAAAAAAAAAAAAGAAAATGATTGCCAATGCTTGAGAAGGAGGCTCTGCTTCCCATGCTATTTCATTCCATTCCCAAGGTGCTGTGGGCAGCAAAAATAGTTAAAAAGGCTAAAGCAAGATAAAAATTAAACCAATGTACCACAGACAGCACTGTCTTGCAGGCACAAAGCAAGCTGCTTTGTAAATACATTTTAAAAATAATACAAGGTTCAATTTTACTAATCTTAAGGTCAAGTAAACTTCGTTTGAACTTTACATGAACAATTTCCCTTTGAAATTCCTGCTCATTACTCAGCTGTCACATTTAGAAAACCTCCTGGGTAATATGAAAAGCCCCTTGCTGTCACAGCTTCCTCCATGAAGACAAACAGCATTTCACTAAAAGGATTATTCCACTTTTCTTAAAGTAAGTTTTTTTCTGTTGGTCTGTGCACCAATTTTTTAGACATCTTGAGACCAACCAGTTTTAATTTTCTTTTTCTTTCCTTTCACAAAACAGTAACAGAAGCTTTACTAAACTCAAACATACTAAAAACTTAATACTGGTAGAGAAAAAACCAAACCATTAAGTAATTCTATAAAATGACTCATTTCAAAGCTGTTGAAATAATACAGAATTAAAAATTCTACAATAGTTTACAGCAGGTTTTTTTCTGGGACAATGAATCATTTCCATTCTTCTCTATGTGATTAATATTTTTCCTCTCGTAAAGGAAAAATATAAAAAAATATACTGCTAAAGAATCTGAAGTGAGCCAAACTAGCCAGATGGCTCATTTAAAAAGTTGTACTCTATAACTTGTGTCTTCTGTGGAGAATATGTAAGCAAGATACAAATATTTAAAGTAAGCAAATGTATGGACTTCACAGGCATACTTTTAATCAAATTTATCTATAAAAAGAGGATATTCTTTAAAGTTATAGCAAGGGCTTTCACCTTCAGATCAGTCAAACATCTGTGGCTTTCCAAATAAGAGAGGTGATCCTACTTCTTCCTCTCCCTAAGGATATATTAATGACTTTTTTTATTGTGAAGTATCAAAATAACTTTAAAAGTTAAAACACTGGATCACTAATAATTTTAAATTTTTAAAGATATTGTGTATTTCATATATTTTTCTTCTAATGAAGAATTTTTTATTTCATTAGTCTTTATTTCTCTAAGGTACATAACAGTTAATGCAATGTTACATGTTTGTTTATCTATCTCTGAACATTCACAATTTCCAGGGAACAACCTACTTCTCGTGAAATTTACTGTTTTCTAAAATATGACCATCATTCTACCATTACTACGGTTACTAACTAAACTTTGTACTGAATTGAATACCCACAGAATTAACATATTTATTGATCCCCCCAAAAATGAGCATGTCCTTCACCACAGTCTAATTCAAAATTGCAAAAGGGCCAAATACATCTGTATTCCCTGTCTACTGTGAGGTAAAGCTTTTCAATATCCCTCTCTCAAGAAAGGCTCTGAAGCACAATTCTTCACATCAGTTGTTTTCCACTCAGTCACAATTAGCCAAAACACATGAGCATCCTTATTTTCAAAGTAGGATGAACAGTATATACAGTAAAAATATAAACACACGTTTATTTAGAGGCAACTTCCCTGGTCGCATTTACTGGAAGACTAAACAGTCCCTAGAGTAAGGGGGATTCCTTTAAATCTGCCTAAGTTCTTTAAACTTGTGTTTTTCTAAATATTTTTCTCTTTTTTTTCCTAGAATATTACCATCTCTCCAGGATTCTCTTATAAACAGCTTAGCTTTGAGCCCACTTGTTTTACCATACTACACACTAAACCAGCATATTCATGGGATGAATACAAATTAAACACAGATGGAGTTCAAAGGAAAGGAACTAATTTTTGACACTGAATCACCAACTGTGTGTTAAATTTAAACAAATATTTTGAAAGTAGAGCATGCAAATATCATATGGAAAACAAAAACAATACTATTAAGAACCTAAACCATACAAATATTAGTTAGTTATATATTCAGAACACTACTTGGACTAGGGAAAAGTTTTCTTCAAATTATTGCCTGAATGCTTGTATTTTTAATTTTTGTCATCTTAACCCATCCAATGATTATGTACTGGAAAATTTTAGGTATTCAGAGTGATACTTTGTGTCTCCTCTGGAATGTGTAGGTAGGAACTAAAACTTTAGACAGGTCATTGATCTGCCAAACCAAGGTTTAGTAAGTTTTCTTTTGTCCATACTAATCCTTTGACCCAGCAAGGCAGATTTCTAGTGTATTATATTTCACACGTCTACCACAACATACAGCATTGCTCCTATTAGCTACTTTCAGTGAATATGCTTTAGGTTGAGATTTCAGCCCTTTCAGTGCATAGAAATAGGTGTAACATACACATAATCACTTGTAAAATTCCTGTTTCAGAAATACCTTACTTTAATATTTCCATTAAACAATAGCTGCCTTTGCTTAAGGATTTTCAACTTAGAAAAAACTCTTCTATTTTTTTCATGTGCTACTACATGTGCTTCTAACCAGAAAAACACATTAAATGTTTAAAAAAAGAAAGGGGTTTAATTTGTGAAGTAATGCAAGAAAGTTCTCCAAGCATCTGGGACAGGGAGTGACTGCTTCATTGAACACACAGTGCAAAGGAGGAAGGAACTCTTTTTTGCAGAACAACTGATGTGTAAACCAGCAGTAAGATGTACCACCCCTTTTCAAGTGGAGAGTAAGCAATAATTTATAGTAACCAAAAAGGATTCCTGACCAGAATATTTTCATCCTGTCTGTACAGTGTAATACATGAACTGTCCCAGTCCTCAGCCACTCACAGTTTCAGTACAAAAGTCCTTTGAAAGCAAAGCTCTGCATGGACTGTAGAGGTCTCAGATCAGAGACAGTATCTACAATACTGAGCAGAGATCCTGAGGGTGATTTTTTAAACGTGATTTTCTTTCTTCATATACACCTAATTGTATTTCACTACATAAATGTGGTCCTAACAAATGCATTTTTTTCAAGCTTAATATCTTTATAAAATTATACACTGATTTTGATCCTCTAGGACAGACTTCTAGTCATGTTTACTGAATGGGAGGTTTAGGTTTTTAAGAGAATTAAAGTAAGACTTATTAACAATCCTGACACCTTGCTGGAGTTTTAGCATCAGGTTCAGCCCCCTTTTCCTCATCTGATGGAGATTAGTGTAATTAACTTCCATTTGATTCTCACTATGGTTCCAAAAGAAAGTTTGTTTAAAATCAGGTAAATTTCATCTTGGGAAAGCATCTCACAGGTAGAGGAGAGAAAAAAATTTTAGTTGCAAATGCACAGAATATTAGGACAAAATACAAACCCTATCATAAGAGATGAAGGAAATGTGAAGACTCTGTCAGCAATTCTGATGTTTAGGCTGGGTTTTCCCCAAACTGCTGCTCTACATGGCCTTTGCATCATGTGAGTGAACAAGAGAAGGGCTGTGGGACCAAGCCTGCACACCAGCAGAACCCCTCAAGTGAGCTGTGGCAAAACCCAGCAGTGCTGCTTCCCCTGTTTAGTCCCCATTGCTTTCAGTCTTCTAACTGCTCTGGTTTACTGGCAGAAGACTATGATTTACACTCAATATGGCTTTCACATCCTTGAAAGCAAAACAGTGGTTAAATATGAACACAAATGTGCACACTGCCATCAGGTGTACTGTCCACAGGTGAACTGCATATTGCTTGCCCATCAGCATAGGATCCTTTACAGAATTGAACTCTTTAAGAAATTTTGAGCTCCACTGCTGTGCTGGTTACCAAAACAGGCACTCACAGAGGCAACACTTTTGACACCACAGAAGTGGAAAAGGAACCATTACAGAAAGTTGGACTTCGACAGCTCTCTGAGGAGTTGCAGTACAATCTCAATTGAACAAACAGCAATCTCAAATATATTCTTTCCATGATGGTAAACGAGGCTGTGCATTCTGATTCATATGGATGAGGGGTATAAAACATCCAGAGTATTCCAGGTCGTCGTGTTGAAGCAAGACAACCTATAGCAACTACAAATGTGGAACACTGAGATATTGGGTTTTGGTACTGCTGTTGCCAAGACTGCTTGGGACATTTCACTGGTTCATGACTATAGCTCCTGACTCCTTTTAAGTACAGAAGAATGAAGTGGCATTTTAGTAGACATTCCAGCTGGATATGGACAAAACTTTAACTAAAGTAACCACAGTGATGGCAGTTCTTGTGCACTGACCCCAGTCCAGCTGTCCACAGGCTGGGCAGCAGCAAATCTGCAACACATAGAAGCAAAAGAAAAGCATGCTGGATCTGGTTGCTCTTTCAAGCTGTTGGTTTCATAGGCCTGCACACAACTGAGCTGCGCCACAGCATGTCACTTTTCCACAGTGCTCAGATGTGAGCAGGAAAATTTTTAGATGCTAGTCCAAACCTGTGGTGACTTTTTCACATTTTTCTGAATTGATTCAGAGAAGGAACAGTGATGCATAAAAACAGGAAAAATCACCTGAGTAAGTGCCATGGCTATCCCTTGCAATCCCTCCTGGTGTCATTTTCAGGACATCTTTAGCCAATCTCATTAGAGCTCTCAGAAGAGTTTCATTCCTATCGACTGAGGAAACGTTCTAAAGACAATTGATTAGGAAAACATATTCAAGAACATCTCCTGTAGGAGTGGAGTTATTTCTACTGTGTATTTCTAAGCCCATTTTTCAGTACCAGTAGGCAGCACTTTGATACCAATATCCAGGTAGCTGAGATGATGGGTAGCTGATACAGATGAGGCACACAGACTCCAGACATTATTTATGGGCTGGATGACAGAAATCCCCCACTACTTCTTCAGTGAGTGACTGCCTGCAGCTACTGTAAGGCTCAGATTTTCCAGGGTGGTATGGCAAGTTTAGACTGTTGTTTTTCCTTCCCTGAAGGCTGACCATACAGTCACTCAGCAACAGTCTTTCAGCAAGTTTCCTTCCTTGATTTCTTATTACATAAACAATACTATTTATAACATTTATATAATAATTGTTTTATTGTGTTCACCTTCATTATAAGAAACAAGTTAAAACAGGCTGTACTAGAAAACAAACAATAATCTGTCTTAAATGCAGTATGATGCAGCCTTGACACTAGTAGACATAAATGCTGCCCTACTTCAAAGTCTTCTGCTTGCCAGGTTTCTTTCCTAAGATCTCCAAGAATTCAGTCAGGCCAGCTCAGTGCCTATATTCAAGCCACTGCTGCTAGGTGGACCACACTGACAGAAATAATGCAGAAAAAGAACTCACATAGCATTTTCACCATTCAAACCTTTTAATATACAGACCACTAGTTCTACTGCAACCCCTAGTGTGAATAATGTTTTTTCAAAGGTCAGTAGTTCTACCTAACACTACTAAGTTCTCCAAAATACACACTCAGATTTTGTGTCTCTCCTGATGGAGGAGAACATAGTAAAGACACCACATTTAGATGTTACTCTAGCCAATATATTTATAGATAAATCACCCAGCAGATACTGCTTTTCTTGAAGGCTGGCAGATATTATAACCTTCTTTTGTGCCCACATGGAAAAAACACCTTGACTCTCAGCATGGTTTGAATATTCTCAGTAACTGGAAACTCACAGTTTTTCCAAAGCGTCCTCCTTCCACATTGTGTAATATTGATCAGAATATCCAGGAAATAGCAAAGTACTTAATAAAAGGTCTAGAACTTCTAGCTTCTCTGCCCCTCTCTTTATGCCTAACTCCAGATACCTGTAGGACCCAGGATCTGTACCTGTAGGATGCAGGATCTGTGGTGCTCTTCAGGGTTGTTTTCTCCCCCTTGTATACATGAAAAACTGTACAAAGGTTCATTATGCCAAGGCCATGGTTACCTCTTATGTTCTGAACTCTTCTTTCTGGACTTAGGTAAACAAAATTTTAAAAGGATCCGGGGAAATGTCTACAGATCACCTCAAAACTACCTGAACTGAGAGAATTCGCCAGAGCAAGTCACTTGTTTAAACTGACTGCACACTTGGATGTGAGATACCAAGAGGAGTAACATTATCTACCTGTCAGTATATGCCAGATACTGTAACCAAGGAAAGATGTGACTTTCCAATCAGAGGTGACGATTATAAAAAACAGGTATAAATCAGAAAACAGGAAACATAAGGCAACTTTCTTCATCTAATAAAGTGAAATGATGACCTATGTATGTCCAGCATTGAATCATGAAGGAGACAGTGTTATAAGAGAAAAAGGAAAACTTAATATACAGTTTCTTCTTTCAGATTTTAAAAGTTCCTGTGCTACTGCTTAATGTAGGATACAGATTTTTATCTGTGATCTCTCTCTGTCTGTGTTTGTAACATCACATAACAATATTCCAGTGATGGGAAACTTTCATTTTATTACTACCAACTATCCTGGAGCTGAGAAGCAACTTTATAGATACAGCATAGTATAATATAGTGAAGTATGCACAGTATAGATACCATTGACCGTTAGTGTCTCAAATACAAACTAGCAGGACAACTACAGTTATCTAACAATCAGAGAAACATAGAACGTCCTGGGTTGGAAGGGACCTTAAAGATCATCTAGTTCCAACCCTCCTGCCATGGGCAGGGACACCTTTCACTAGAGCAGGTGGCTCAAAGCCCCATCCAACCTGGCCTTGAAAACTTCCAGGGATAGGGCATCCACAACTTCTCTGGGCAAACTCTTCCAGTGCCTCACCACCTCACAATAAAGAATTTATTTCTTATGTCTAACATAAACCTACCCTCTTTCCATTTGCATGTCTTCTCCCTTGTTGTGTCATGCTCTTAGAGAAAGTCCTTTCCATCTTCCTTGTGGGCTCCCTTCAGGTATGGGAAGGCTGCCATTAGGTCACTCCGAAGTCTTCTCTTTTCCAGGCTGAACAATCCCAATTCTCTCAAACTTTTCTCATTGGAGAGGTGCTCCATCCCTCTCATCAACTTCGTAATCCTCCTCTGGACTCCAACATGTGCTTCCTGTGCTGGGCACCCCAGAGCTGGATGCAGCACTCCAGGTGGGGTCTCACCAGAGCAGAGCAGAGCAGAGCAGAGCAGAGCAGAGCAGAGCAGAGGGGCAGAATCCCCTCCCTGGCCCTGCTGCTCACACTGCTTTGGATGCAGCCCAGGACACGTTTGGCTTTCTGGGTGGTGAGTGCACATGGCTGGGTCATGCCCAGCCTCTCATCCACCAGCACCCCCAAGTCCTTCTCAGCAGGGCAGCTCTCTCTGTTCATCTCCCAGTTGCAGGGGTTGCTGTGACCCAGGTGCAGCACCTTGCACTTGTTTAAACTCTCCTTGTTAAACCTTTCCCATGGGCCTACTTCTCCAGCTTGTCCAGGTCACTAACTCTTACAAGCAGAATCTACATCTAGGTTATATAAGAAAAAAATGTTGAAAAAACATGGTTTTAATCTCAAATGAATAATGTTACCTTACCTTTTAGCATGCACAACTTAGCAAGACTTGTCAATCCAGCTTTCCCTCCTAAATGGGCATCACCCAGACTGTTGCAGTCAGATCATGTGTGAGGGTACCAACATGTGATGTTTGGAATGAATGGTGCACAAACAAGGCTGAGCTGGTGAGCAGACTGTGCTGGTGATTAGAGGGAGACATAACACTTTGTGGGAGGAGGTACCTGAGGGAGGCCTGGCCTCACTGTAGAAAAAGAGAATATTTATGGTGCTGAATGTCAGTAGTGTGTCATGCAGACAGATCCCATTCTCACTTTAATGTAAATCTAAGATGGCTTATGTTAAGCTAATTGTGACACAATTAATGAAAAATGGCCTAAGAGGGGCTCTGGCTAACACAGTTTGCTAAGTTTAGGCTTTATAAAACTCTTTCTGACTTCAACTTTTGCAGCACTCAGAAAATGTTAGGAAAGGAATTCTATGCTGTACAGAGATCACTTTATGAGCCACTCTCTTTAGTGACTGCATCTGTTTGACACTGACTTGTTTATAACACTTGTAGGGGGAACAATGAATTACACAATTAACTGTTTTCTTAGGTGTAAATTTCCATCCTTTTTGCCAAAGAGATGGTTCTATGAAATGCAGTTCATATTTCTTAATTAGAACTACTCAACTGAGGGCAATTTGAAGAAGAAGAAACATGGAATCAATTTTGGAAAAAAAAAAAAAGACTGAAGGAATGGTACTCTTGGGTTAACCTGGCAGTTGGAAGTTGTGAATATAAACTCTTAAGACATCAGAAGTTACATAAAATAAAAAATTTAACGTAAAATCTCATTGAATTAAAGAACAGAAACAGGTTGCAGAAACTTAATTTCTAAAACCATATATACATGACTATTTACAGTACATGGTAATAGAAGGAGATGCGGTAGAATGCCTGAAGAAACAAAGAGTTTATAGGGGTTGTAAAAGCAGAGAGAATAAAGATAACTCGGATGATGATGGACTGAACCTGAGCTTTATTTCAAATTAAGAGCACAAGACTTCCCGTTAAATTTGAGGGGAATGCTAGGCAAGATTGGTTCCTTTCTCAGAATATATTCTGAGCTCTAAATTCCTTAGAATATATTCCCATTCCAGTGATCCATAAGTGCTGTAGCAAACAGGTATTAGTGTAATACAATAAGCTCTGGCTGCACATCCACTGCTGTTATCTACTTACAAATATTTAAATTAATAAAAAGCCCAGAGATCCTGTATCCATACTGATTTAGCTTTGAACTGCTGGAAAGTGAAAGAGCTTGCAAACCAATGTCCTGTTGCCTCTGTTCCCCACACTGCACAGCACAGGCTAAGAAATAGCTTTGTGTGCTCTTTTATGCATTCTTGCACTCTACTTAACCTTTAAATCCTAGGAGATAATGCTAATGTTACTGATGATGATTCTTGTAAAGGATTTACATATGCCTTAATTTCAAACAACTATTAGAAATAATAAACTAAAAATACAAGAGATGAGGAGCAATTCCTCTTACTTCAAAGCACATATTCGAAGTATGCCAGAAAAAAAAAAATCATCTATAGCAAAGATAGAAGTTGCCAAAACTGACACGAATTTCAGCTGTGGTCAGGAAAAATATAAACAGTTGAACATAACAGAAAACAGTGTCTCTTCAGGAGATGAAACTACAGGAACCTATGAACTTTATAGAAGGAGGGGCACAGTTAGGCTTGGCCCTCTGAAGATAATGAGAGTAAAAATCTCATCAAAAGTGTTATGATGGAACAGAAGAAAAATTGGACTTGATGTGGATTGCAGACAGAAGAGACTATTTGAGCTCAGAAACAAAGAAAAGACTGCTCAGCAGCAAGATGCTTTAAAGAAGGGCAAATTGAATTTATCAGTTGCATGGAGATAATCATGTAAGAGACTATTTTAATAATATAAATCAAGACTTTTTCATATGGGAAATTAGAATGTCAGAGGGAAAATACAGCTAAATGATTTCAGTTTACTTTTATCTTATTTTCCTCCAATATTCACTTTGAATGCATTTATTTTGTATACCACCCAGGAAAAAAACAAAACAAAACAAAACAAAAAACAAAACAACAAAAAGGTATATTTCTATTTCTAGGCATGTTGCATGCTATGTGCCTGCTTCAGTGAGGCCAAGGTAGAACACAGGTATCACATAACATAGAGGAAAATAGATTTTTTAACAAAATATTTGCAAGAAAGCCCACAACACTTAAGAGAAGGGTATAAACTGGGTTATGCAAGCTTCATGGTGTAATCACTTAAATCAGTATTAGGATCTTGCTCTGCTCATCTGGCATAAACCTCTTGCATTACTCTTTGGTAGTCCCTTCTGTCAACAGGTACCTTAGTCACTTGCTCTCCACAGAGTCCACAAGTTAAACAAAATCCTATTCCAATGCCTTTCAGGGATTTGTCTTAAGTAACAGTAAAAACAAGGTAAACTTCAGCTCAAAAATTCTGTTGATGCTGTTTCATTTCATTGAGCCTGTTGCTAAGATGACAACTTTGGGACTTCTGAGCCCACACCCTAGATTCTATCTTCTCAGGCAGCTACTTCCCCCTCTTACATCCAGAAGTTATGAGTCATCTGCCTCACTGTGCCAACAAATGTCTCTTAGCCTTTTTCAGGCCTGAGAGAATAACAGCAAAAGGAGATGTTCAGGCAGATTCTAATAACCTTTAAAATCAGAAAAACTGTGTGGGACAAAATTTGGTCTTAAAGGTCTTTCAGAAAACACACGTTAGAAAGCAAATGCTAATTAATATGCCATTTCAGATAGCATGTCATACTGAAACACTATCTAATATCTACCAAGGAGAACAGCTTCTAAGTCTGTCTAAACCAAGCTAGACAGAGTGAGAGTTCTTAAGCATTGGTGGCAGGGATTTATTCTAGCATGCCAAAACTTCATTATAATTTTGCATTCAGAGTGTGATCTTGCACTCCTCTTCCATAAATAAAGTCAAATCACTCACCCTGCAGAAGCTGTGAAGCCAAATTAAGGCTTTAAACAGAATGTGCATTTTAAATTTCCTGAGATGCCTTTATTCTAACTTGCAGAAGTTTAGAACATTTCTCATAACCATGTTACTGCTGCTGCAGGAAGCAAGAGATGCTTTAAGCTGTTCTGTGAGCAGCCAGGCGTGGGCTCTCAAAAGCATCACAGGCAGGTCCTTTTTCAGACGACCTGACTGTCAGGATGTATGGAAAGTAGCAGAATGCTGGATAGATGTTTACAGTCTGCACTGGAAAGAGTTGTTTCCCACCAGACAGAAGGCAGGGAAATTTCTATTACCCCACAATACTATACACACCTCTGAGAGTAAGAGAATGTTGTCTTCCCACTGAGCATAAAACAGAGCTTCAGAAGAAAAGGATATCAAGGTCTAATCAGCAAGACAGCTATGACACATTAGTTAAAGGAAGTATATTTAGTTCAAAACTGACCAGCCAACAAAGCTATCTGGCAGAAAGGTATGTTATTCTTTTGAGAAAACATACAAAATTTAATAGCAAGCATGTCAACTTGAGAGGAATATGTTAGACTATCATTGTGAAAGCTTAACTGCCTATTTGCTTTCTTACATAAGAATATAAGGGTTATATTCTATACATTCTATATAACTTCAGTTATTTTATCTAACTGTAAAATTCCTGTGAACTATTTAATGTCAACTTTATCCCCTTGTTAACACTAAATGTCACACCAAAACTACTGAATAATCAAACAGGGGTTTCTTTTACCACAATAATTATTATGTTCCAGCAATGCCTACAGAATTTTACCCCTCAAATTCTACAACAATGTGCTTGCCATGGGTGGGACCAATTAAGTAACCTGAACACTGCAGCTGTGTCTATGACACTCCATAATCTTGCTTTCCTAAACCTGTCACTTGGTGTGATTGATGGCATGTTTGCAAATCTGTTATGATATCCAAAGGCAGGAGTGAGAGGCTATGGGCCTCTTGCATTTCAGCTCACAACATTTTCCATTTCAGAACACTTTCATAAGATATCAAACAATATATTTTTTATTGCACTGCTGTAATGGAAAATAACTGGGAGCATTTTTTCTAACTTGGTTCCACCACAATTCTGAGAGCAAAGTTCTGGCTAGCTGGTTTGAAAGAGACAGCAAAGCTATATCCTTTCTTGGTCTTTCCCCACACATTCTTTATCTTCTATCTTTTAGTGGATTTATTCCCAGGAAAGCAGAGACACAGTTCTGTACTGTCAAAGAAATCCATAGCAGAAGTTTTGTACTTTTTCACAGTGCTTCACACTGTTTGTATTTTAAAGGCTAGAATACAATTTGAAGTTTAACTTAATGTGTCCTGACAATCAATAAAGGTAATCACGGTCAAAAAAAAAGAAAAAAAAAAGTTTTAACTGAATGATCTGCAACATTTAAATACAAATGCAAACAATAACAGGTTGTAAGCCTGCAAATGCCTGTAAATTTCATAGCCTTTAAATTGGTGTTATTAACTGTATGTGTCAAAGTTAAGCATAGGCAGTATTTAAAAACTTACAGGATAAGGCATTTAGACTATTGAACATTACAAAGCATATTTTTATCTAACAATTAGAGCATTAGACCAAGACTGAAAATACACAGGTTTCTTTTTGTAAGCCAGTAGCCATCTGCATTACCTGGGGAAAATATTTGCATCTACTCTTCAGGTGCCTTATCAATGACATTAGAGCCAAGGACATTCTTCAGTTTTGCAACCTGATATAGTTAAAACCATAGATATTTATGTTTTGGTAGTTTAATTGTACAAGACAAACAAGCTTCAATAATAACTTCAGAGTGAAAAGATACTTTTTATGCTAACTAAACTTATGTGGAGAATGTATTTAAGCATATAGACTAGGACACTAGAACATACATAAATGCTCATTAATGGGAATCCAGTGAGACTGCTTATGGCTGGCTTTCAGCCCAAGAAGGAAATGGCTCAGAGACAAAACCTTCCTTTGGAAAGTTATTCACCTCACGTGCCTTCATTACCATCCCTTACTGGATGAGCCACCCGTTCCACAAGCACCTCTCTCTAGCATGTCCACTGGCTGGGACAAGATGTGACCTTTTACAAGGACAGACACCAGGAACATAAGTTCTAGACTAAATGTTTGTCAGAACAATCATAATACAAATATCTTGGGTATACCTACCATTTTTCAGGCCACCTACATTTATCTTCTCACATGTATTAGCCATAGAGGACAACTGAACACCTAAGGCAATTTTAAGGGAGTTCTAGATGACATTTGATGAGTATTCCTTCTCCCACATAACCTGGAACAAGATTTTAAATTTTCTCCCTTCATTTTAAATAAATTAAATAAGGAATAATGCTAGAATCGTAGAGAAGCTATAATGTTAAGTCATAGTTTTAAAGTTTCATTTCATTTATAAGAACCCTATTAAAAATAGCAAAGCTTAAATATTTGGGAAGGGAAAAGCATTTGGAAGGAGCAAAAAGTTTGAAACACAATTCTAAAAATATAAGAACCCAAATCTTTGGGCTCATTTCTGTACTTATTAATTCACTTTAAATGAAAATGGTTTCCATTCAATGTTATCTGTATTTTAGCTCCTGTGCACCTGATATTCTTAAACTGTCATTTACCTGCATATACTGTACACTATGTTGTCAGTCTTAAAATCACTGTATCATCTTGTTTTTGTCATTTATGGAGAACTTCAAAAGTCTAGATTTTTTTTTTATTCCGTTTGGAAAAGCAAATCTGTGCTTTCTGCTTCAGGAGTGGGCAGTATATCCATCAGTAAGATCTTCACAACCAGTCTGGTTGGTTGGCTGAACATCAGCAGGAAAACTGCATGAATTCTCAAGCATTTTAGATATGACAACTGTGCTGTAGTCAGCAGTATTTTCTTTTTAGAAAATAATTGTTTTTTTCTTAGTGAAGTCATGATTTCAACTGGACAAAACAACACCACAAGAAACCCTTTGTACTAGTATTCTGAGTAGACTTGCACATATAATACACTCAACATATACAGCTCTATATTCAGGACAGAAATTTATCTTCAAGCTTTCAAGCTTGGTCTTTTATATTAGAAAACACTTGTGAGGTATGGTGAGTCATTTGCTTTGTGTGCTGAAAGAGTTAAATAAAGATGGGATTTTTGGTAAATGTTAATTTCTGTATTTTCATTAGAACAACATGGCAGCATAATTCAGTTTAAAGGAAATTAATAATTTCCCTACTCTTCTCAAAAAAAAAAAAGAAAAAACCCAACAAACTAATACAAGAAGTGAGTTCTGTAATGGCTTGCAGCAAGAAACTACAACCATGTTGTTTTAACAACAAAAGACCAAAAATACAAAACTGAACACATGAGACTACCTCGATGCAAGAGGAGTACTCACACAGGGAACAGCTATGACTAGGACCGGTAATAGAGCACATAAAAGGTTACCAAGACTCAGGGCACTCTGTAGAATTCTGAGAAGTAGACAGGTGTGGGTAACATGCACACCACGACAATGATGTAGTGCATAAATTCTGCTTCTTTGTTCAATAAGCAGCACATGCAGTTACTGAGGTATCTCCAAAGGGAGCCATACCAGCTCCTTTACAGTTCAGTTGGGATTAGCTGGAGGTAATTTCCCCATAACTTAGAGTACAAAGATGTGCCACATCACAATGGGGTCTCTGTGAGCCCAGAGCTCTTCAGTGCTTTGCAAAGGAACACTGAACTTTTTTTTTTCTAGCTAGCATTAACAATTCTTAAGGTATCTGAAGTCAGTTTAGTACCCTGTTAGACGAAGTCCTCAAATACGTGGGGTAGCATTAAAGAAATGATAAAATCACCCCGGCTTAGGCTCCTCAAAATGTCTCCCTTTAGATTTCCGCCACCATGACAACTTCCAAAAAAACCAGACAATGTACACAGATCGTGCATCTGGTATAGACATAGTGAGTAGTTTTTCATTGTTTCCCTAAACTCAATTCTAAGCTCATGGGACAGCTTATCGTCTTTTTATTTTCAGTATTTTTATTGTGTTTTCACAAGAAAGCTCTTCGACAAGTTGTTGGGACTGCCAAAAGAGAAGGCAAGTGAAGTGACTGTGCAGAAGTGAAAGCCATCCAACCAGAACAAGAAAAGTGGCCTGTACTCTGGGCATATACTGACTCCTGGATGGTGGCTAGTGCCCAGTGCAGGTGGCTGCAGCAACGGAAGAATTGGCAAGGCAGGGCTAAACCCACCTGGGCTGCTGCATTGTGGCCAGACACCACTGCCTGGGTAGAAAACGACTCTGAAGGGACATGACGTACATGCTCACATGTCCAAAAGTCGCACCACATTGAAACAAACAGGTAGATAAGGTTGTCAAAATCGAAACAGCTCAGGTGAAACATCAGGACATCTAAAAAGAAATGCAACACACGTACAGATGTGCTTGTGACCGAGGGGTGGATGCTGATTTCATCCAGTGTTTTGGATACAGTGAGCAGTGCTGGCACAGCATCAGAGCTGTCTCTCCAACATTCCACCTCCCATCAGTGAAAGTCCTGGGAGAGGACACACCTAGCTGACCTAAACTGGCCAAGGGGATATTCCATGGGGGGCATTTGATACTTACAATGTTTGCCTTCCCAAGAAACCCCTACACATGCTTCCTCTTCCCAGGTAGTGGACAAATATTGTCTGATAATGGAGAAATAGAGAGTATTTTTTTTTCTCTTTGCTTGTGCATGCACAACCCTTTGATTTTGCTTTAGTAAACTGTCTTGTCTCAATCTACAAGCTGTCTTCCATCTTATTTTCTCTTCTGCTTTTTATTTCCCCCTGTCTAGCTGAGAAGGGAGACTGGAAGAGCAGCCTGGGGGGTACTTGGCATCCAGTCAAGGTCAATCCAGCACATATTGTTGGAATACTAATAATTAAATAACAGTCTAATGGCCGGACAAGATATTCCACCTGAGTCAGAGGCAATCTAATGAACTTCAGTGAGGTCAAACTAGTTGGATTCACTTGGCTTAAAATAGCTAGGATATAGATCAGTGTTAAAATTTCAGCCCAGAAAAAAATTAGGATATTAAACTATTTTGCAGAGGGATACATATTTCTACAGCTACAGTAGACAAAATACAAAGTACAATCAGTAGCTGGGTGAAGAAGCAATTTCCCTTTATGGTACAGTTATAAAGCAAGTACATTACAGTTGTTGTTAGATCATTAATCATTTTTACTACAATAGTGCCTAAAACCATGCAAAAGATGAGCCTCGTAGGATTTTGTAGTATGCAGACACACAGCAAAAGACCATAGCTATCCTGAAGAATTTATAGACTAGGCAAACAATATAGGTACCTGAGGAGAAAGTGATGCAAAAAATGAGCATTGTGAACAACGCAATCACAGAAAATGCTAGGTTTGCAATGGGAACAAGCACACAAGAGTCTGAGAAGGGATGAGGGGGAACAAGGGGGCACCAAGAAGCTCAAGCAGAAAAGACAAAGAAACATAGGTGAGCAGGACCGGGATGGATACACTTGGGACAGAAGTGAAGAAAAACTGAGGTGAAGGGTGTTGGCAGAGATTCAGAGCAGACAGTCACTAAGCAGAGGGCCAGAGGCAAGCCTGTCAAAAGCACAGATAGCTGAAGACTGTAGGTAGGCACAACAGCTGTGTGGACTCTCTAGACTCTCTGTTTTCCCCCATGGTTGCTCTAGAGCTGGTGAGAGTTCCTCAGTAGGTCAAGAGGTATTTGGAAACAGGTTCTGCTGGATGTATCTGAGACAGATGATGCACTGATCTGTTCTTGTATATGCTCTTACATAATTGTGTTTATATATTACCACACCACAGAAAATAATTTGTTTGCCATTTTGGACCACAGAACTATAAAAATAAAGCACATATGACACCTGCCTTAAAAATTATACTAGCTGTCACTCTTTGATTGAAACAAATCAGCTTTGTAATCAAAACAAAGTGAAATTAGGGACTTTATTCTTGAACAGATATTACCAGTGTATCTCAAAGAATTAGGATAACTGTCAGTCATAATACAGTTTTGCTCTTCAATATTTACTGATATATTTTCTCTGCCCTAAGCACAGAGTGAGGAGGCAGTGAAAATCAGACTGAACATAAAATCTTTTCAGCAAACTGCAATTACAACTGACAATGAAAAATTAACAAGAACATTGGAGATAGTGTGGGGGTTTTTTTTCTCTCTTTGGTGTCACCAGATGAGTTACACAGCAGAGAAGCAAAAAGGCATATTATATGTAATACTGCCTGAAAATTCATGATGAAGCACACATGGATACAATGTCCTAGGAAAAAGCCTGTTCCTATGATCAGCTCCATGAAGGGAAATCTCTGATTCCACAGAAGTCTGTGGAACTCCTCTGGTGGGGCACTGGTCTGGAAGGCTCTGTCTTCATGACCTCCATGAAAAATTATTTTAAAGGTATTCTTTATCTACTGAGCAGGGACCCAGCCTAGAAATAGTGAATATAAAGACCTCTTGGTTCAAGCAGACTAAGAGATGTTCCTAGAGCAATCCTTTCATAAAGGAGTATAAGATCAATAAAGCACATGAATAAAGGATGTGGTTGCACACATGTATAGGGAGGAGATAATTTTATCTCTGTGGCTAAAATTGAGAAAACATAAGAAAAAAATACATTCCAGTCTGGTGGCAATGTTGTAACAGAAACAGAAAATTAAGAGTAGCTGTAGAATAGAAATTTTTTTTTAAAAAAACCCTGTTCCTTCTCTACCTTACTCAAATGGAAACAGATCCATAATCTATTTAGTGTATACATTCTATCAAAAAGAGAAAATACTAAAGCAATCTTCATTCTCTCCGCACTGGAGTTAGTGGCCTGGAGCTGAAATAAATGTCTGGAAACAAGCAAAATGCACACATTGTCACGGAGCATGGTCATCCACTACAAAATCCATCAAAATAAGCAAAAGATCCTCTGTCACTTGATGTCTTATTCATAATTCAGAGGGTCACTCTTTAATTTAAAACATTTTAGATCAACACAAGAATAACTTGGTGAAATTCAATGATTCCTGGATGTTCTGAATGTTTTCTGAACAAAAATATCTGTACTAGGTACAAAACCAAAAAAAAAGACATGGATGTTCATCAGGAATTACTTCTCCCAACTGAGGACAGTTTGGCTTTCTTGCAGCAATCTCCCTGATATTTCCCAGCTTTTCACTGACCTTCCCTTTGAGTTCATCCTCTACATTTTTTTTTTTTCCTTTTGGCTTCTTTAAGGAAGATTCTTCTAATATGACTGGTGTACAATTATTTAACAATCTCAGTAAACTGTAGCTGAAGCTGAGGAGTCTTTCCCGATTGTGATTTCTGCCATTCATGTGACTGTTTTGGTAGAAGACATTCTCCTATGTACATACCAGGAGTGTTTCTTTCTCTACTTTATTCTTTGTTACCAATAGCTTCATGACCATCTTCAAATTTACCTTCTTCTATTGAGGCAGAGTGCAAAGCCAAGCTGAACAAAGAAACACTGCAGAGTTATGAAAAGACATTGTATTTTCTGAATTCAGTGCCAGCTTTTGTGTGTTTTCAATCACAGCGAACTGGTATTGCACTGTTACAGGTTTTCAGATAGAGAAAGAAGAGCAATGAAACTACTTAGGAGCACCCAAGCAAATAATAAATGCAATCAAGCAGCCCACCCAGGAAAAACTCCTTGGTCCTGTCCAGTCCACGACACAGCTGCCAAGGCAGAGAACAGAGAGATGAGGGAATATCAAACCTTTGAGGTCTTTGGGAAAGGAGTGGAGACAGAAGTGTAGTGAACAGTTCAGAGCTTCCAGGGCAATGATCACAAAAGCTGTCAGCTTGACCAGGGATAATACAAGGAACCTGAAAGCAGGAAAGGTCTTTTCTGCTTATCAGATATGGAACTAACAAACGTGGGGGAAAACTTTATATTTTTCTTACCAGCTTTTATGAATAAGTCACATGCACAAAGTCCTATTGTCATGTGACCTTCTGCTTGCTTTTGAAGGTTAAGTAATAAGTAATGAATTATGAATAATTCATAATTAATGAATAAGTAATGATCCTTTTCAGAGTGACTGGGATTGACTTACTAGTAGCAGTATTTCGGAAAGAAAAAGCTTGCAGTGAAAACAGGATCATTCTGTTCAAAGAATGTGAAGAAAAAATACATGGATAAAGGCTCTACATAAAACTCTTAGAGAGGTGGAGGAAGCCAGGTTTATTTCTAGGAACTGTCTTAGAAGCATCTCCAAGGGAATAGGGGATTAGGTATAATTTCAACCTCCAAACTAAAAAGTAAGTTCTTAAGTATGAAGAAAGAGAAACTGTTCCTGTTTTCTTGGTGAGCCTTCAAAAAAGGGAGCTTGCTAAGAATACATGCAGGGAGAACTGAACAGAGGCAGGTCCCAGTGTGCTGGCAGTGTGTAAGTCTGTGTAGGCTTACCAACGCCTCAGGCTGGCTACACATGAATGGTACTCAACATCACTGTCTACAGGTTTTGTAATTCTGCAGTGCTTATCTCCAAAAACAACACTTCAGAGATGATTGACTGCTTTGTGTCAATGGTGTAAGGCTAAAGGAACTGCCACTAAACAAATTTCCTCTTCAAGATCAAGGAACTAGGATAAGGATTCCTAGGCCAGATAAATGAGAAAGACATTATCAACATATTTTTTCTTTTAACTACCCTGTTCTCTTCCCATTAATTTCTCCTACCCCAATAGTTCTCCTGTATCCCTAGCTCCTATATTGTGCTCCCTATTACAGCTCTGATGATGTCCACTACCCTTCTTTTGCAATAAACCCCTGAATTTCTCATTTAGTTGAAAATACATGCCATTTGCCCCTCCAGTGGGCTGAGATACATCACTTATCTGACAGACAAGCAGAATGCACTTATGTTCTGGCTAGAAGGTGCTTACACCTATTGGAAGGAGTGCTCTTCTGGCCAGGCTTTGGAGGACACTCCGGACAAATCCTGTGGCCACTCTGCTGATGAACTTTGCATCACGTCAGTGGGCCACAAAGCACTCTGCTCTTCACTGCATGTGAGCAAAAACAGGCACAGGCATGAGTTTAATTTAGGGAAAAAATATCAACAGTCTGCATTTCTGTAACAGGCATGAGGAAAAGTCCTGGGAGAGAACTTAAGCTTAAAACGTACCTGGTTTCCTCCCTGCAGTAGTTCTGTCTGTGTGGAAGAGTTAGGATTTTGAAGCACAAATAAAGGTGAGTTAGGAAAGGAACTACACGTCTGCAAACTCATATTCATATTTACTTATCTTACTAACAGTCTTGCCCAGTATCATGAAAACATGTAATTATGAAGCCTTGTCTGAACAGCACCTCATTGAAGCTGGAGATATTTTGCTCTCCTTGCAGTTCCTCTGCTGCTGAATTCACTTTCCCTTATTTTTCCATGTGCTGAATGTCACCAAGATGTCCACTTGACAAGCAAGTCACTCTGCAGTGGACTCTAGGAAAAATCCACAATCTCACATTTGATTTGATAGACCTAAACAACATGAACTCGTGACATATGAAAAATGACAAATAGGTCATGTAGTTAACTGTGAAACAAACTCCACTGAGTACAGTTTCAGCAAAACATCTGCCATGTAAAAAAAAGGTTATGTGATCAGTTTATTTATACTTTTTTTGGAGAAAAGCACACTTAGTCCAACTTATAAATTGTACAAATTTATTTCGCACATGTGATTTTTATTTTAGATTTACAGATTGCATCAATTTATCTCATTGTCTTCACATCAAACAAGGAAAATGAAATATGAATTATGCTAACATGAAATATGTTTCCCTCAAAGAACTTTTTCCTGTCCATAGTAATTAGGGTGGCAGCACCATTATTATTTGCTGTTCCCACAGCTCCTCTTTTCCTATTGAAATCCAAATTTGTTTTTGCTGTTGACTCAATTACTCTAAATAAGATTATTTGGAACTTACTTCCAAGAAATGTTCTTAAAAACAGAGCCAGAGTAACTTTCATTGCCCTGAAGGAGCTAATTCAAAGCATTTTTTTAGTAGATCATAATGTGGAGGCACTTTCCCAATTTCGTTTTTTTTGGTCAGTAAATTTTATGTACTTTAATATTGTCAACAGAATCAAATATCACTAACTTTTCTCCAGTGACACAAACAAAAAGGTAAATTTTACTGTAGTTGTCAAGTCTGGATTCCAAACTTTAATAGAAACAGCATTTTATCTTAGCTGAAGATACTGAAAATACTGAAAGTGTATGCATGTAAATACTTACACATACTTATGTCTATATACACGTATATACATTTGTATATATGAATGCACACACGACACAGAAATTGAATAATCCATCTATTTATATTTAATTGCTACTCCAACATCAACCAGTAGCACAACCTTGCTAAGAATCTTTTTGTGACCTAAATGTACAGGATTAGCAAGAAAAAGCAGGATCGAAAACAGGAGTAAAGGGTAAGAGAAGAGGCTCTCTTGGGATATTAAAAAATCTTTTTCTGATAAGCATAACTAAAGATATATTAAATATTATCTCTTTACTGCACAAAAAATATTGCATTCACTTTTTCAAAACAAATTCTGAAGCTACATCATTAAACATATTTATCTCAAATCTCCAATTCAGAATACAACAGCATCCATAGCTTCGATATTTCATTAATCAATAATGATCAACAAAGAAATGCATAAAAGATTCAATGAATGAATCTGCATAAAGCTGTGTGTCCACTGTATGGTAAAAATCTAGGTTTTATTTTTTTCATAAATCCTCATGTATAGGATTTGTCTTTTTTGGCTCCAGATCCATATATTTTGGCAGTGTATCTTTATATAACAGGTTAACACAAGGCCAACACTCAGAATTAACCTTGTTATTTTTCTATACACTCACAAAAAAAACGTTTTCACATTAATTGATTGCTTTTATTAGAGACTATGAGCACAAAATAATTTCTTCTCTCTACCAAGAGTACTGCATGCACACCTGGCATACCAGTCCATGCCGAGAGGGAAGCAGTGATACTTTCCTCATATCAACAGCCCAGACTCCTGAGAGGACTAAGGGTGCCACACATCTATCACAGACATTTCACTACACAGTCAGATACGATGGCCATCACCTCTCAGGGCAGTCATTAAGGTTTGCACATGTTTACTGATTTGTTTTGCCATCACGTGCATATTAAGTGCTAAAAAGCCATCACTGCAGGCTTTGTGCTCTGGCACTTGCTTTCCATATTTCAGATGTAACTGCTGGTCTCATGAGTGCCTTCTGTCCCTGGGTAAAAGTGCTGAGGATGTGTCTCATCCTCTTCCCTGACAGAGCCCAAAGACACCAATCCTTTTTTCCAGAGATACATCAGTAATTCTTACACAGCAAGAATTGCACACTAACCTATGTCAGTCTCCCAAACTGTGTTTCACAAAGTGGTGCTGAGCTCACAGGTTGGGGTACATAGGAAAGCAGCAGCTCATTTTATCAAGTAGATGTCAGCTGAAACACATGACTACAACCAAAGAAATGTGAATAAAGGGGTTTGGAATTGATCTCACCATTTTCATGTTTTATTACTGCTTCAATGCAATTCAGTAAGTAACAATCCATCATAAAACCACAGTAAATATGGTTAATTGACATCTATTTCACTCTTCTAATATAGTGTGCTTCTGTATCTTAAGGAAGCTCCTAGATGATTAATGATTCTTTTTTTCCCTCTCTCAGACTAACAGATCTAGGGCATTTTACTTTCTGAAGCTCTAAATGATATTGCATGCTGTACCATAACTGATACTATCCATAACACTCCACACAGAAGAGATACATCTTTCTCAAAATGGCACATGTATTTTGGAAGACGTTCTAAAATTATTTCCACATAGGAAGTATATTGCAGATACTGTCCGAAGTGTTTTTATCACTCTAAAAAAGGACTAAACTGTCATTTAAGCATTTCTTTTAATAATTCAGGCAATTTTTTGGGAAGGTGTTTGGTCTGCTTCACCTGGAATTACCTCATCAGATTTATGCAGGGTGTTTGATAAAATGAGATAAAGTCACACATCAGTAAACAAACTTAATTCACTTAAGGCACTAAATTCACTTCAGACACTAACAGTCAACTTCAGGCAGTAAGAGTTGAAGAGGGGAGTTAACCCACACAGAACACCCACATACTAAGCAAAAAGTATACTGTGATTAGACAAAAAAATAAGGAAAAACTTCTTCACTGACTGTGTGAATCAGAGAGGAGTATCTAGTACAAATTCCACCCTGTCTTCTTCTGAATGTGAGCCTCACATTTTAGTAGATAATGGTTTCAGGGCTAGAGGCTCCTAAATTGATCTATATGACACTAATTTAAAACATGTTTATCTTAGAAAATACATAGAAGAAATATTGATCAACCTAACAATTCTAAAGAGATTTAAAAAGGAGCAAGAAGGAATAGAAGAACCCAAATTTCAAAAACTTTTACATCGTTGGAAAGAGGTTACACCAAGAGGGTTGTGAGCTGTGTGGGATTTTACTTCTTCCTCATCTCTTTCTCATGTCAGGAGACCAGAATATCCCTAGTAAGAGTGATATAATTAGCAATCTGTGCTGTTTAGTCATTCTTCCTCTGATCTGGTGACTGTCACACAGCTTACATAAAAAAATTAATTTTTCTCCCGTATTCCAAACTCCATTATAATTCTTTGTAGTTCTAACATGTTAACTGTAGATATAACGTGTAATTTTTTTCTTCTCAACTCTGCCTAGATACCATGTTTTCATTTGAAGCATCACAAATAATTAAAAGAAGCACAAATAACAGTTAAAACTACTGAAATTTAAGGTACTTCCAATCATACTGAACTGAGGAAAACAACAAAGCAATTGGTGATAACTGAAAACCCTTTTCAGAACTCTTTTAGCCACAGAGTACTCTTGTTTTCTTAATAATTGACTGAAGGTCCTCAAAATTGTTGCTGTTCTAATTTTGATGTTATTGAATTCTCAGCTGAAGGCAATGGATAACTGAACTGAGTTTACTCTTACTTCTATAGGAACCAAAATGGTCTATTAGAAAAGAAGATGCATCCAGAAATTAATAAATAAAAAAAGCTGTATTACTTCTTTGTGTGTTAGTATTTTCATACTTATAAGATCATAAAAATATCTTTATTATTAACAATTTTACATAAAGAAACCATTGAAAACTAACTTCCTTTTCATTTTAATATCAACAAGTAAAAGAAGAAAATTAATAATTAATATGTTACAAAATAATTTTTATCTGTCTTTGCATTTTTCTGCTAAAAGCTGAAAAGCATTTTGCAAATACTATGTATCCCTCTAAGGTGACTCTTTCTATTACTGACATATTTAGAAGAACTGAAGCAAGAAAAGTACCAGTGACTGCTGAAAGTCAGCATGAATGGCAAAAAAGAGTATTTCAAATTCGAAAGTCCTGATTACCCGCCCACAGTCTTCATCACACAATGACGCTCCTCTTTCTCTGTGAAGACAAGATGATTTACCACTGCCTTCTCAATAATTGGAATATTCATAAGCAATTATAGCTGTGTTCATAGAATGTTCTTGGACTTAAGCTCTTGAATAAAACCATTATCAAGGATTAAAAAAAAATAGAAATCACATTTTCACAGAAAATAGTGCATATTCACTTTACCAGGGTGTTTCAACTCTATTAATGAAATTCATGATGTTGTACATCAAATTTACTACATCTTCTGCACTACTAGAGAACTGAAGTCTGATAACACCTATGACAACTTGGATTCCAAATAAGAATTAAAGTAATTTTGATCCTGTTGATGCAGAGCCACAAACGTGATTAACTACCAAATTATCTTTCCAGTTTTACATACAAATCCTGCAATGAGCATCAAGGGAAAAAAAAACCAAAAAAAAAATCTTCAAATTTTCCAGAGGAAATGTAAACAAGTCACAAAACCAGAGCGAGTTGAAAGAATCATAACTTAGAAAGCACGCAACTTTTCAACTTCAAAAGTTATCCTTTTAAAAAAGCTCTATTTTGTCAGTGCCTTCTCTGGAATAGAAAAGCAAGATTTTGCTTATTTTATTTCCGTCTAAATGCACAGAACCTCCAAAGGCGTTTAACCAAGTTTCAAACAGGCCCCTGGAAATCTAGAACTGAAAACTGAAATAAAAATGAGTACAGTAAACAAGCTGTTGCTGCCACAGTATTTCTTCTCAGTGCAAACCAGGCTGCTCGGTACTGGCGCAGCAGACCCGAGCACCATCCTGCACTAACACAGAGCTTGGATTTCCCTTTGCTGCCCTGAGTGCTTTATCTCAGGCAAAGAAGGAAACAGCAGGGCAGCTGTATGCCAATTCCACGCTCCTGTCCTGGAGCTGTTAAGTGAACACCCACCCTTCCAGTGTGTCTTGACAATGTCTGGGTGAAAGCAGGGGCACAGGCCGGTGCTCCTGCAGCCACCTGTCTCCAAGCAGCCCAGCTGCTTTGCAGCAAGGGGAAGCAGGAGCCACCAACAAACAGTTGCTTTCTGTACCTGGAGACTGCAGCCTCTATTGAATTGATACGCTTTAAAATTCCACCCACACGAAGCTGGCTCTAAAGCAAACCTGGAAGACTTTGTGCCAGTGATCCTCAGGCTGAAAGGATTTCGTTTAAAACTCAGTTGCACACGCTCAGCCTGGAAGCAGTCACAAGACACCTCCCTTCCTGCCAGATGGCTGGGCAGTGCAGTACCACCACAGCATTCCCTAAAACATGCTGGTGACACCCAGTGAAGTGTGGACATCAAGGTCTCCTGGGGACAGAGCCAGGAGGGATGTGGGCAGCACCGCTTCTGAAAGCCTGAAAGCGGCAACTCATCGGGACGCAGAACTTGGAAAAGGCTGATGCTAAGACCTGGGAGAACAGTAAGTTCACTGAAAAGTGACACAAAGGGTTACATTCCAGATTCAAAGAGTAAGTGGCAAAATCCATCACTAATATCTCTAAAGTCTCCTTACTTTAAGAAAACAAGAGATGTATTGCTTACAAGCAATTGCGCTAAAAATTTTGTAAATTGAACTAAACTTTTGTACTACCAAAAAAGTGAACTTTTTGTGTCCATGGGTGAGCACATACTGATAAACTTTACTATGAAATAAATACCACTAACTTTGCAGGAAATTACAAGACAGCTATACATACACACAGATCCTTAAATTTGAGTGGATTCTTCCAAAGAAGTTGATGGTGTCTTTTCTCAATTGGGTAAAAATGATACATTCTTTAAAACTATGATGACTTCCAAGTGGTAGAACCTGATAAAAAAGGACTACTAGTAGATTGTCTCTCCAGATATGTTTATTCTCTGGCAGTTTTAAGAAAAATCAGATTTCCTATGTGGATTTATTTCAGATGTTTACAATAATCTGACTTATGGAAAGTATTTCAGATGGGAAATAGAACTTACTGGTACCTGCTTAATGAAGCAACAGAATTTCTGCTTTCAGTGTCTAAATGTAATAATGGGCTTATTTCTCACTAGAACTTGCTCTTAATAAAAAAGTGGATAATGGCAGCCACTGAAAGCCATGAAATCCAAATTTCATCTTAAGTTCAATATGCTTTCCATGTGAATATGTTGTATTTTATCTAGAATGACATTTTAAAAATCCACAGGTAAATAAAGAGTTTAGCTGTTTTGAAAAAAAACATAGTGATTTATTTCTGGCAAAGAATATAATGCTTTTTTGATCTATGTAGCTTGTGTTTTCCCCTGCAAGCACTGTGTATCCATCATTCTACGTACACATTCTGGAGCATGATGCACTGGAGTAAAGCATCTGCTGTACAAGATCTCCTAAGTTGGCAGCTGTGTTTTGCTGACAGGCCTTGGGAGTTAGATGTTTATCCAGTTCTTGCTGGTGGATGGGAGCATGGTTCATAATACTGCAGGACAATCTCTGTGGACTCAACTCTTGCAATAAAGCAAGATAGGCTCTGGCTGTAAGTTGTAAGAAAAGTGACAAATACAGACTCTTCCTAAAATTTCATTATGGTGGTGAAGCCACTGGAAGGGGAAAGTACTTGATGCATTATGAAATATTATATTCCACTAAACTTAATTGCATTTCAGTTTTAGGTATTTATGATCCTCAGTTTTTCCTTTAGAGCTGGATGAGAATGAATAAACATAACCACCATAAACTGAAAGGGTGTAGAGACAAATTATTTCAATTTAAATAGAAATTTGGGAAGCCCACCTTGCAACTTTTGGCTTGTAAAGTTACAGTCTTAGAAAACAAATAATCAAATGCAATCAAATAGAGAATTGGTCCAGATTTGGTGATAATTTGTTGCTAAATAAGAAGCAGTGGAGCAATAAATGTAATAAAAAGGAAAATGCCAAACTCTTCAGCCAAAGAGAAGATCTGAACTGAAACAAAACTTTCCATGGGGTTACTAAAGAATTCAGCTGATCATTTTCTTCACAATTCAAGGTTTCCTTTCCACAGTTAAGATTGCTAAAATCACTTTTGAAATCAATGGAAACAGTCTGAAGTCTTTGGCAGGACTTAGAACATTGTTAACCTCCAATTTCTCCATCATCAGCAGAGTCTATTTGCTGAAGAACCGGTCCAATATGTCATTAAAGTTACAGTTAAGTACAAGATATGCACAGAAGGGCATGTAAGAGGATATCCAAGGTAAAGCAGAGATACTAAAGAATACAACATGTAATAATTACAACTGCATAAGGTGATGAGTACTTTTACAGCATTGTTCTCCCTATTAGTTCAATGTATTTGTTCTTCATTGCCTCGTATTTAAGCAATATGTAAAGTGACTCTTAGCCCTAGGGAGTTCAGTTTTGGGGAAATGACACACACATGCACACACAACCCTAAGAAAAGATAATAAAGAATGAGTCCCAACAAATTGAAAATTCAAATGCAGTTTAATTGAAAAAATTGAAAACCGGAGGAAAACATTTTTTTCCAATTATTTCAGCTTCTGCTATAAACAAAGATGAATGTTTCTCAAGTTTTTGCCATTAATATTGTTGCTGCAAATCTCAAGTATGCAAAACAAAATTAAATAAACAAGACTGATTCATCATTACACTCCAGTTGTTTTGCAGCGCTCTGGTGAAGCAGTAAATGCAGAAAAAACATGTTGTTAGACCAACTTTATGGCTGTTCTGCATCAACAAAGTGGCACAGAGCAACTTATCACAGGCAAGTAGCACAAAACAATTTGAAAAACCTCTCTCTTATTCATTTCCCATCTCTGTCCTCTCACTTTCCCTAGCAGTTGCACAAGACTAAGAAAACCAGCTGCCCTCCTGCTCCTCTGATCCCTTCTGTAGTTAAAGCCATATCCAATTACTTTTGTGCTGCCACTCACCTCTGAAGCTCCTCAACGCAAAGCTGGTGAGCACCGAAGATGATCGCTAACCCTGACTCCTGTTCTACAACTGTGCCTGGATGCAGCCCAGCACAGAGCCAGGGCAGGACTGGGATCACTGAATATAAGCTGTACAAACAGATGAACAATTCTAACAATGTGTTACTAAGAGCTGTAACTAAAACATCAGGGAAAAAAAAAAAACCCAAAACACAAAACCAAAAGGCAAAACCTCTGGAAAATGAATGTGCATATGATGCACACCTGCAATTTGTAAGACACTGCTCAGCAAAGCACGCACACTGCCACGGCTGAAGTTGAGCTTCCTGAAGCACTTTAGCACACTTCACTTTCGGATGAAAACTCATGAACAATGACAATTCCTAGATGGTGAGAAAGGGGCACCCACTTCTACACTAAGCACCCAGGAGATGAGGAAAGCAGAACTTGCAAAGGTACTAAATGCACTTTAGGCCTGCATCGTGTGAGACAAACTGATCCACAGCTCCTCAGTTGCAGGGATGCAGTTTCCTTTTATATACTTGTCTGGCTGACTGCCAGCCCATTTCTGAGGTAGGAAGTGAAAGTGAACCTCCTTACCCATTTATTTTCTTTAGAACAGTGAAAGAACTTATCACCTGTTGTCCAGGCCAGGAGGTAACAAGGTGACCTCCCCAGCTGCAACTCTGCACTTTCACCAGCTCACCTCACCCTTTACATCTGCAGCCTCACTGTGGCTCTCTACTTTGGCACTGCTATCCATGGCCACATCCACAGTGGAAACACAAAGCCCGTATTTCCTTACACTGGGATGATTTTTTTCAAGTTCAGTTAAATCCATGTTACCAGCTGAACTAAAAATCATATTTTCCTGACACGCAGAGAAAAGAAAGAAGTGCTTTGTATATCTTTTATCCCTTTTAGTAAAATAAAACAAAACAAACAAACAAACAACAACAACAAAAAAAAAAAAACAGCAGGAAAGTTCTGTTCTTATTAAAGTCCACAGGAGATTAAAAGCCATGGAAAAATTTGTAGTTAAACAAAATCCACCTACAACTGCAGCAGGAATAATACACAGCAAGATTTAGATGCAAATATGATGGTCTCGAACCCCACATAAAGAGTTTAAATTCACTGGCATCCCAGACAAGGAGGATATCTACAATGACCTCTCAGTGAATGATTTTCAAAACCATATTGGATATATTTACCAACTAACACTTAGGAGATGACAACCCCTGACATTTACTATCTAATATTAGACTACAACTCTCCAATGTTTTACACCCACAGGCTGGAGAATGAAGAATGAAGACAGGTACAGGAATGTACATAAGGAGGCTGATAGTGACAAATTTTGAACAGTCTAGGTCTCACTAACATCACCAAAGCTTGCATTACGTGTGCTTGATGCTCCTGAGGATTTGTCTGAGTGTTCCCAGTCACAGGTTTTACCCACTCAGGCAAGGTTTTCATTAGATTAAATTATAGTTTAATATTGGTATAACTAAGGTATACCCTAAGACACAGATCTGTTCAGTCAATGGCAGCATTTTCAGCTCAACTGGTAGATAAATCTACAGCATTTAGAAATCTGAAAAGCATTTATATGGTTTTCAAGAAAATTATGCACACACATTGAATCATTCCCTCTTGACATCTTTTCATTGGCTGTGATCACACTCCTTTGAAATGAGAAAAAATCAAAACTGTGCATACATGATTAACTTTAATTAGCAAGCACCTACAAATCAATTATTAGATTGTTACCTAATTAGCTGGAATAGTAAACTGTAAGCAGCTGAGAGAAATTTCAGAGACGAATGAGAAAACAAACAGTGCCAAGAACACATGAATTCAGAGCCAAGTTCAGCACCACTGAAGAGGAACTGAGGTGGGGTCTAGGAAGCTCTGACTTGTCTTCCAGTTCAAGTAATGAGGACATTAAATAACTTCAGGTCCTCACTCTGAGCACAAGAACCAGCAAACAGAGCTGTACCTAGATGTTGTGTTACAGCACTGTGCTGCTCCACGGCACACAAGCTGAGGACTTAGGAGATTTTATTGTCTATGTATTTTAGAAGTGTTATATCATCTGAAAGATTATTTTAGCCATATTTTACCAGGCTGCAGAGACATGAGCATGTTTTGCCATCCTGACCTCTATTTTTTCCCTATTACATCTCCCTTCTAAATCTTGCCTCAGATACAGAAATACCAAGAGGATTTGGTGGGCAGGGCAGCCAGGCTATTGACACAATTGCAGTTTCTTTTGTTGAAATGGATGGGGGGGGGGGGGCCTTGAAAGAATTCCTTT
>VZSE01014389.1:712464-765124 GCA_013398275.1 Promerops cafer | reverse complement strand
GGGGGGGGGGGTCCTTGCAAGAATTCCTATGATCACAATTTTGTCTGTAATAACATAATTCACAGGCAATATGATAAAGAAGCTTTGAGTCGCTTCATTGTGACCAAGTTTTTCAATATTAGAGAATGCACATCATAAATCATTCTAGTCTGGGATGAAAAAAAATTATTAGAATTTGCATTTCCTGACAAGGTTATTGCATGAGCATATATATGCATCATATGCAACTCAGGGTGGAGTATAGGTGCTGGTTTTGGAACAGGGTAGTTGGACACAAGTACCATTTAGGTGATTTGGTCCTGACAGTATGCTGCTCAGTTTCTGGAGGGAAAAAATCCCAGATCATGCCTTGGTGGATTGTGCAGAAAAGGAATTGAATTTACATTTTTTTTTTGAAATAGTTTACTCCAGTAAACAACTAATGAAGAGAAAAAACCCCAACCAAACCACTAAACCACCAAATACATATCCTTTCCTTTCCTTTTGCCTTCCTCAAATCAAATACCTTACAGAAGGCTCTTCATTAATCTTTTTTTTTTTCCAATACTGCTATTTAAGACATTATCTTTTGGAAAAGCACTACTTTATAACTTTATAACAAATGGAAAAGCACTACTCCTGTAAGTGGGAGTTCTAAAAATTCCAGTGTGTGGTTGCTCTTTATATGAAAAATCATTTATTCTTTCAATATGCAGTGCATAGTACAATTCCATTAAGTATTAGTACTTCTGACTTGATATGAATTTGGCTTTCTTCCTCTCTCCTCTGTTTTTCTCATCTAACAAAATTGTATCAGCACAAATGGTATTATGCAATGTACCTTATAATGTTCCTAATGTAAAAGCTTGTCTTAGTCTGCTTTCACCAGAGATTTCTGTCTATGCTTTAACAAAGGTAAATGAATGAAAAAGCATTTGGAGCATTTGAAAATCTTTATAACAAGCTTAATATGGCATATCTTTATAACAGGGAAAAGTGAAAACATTTTTAGAAAGTGAGTACTTAAGAATGCTTTGCCTGAAGTACAAGTTTTAAACCAGACCCAAAGCCTGCCAGCCACTGTTATAAAAACCATCAGGCAGTGAAGACAGCTATGGAAATGGTTGGGGTAGTGAGCTGACAATTTCAGCACCACTTAGGCTTTCTCCTTGCTGAACTGTACATCAAACTTGGCTTTCAGGTAGAAGAAAACATTTTTTTTTAAATTTACAATCAAGGATTATTGTGAAAACTACCAAAGTATTCACAATATGATCTGCATTTCCCATGCTACAGAGAAGATAAAAAACTAGGATCTGTAAAAGGAAGTGTTCTCAGTCTTGTAGTATAAACTAGTGCCCTTTTTGCTGAGAGAGGCTATCACCAGAACAGTAATCATTTATGCAAAATGTATGCTAAGTTTTGAAACCCATTCCTGACATAAACATCTGGCAAGGCATATGATAAGATCTTTAATGCAAAAGCCAGTTCATTAACTGACTACCTTAGTCTTTACTTGTAAAGGATTGCTGTGTGAATTTCCCGGATGATTCAATGTCTATTTAAGAGCATATGTTTATGCTGTTTTCTACAAGCTGATTTTGCTTGTGAAATTATGCTTCTTACTGAGGACATAATTTTTTTTTCACAATACGAGAATGATTCATAACCATATTTTTGCCTTGATCAGAATTTATTATTTTTCTTGATGTATCTCACACCACACTGATGGGTCAGCCAGCCAGAATGTCTGTCACGCTAGAAAAAAAAAACCCTCCTGTTGTATTGACAATACAAACTGTTCATTAAAAGAACGCATGACCAAGAAAAAAATAAAGCAGGTGGAGAAAAGATTTTTTGCTAAAACAAGCAGCTGAAATCCCTTTCAGGCTTATCAGCTTGAATCGAGGATTATCTACTCCTCGTGCAACACTAAATATGATAAAGGAAAACATACTGTCTGTTTCAGCACTCGCAGTAAGAGACAGTGCTTATCTTTGAGCTGAAATAAAAGCACCAAGAACATACTGCTGCTGCTAAGTACTTTGTACAGGCAAAACCCCTTGATACAAGGAATAAACAGTTTTGCCACATTGGATTATTACATTCCCAGTACTGTAACAGATTTCAAGAAGAACCTGTCACAAATTTCCTTCTGGATTTAAGAACAGTGCAGTGAGAATAGCATGTTATCTACAAAAAACTAATGTGATGCCATGACAGGCCCACACAGCTGCTCCTTCAAAGCCTTCACAAACTGAGAATGAAAACAGAGCTTATCCCCTAATTCCACATAACAGTTATTACATTTTTTAATACGCAGAAAGCATTTCCCTCTCTTACCTTTGACAGGCATGTGCTGAAAGGATGCTCCAAGATATTTTTCAGGATGCTGGTGGTAGAGGAATCCCTGACTTACATAGGTCAGCTGCCATGGCACAATACTAAAAATGCCAGATGAAGCAGTCTGAATTACCCAGTGGCTTGATAAAAATAAGCTTACTTCAGACCTAATCTAAAGACTGAGAAATGGCAAATATGACAGGTCCAAAAGGACAACTGAGGAACAAACCATGAACTTAGACTGCTATGCCTATAAACTTGACTAGTATAGAAATGCAATGTTACTGTTCCTGAGCCTTGTAAATGAATAATGTGAAATTTATCATATCCAGAGCTCTCCTTTGAGAAATTCTGCATAATATTTATGCAAATACAATTATTTTGAAAGGATTGGCATAACTTCCAAAACTGTCTCTCCAGAGAGGAATCTCCCAAATGATCTTTAGGTTCTCAATATGAAAAGAAAATTATATTTACTCTTTGCTATTTTACAACCTCTTAAATTTACTAAAATAATACAAACACCATCCAAGAAAAAAGAATTCCAAGAAACGCCTCCATAATGTAGCCTGTGGATAAACGAAAAACAGCATCCCTAAGGAATAAACACTGAGATTTTTCAGAGGTGAATAATCCAGAAAAATCTCAAGAAAGTTTTGCACATATAGAAGTATGTATATTATCAAGCAAGCCAGTCAGCCCTATTTTCTGCACCTTCCTGCAGAGCCATGAGGCTTCTGCTCCTGGATGTAGCCATGCCTGTTTTGACCTTTTGGACAGTTCCTGTTTTGAGCTGCAGCATTTTGCATCTGCTATTTCATTTGGAAAATGTTTGCATTTTTGGATCCATTAATACTGCTCTGGTAAAAAAAAAAAAAAGATAGCTAATATTACTTACATATCCTGTTGCTGCTATCAACAACAATGGGACAATTGTTACTATTTTTTATTATATTAACTGCATTATCTATAAGTCAGCAGAAAGTAACCACAGGACAAAAATATGTTTTTGTTGCTTTTCTTTTTTTTTTTTTTTAAGAAGTTAGGATGAGCAGTATTTCACAAAATTAAAATTAAGCTTTTGGGTATACAACCATAGAATTTTAGTGTCAACACTTATGGAAACATTACACAAACAAAAATAAACATTTTGCCATCACCTCATGAGAAATAAAGTTTAGCAAAAAAACCCCATACATTGCAATACAGCTAAATCATTTGTCATGTTTGCATAAATTAAAAGGAAGTGAATTATAAGTGCTAAGGTGCAGCAGTAAAATAAAGATTATCCTGGCACTGGTGTAGAGGCACAAGTGATTCTATGTCTGCTCTTTATTACCAGTTGTAGCACTGCTAACATCAGTGATTAGGGATAAATAGATACATTTGCCTTTATTTAAGAAGTAATCCCTCTGCTAAGTATAAAGAATAAATTCAGAATACAGCAAATACCATGATAATGTGTTTCATTAAGTAGGCTCTTTCTGGAACAGCTGGAAGGTCCTGAAAGATTGAACTTCTTTCTGTCAACCTGAATACAACTATAAATCTAAACAGCATAAACTATCTCAATTCTCAGTCACATGCAAACGTGGGTACTACTGCACACAACTGTGAGTTTGTGGTAAAAAGAAAATCACTTCCTTGGCAGAGACACAAAATGAAGGAATAGCCTTCCATGATCTCTGCTGAGGAATCTGGCCAATACTCAGTCTTCATAATTTTTTATTGGTAATCTTATAGCACACAGTAGTGCTGCAGATACTAACCAATAAAAAAATGTTGATGAAATCCTGTTTTGGCACTAAGTCTACTTTTAAACTGAAAATGAAGACAATTTAAATCCTGCCACAGATTTTGTATATACAAAGTCAGGCTCCAAATCCAATCCAGGAGACTGAAGAATTACATGCATTCACAGAAATATAGAAATACTCTGAACCCAGTGACACAGCCACGTGCAATGTAGGTACCACCACTTTTATTCTATATTCAGATGTAAACTGATGTTTGTCTCTGGATTCCATGCAATGATAAAATAATGGTTCTTGTGAAAGCCCAGATCAGTAGTCAACCCAGAGCTTCATTCATTCATTCAAGCCCAGCAGTCAGGATTTATCAGGAACAAAGGATGCTTCACTCTTTCTGGAGTGTGAAAAGAAATGGTGGCACATCAGTTTATTGCTGTGATGTGTAATATGTTCTGTGAAAGGGATATGTACCTCTGCCTTTAGAAAAAAGACAAGGGACAAAGGATGTCACATTACTTTGAATCTTGGAAAGAGGGAAGCAGAAATGGAACTTCTCTTTGGTGGCAGATTGGTTGGTCTGTCAGCTTTCTCCAGTTTCAGAATATAAATTTCTAGTGTGCCTGCACAGCAGTTACAATTCATTTAAATCAAAGATACCATGGGCTTCTGCTTCCTCAAGTCACTAACCTCTGTCACTGTACCATCACTGACACACCTGTGAACCAGAGGAGTGAACTGGAAACTAATCCTGCTGTTTGTAGGATTGGAGTGTCTGTACCTGAATGTAAAATAATTCCCAGCCTACTTTTGGATGCTGGCATTAAACATAATGTAAGCCTTAAAGAGTTGATCTACAGTTGTATTTCAGGGAAAAAAACCAGGGCCACAGGCTCACACAAAGAGTTGAATGTAGAGGGACTGTGAAAGCAATGCCCTCCTGAAGAAGAAATGGAACATTCTCCTAAAGTTGAAAGAATAGGACAAATCTACCATGAGGAATGCACCCCAAGTTCCCAACCTGACACCTCAACCATAAATTTTTCATGAAGATTTTAGGGCAGTTTAAGAAGTAGCTGTTTCCCATTATGCACATTTTATGGCCTGTAGTTCATAAAATAAACTGTCAGCAATGAAAACACTGTGAGCAACTAAAAGTCACTTAAATTAAAGAAATAACAACTTAAACATACCTTAAAAACGTAAACTTAGATACAATCTCTCAGATTTTATAACCCAGTTTAGGGAACACAAGAAGGTGGAAGAGTAAATGCCAACAGCATAGCTGTATTCAAATTCATTCCTTGTGCAGAAAGGATCAAGAAGGGTCTTCAAGAAACACGAATGTGGGAGAGGAGAGGGACTGCACTTTCAGGAGAGTACCTAGAGTAGATGTAGCCCCAAACATGGAGCAGTTTAATTGAAGCAAAGGTTTCTTCAGTCCCCCGCCCCGCAGGCCTGAAGCGATTAATGTTGAGCCTGGTCAGCCCCTTGCAGCCTCCTGTGGTTTCACACAAGGTGGGTGCAGAGCAGGGACACAGCACAGAGCCCACCTGGGGCAGGGGCAGAGGTGCTGCTGAGGCTGCTCCTTCCAGGACATCTGCCAGGGATGCCCTCACCACGTTCACATAATATCTATGGCAAGTAAGAAGGAGCCTTTGATTTTCTATAGATAATACCATTTTTGGTGAAACATACTGAGAGCAGTCTCAGTCTAACCTGAGAGGTAGGAGGCACATTATTCCTCAAGAAGAAAGTATTCCTCACAAACAGTGTGCGGGGCAAAATCCTTGCAACTTGGAGCAAACCTAGGCTCCTAAGAAAAAAAAAGATGAGCCATGAGTGTAAATAACTGAAAAGGTCAAGTCTCAGCATATAAAGAAATCTCTCTCAGGTGTGAGCTAAAGCCCTTCTGCCACAGGCAGGTGGATGGAGGCAGAATTAATTTCTGAAATGCTCCCTGGGGATTTTACAGGCTGAAGTATCATCAATCTTAAAAGTCTGCAGAAACAAGAGACTTTTTTTGGGAAGCCAAATAAGTGAAATATTGACCATTCCCTAAACAAAACTTCCATCCTATTTACTGAGATTTCAAGTGAGGTTTAGATATAATTTATTGAAGGAATTCAAACTCATTTATTTTGAAGCCTTAGTCACAGGATTTTAGTCTATGTCTTTCAGCCCTGCCTCATTTGTTATGCTGCTGTCACTCCCACTCCTCTTCCTTCTCTGGATCAACAATATTGTAGAGGGATAATCAGGTCATTTGAAAAGACCTTAATTTTTACTGAGAGCTGACAATACCCCTTCAAGTGTATCAAAAATGTAGAAAACATTGATATTTGAAAATGAAAAGCTTTTAAAAAGAAAAAAAAGTCCTCAAGGAAAAATAAAACCTTTAATTCATTCTCCTGAAGTCCTCAGAGGACAAAATCCTTTAAATCCATTAATATTTTGGCATCGGTTTGCCGTTATTAAAATCATACTTGACTGAAAGTTTTTTCACAACACTGAGTATAAATATACTACACAGAATTCAATAACTTTGCTTATGTGCTACTTAGTTCAAAATGATGTCCTAAAAGAAAGGAAAACCCAAACACACAACTCCCCTCAAAAACACATAAAATTGCCCCCCAAACCCAGCCTTCTAATATATGTAAAGAGGGATAGCACAGAGCCCTTCCTTTGGCTGTCTCTGACACCTTTCCCTGGGGTCCGGATTTCAGAGGAGTCACCAAAACAGATGCAGAATAAAACAGATGATACAAACTGCAGATCTTTGCGTTTACATGAAAATATTCAAGTTATCCAGGAGGGAAGGGATGCCCTTGCTCTCTGAAGGCCACAATGCTTTAGATCTGTAAGCACTGCTGAGCATTGGTGCTTTAGGCAATGCAGGGCTCTGCTGGCAGCTCTGCTGGGGAAAACCCAACAATAGTGCTTCAGACCTGTGTTGAGACTCTTTGGGAGCAGGAAGAATATATTCTCTTCAAGCAAAAGATTTTCCTATGTTGAAAAGATAGTTTTTCCTCCAACTACAGTGAGTGCCAAAGGCTGCTGACTGAATATAGCAGAAAACTCATGAGTGAAGATGATGTTTCTGTTTGTCCTGCATGAAAGATGTGCTACAGATCCCATGTCCCTCCTCAGCATTTTCTGGTGGTTCTTTTAGGGAGAGTCTCACACACTGTGATGGCTTTTTAGGTGCCATTTCCTATATACTGTAGAAGGTGTAATGTTTACAGCTTAACCTCTCGTAAGAAAGTATAGAAGCCAAAAATGCAGTTTTTCAATAGTCAGTGTCCTGCAAAGACTAGCTGGTTAAGGCTTGACATGTCTAGGGCTTATGGTCTTGCCAAAAGATTATAACAGAACCTGAACTAGTATTCAATAGCAACTATTTAATATAATTTTAACTTTGAGGCAGGAAATATTTTGTATACATATATTTGATATATGGTATTTAGTGGAATACTAAAACATGTAACATTATTTGATTATTGTGGCCTTTAAAATTATTCAATGATTATAAAATAGTTGGTCAGACAATAATTTGGTCCTTATAATTACATATTTTCCACCCCTGTTATAGATGAAAATACAGAATTAACTATGAATGATCCATAAGTAAGTTACCGTCAAAAACATGTATTTGAAAATATATATATGGATCTAAATCAGTTCAGCTGTAACTGAAAGAACACCAATAGATACAGTTTAAGGGGTTTTAGGATTAATTGTAGCGTCTGGAACATATTAAATATAATTTGATAAATCCCGAGATTAGGAATTTTTAAACTTCCTTATTACAGACAATATATAAGTTCATGAGCTAAGTTTTGGCTTTCTCTTTGTCCATATAAAGCATATAAATACATGTTCAGTTTCAGTGAAATAAACTTTCATTATAAACATAAGTATTACTTGAGAAACCTACCACAGATTAGTATCTTTACTGTACGTACTTGCTTATATAATCATGTCCTGAACGTTCTAGGCAAAGGGAAAGATGGATTTTCCACACTAGGTAAGATGAATTATTTCAAAAAATGGAAAATTTGGGATTGTTGATTCAATGTTAATTCCTCACCCTTTGTACTTTAAGGTCCCTTCCCCCCACCAAAAAAAAAAAAAACAAACCAAACAAACTGGTAACAATATAAAACTAACGATCATAAACAAGAGTAGTAAGAGATAATACTAACTGTAAGCTCTGCACTGATTACAAAACCAGTGTCTACTATAAATAAGGAAGACCTACCGTTAGCAGCTCATGGAACATCCTGTAAAGTAGTTTCAACATGTTTTCTATGCCATGCAAAATCTAGGAAAATATAAATTTGTGTCTTGAAACACTTTCTCATAGTGAGTTCTCCAGGCACATCCCATAGCTTTGTAAAGTCTACTTTCTTTTTAATATTTCAATGTTTTTAATCAAGAGCAGATTATTTTGAATGGTATCTAAGGAGCAGAAACATGCTGGATTCTTGCACAAGTGTGGATCCGGAAAAATAATGATGTACCAGCCCCATCCTGCAGGAGTATGTTTTGAACACATGCCCAGCACTTTCCTGACACTCACTACTGACACCTGAGTCTGCTTGGTGGTGTTTCTTATCCCAGAGTTGTTTGCTGCCTACTGATTCCTGATGCTTTCTAGTTAAAATAACAGAACAACTTGGATGTGTTTATATAATATCAGCACACAGTAAGTCCTAACAAACAAAATCAACCAACCAAAAATAAAAATTGTACTCCAAAAGCAATATTTAGATCAAGCTAACTTTTCATCTAAGTTCAGCAAAACAATGGTTTAGTTTTTGGGTTTTTTAAGTTTTAAAATGTTGTAATTTTATATGAATACATATGTGGTATTGGATTTTTAATTTGTAATTTGAGATGGAAGAGCAGGAAAGATCAGTAGAAAGAAGATTATTTTACATATCAGTTTTGTTTTGAGACCACAGTTTTCCCTTATTTGCACCCAGGGAGAAATATACAAGCATTTTATTCCCATTTAATGAGAGTAAAAGGGGTAATATGCTCCTCTGAAATGGAATTTATAAAGCAAGAGGTTATTTGGTATCAAAAAAGGCAGAAGATAGGCTGTCTTGATGACACATATGAAAAATGTTGATCTAGAGGTGTCTTTGAGAACTCTTTAAAAACCCCCCAAAATCTCAAAGAATAAAAACAAAAGGCCAAATAAATCCAATATAGATTCTCTTCTAATTTGAAAAGGGCCATGCAGGAGCTCTCCTTTATGCTGAAGTCAAGTTCAGCACATATTTTATTACTATATTCTGCTTATATCGTATCATAAAATTATGAGGGGAGTTCACAGAGAATTTGCCCATTTGATTGCTGTAAAGAACTGCATTCATCACAAAGACAGCTGCTTCCAAAGGGCACTAAGTGATGATGTAAAGTTGCAACTTGTGCACAACAACTAGGTACCACACTGCAGTCCTCATGAGCCAGAGAGAAAAGCAACCAGCCTGCACATATAGACCAAAAATCAGGAAAACAAATGTCTCCAGAAGTAAGACCACAGAGCAACTTCCTGCTGCAACACAGTTCTGAATTGTGTCAGTGGGTGAAGGCTTTCTGTCATTGCTGCTTAGTTGATTAGATGGGAAAACCTAGCCTCTGAAGCTTGAAAACTCCAGAAGAGCCGTATTTTTTTCAGTCTGGGCTTCCTGCTGAAACAACTCAGACAGACTTTCTGTACAGAGATGACAACATAGCTCACCTTTTGTAGTTCAAGGTTGAAGACCCTAAATAAAAAAGTATTCTGGGTGTGCTCAGAATGTAGATGTATTATATGAAAAATAAACATCAGGTTTTACACATTCCCTGGTCTTGGCTTTTAAGTGCCAAAGACAGCCTAAGAGAAGCTTGCAAATAGTCCCATGCATTGAGGCATCACAGAGTAATCAGCATAATTCAAAATCAAATGTGGCCAAAGTTAGTATGGTTTGCAGAGCACACTGCTTTAAATTCAAAGGAATCCAGTGTATTACCATACGAAAGACTCTTAAGGGATGTTTATTCATCTTGCACCTACCTTTAAGCACAGCTATAAAGTTTGATATTAAGGCAGATTTGCAGAAGCATTTTATTATCATTTTCAGTTCTAATGCCTAAGCTGTCTGATTCCATTTGCTTAAAAATCCATTAGCAAGATGGTGAGTGCACAAGCCACCTAAAATCAATGCAAAGACCATTGCTGATGGTCCATTTGACATTCCCTGTTCAACTAAAACTCTGGAAGCTTTAATAGTTCCATAGGCATAGAGGCTGTAGTATGATGATCTGAAGGCTAATGACGCCTGCAGTGACATGAAGCCCAAGGTCAGTTAACACACTGACTGCACAGCCTGTCTGAGAAGTTTGGTACATATGGACGTAGGCTGCTAACTTGAACTGAACTCTCCAATTATCCCAGATCCAGCAATTCCAAGCGAGCCGTGAGGTGTTTATATGGGGGACATTACCTCGAGTGATTACACTGTAGCTATAGCCATCATTTTATCACAGTCTGGTGGGAAAATACTCCATGGCCTATTTTGAAAACAGACCAATATACATTTTGCAGGTCCTTTCACAATGCCACTGTGTTCTTTTCACCTTGTTAACTGAAAGCTAAGAAAGAAAAACTGGTAATTAAAATTTTAAATTTACCTTTGAGATGAAATGCACATAAGACAAAATATCACTAAACTGCTAGTGTTGCATAGCAGTTTCATTTTATCAGAACTTAATTTGCAGATTTTTTTTAAAATATCTTTTGCATTTAATATGTTGACTTACAATGTCGTGGACTTGGAAAAACAAGGTTAACAGTTGGACTTGATGATCTTAAAAGCCTTTTCCAACCTAAACAATACTATGATCCTATATAATTATCAATTTTCTGGTTCTCCTTACCTTAACTACCAATCATGTAGACCAAGAAGTTAAGCAAAATGAAACCACCTAATCTCTAAACAATGATGATGATTTCTGTAAGGAAATCCTTCAAGGCTGGATAAGGATTCACACAAGGATTTCCTGCAAGACTGCTGTTTGGTTTTAGCAAACTGTCTTCTACTCACACCTTTTGTATGTGGTACTTTCATACTATCACTGTAGACACAGATGCATGCTGAAGATTTTTCTGCAATATACAGTGCAGAAAGCAATAAAGGTATTTGTGAGCTGGAAAACTGAGAAATGTTTATGATATGGGCAAAATTTGATTGATTGTGATTTTTTGGCCTATATAAGAGACAGGAATTTTTATCTGACCAAAATTTTTCTTTTTTTGCTCTTTGCTAGGCTGACAGCCCAGCCTTGTTATGATCCCTTTGAAAATATTTCTCTCTGAGAAAGCACTGCAGTCCAATATTACAAGTATAGAGTCTTACATAGTTTCAAAAGAAAAATCTTACCAGCTTCAGTTACTTCACAGTCCTTATTATGATGTCTCTAAAAGTCAGGAACACCTATAGGTGATATTTTTTAAGTGTACGGTCATGTCAATAAGCAAGTTGCACTCATTCCTACAAGTCCTTCAGTTTATTATATAGAACAATGTTGACTGTAATCATCAAAAAATAAAAGCTACCATGTACTGAGAGGGGCAGCCACTTGATTCCAGTGCTGCCACCAAGGATCTCACAATTGCTGTAATTCCTCCAAGAAGCTTCATATAAAGAGCACCACAGGGAATTACTGATTACATGAACTCTGCTAGGAAACAAGGCTAAAACCAATACTAAGTACCAGAGATTCAAAGAAGCTCTTGAAAATGAAAGCTGGCTTTAGGCACTTTGTAGCTCTGCAGTACCAGTAGTACTCCTAGTAGTAGTAGTACTAGTGCCCCTTACTCATCTTCTCCTTCCAGACTTTACAATGCTGCAGGATTTTATGTCCTTCTTGAGATATGTTTGCATGTGGCAAAAGGGGAGAATTACTTTTCCCTCAATGAAAGACATGCCAAAAACAGTGTTCAGAGACAGAACTGCAGTAAAATGATAACAGCAGCCAGTTTTGCCAATTTCTTTACAGATAAAAATTCACAGTTTACTCCTATGAAATGTTACAGATTAGTGTAACTTTTACCTATTTTATAGATTTTAAGAAAAAAAAAATAAACACCACAGAATTTATAACAGTTTATTTCTCTAAACAATTAATAATAATTCAACAGGAAATATAACTTTACTACAGAGAACTGAACAGTCACCTGCACAAAAGAACTATTAATAAGGAACACAAAATATGCTGAGCTGGTTCAGACTAGTAGGCAGCAAATCGGGCCCTTTTTACTCAGGCAAAAACCTCCCAGATATCTGCAAACTATGCTACTCCAGTTTGCAGCAAGGTGTCATTTAGTTTCCTCAACGGCTTTGTAGAGTCTAGATCTTAAGACATCTTTTGAGTTTCACATACAAGATACAATTACTCCAAAAATCTCACAATAGATCTAACCAAAGTAATTACGCTTTCATGTGAAATCCCAAACAGAAGCCTCAGAAATGAAGCTTTGTCTTGGAATTTGGCATATAAAATAAATCTGCTCCTGCTACCAACAGATATCTATGCTGTCCCATATTATTTCTTCCCATTCTTTCCCACTGATGGCTATTGCCATTCAAATTTGAAAATGCCATTCACTAACAAATTACAATAAAAGCAGTGGAACACAGGCATAAGGAAAAATTAAATAGTGACTGGCAGCAAACCAAAGAGATAGTCCAAGAAATCAAAAGGATATGGAAGAGAAGTGAACCTTAATTTTTTCCCTGATAGCATACATCACTGCCATGATAAATCAAGGACTTATTTATATTAACTGTTTATACTAACTGTTCCAGCTGCCCACCACATGCAGACCTAGTTTCCACTAAAGTTTTCCTCACTGCATATATTTCAGTATAGACTCTCAAAGGTATTAAAGCAGCAAATTCCTGAAGATGTTGGTGACAGAAAGGAGAACCCAAGGCAGTCATGTTCATGTCGGCCAAGAAGAAAGCAAATGCTCATTGCTAAGAGACAAAAAGTGGATGGGACAGCAGGTACCAGGTTTGAGGAGGAAACCAACTCTCTGTGAGGTTATTTTTTTTATTCTGGAGTAAAATATGTATCCAACCTAAAATTTATGATCCAGTTTTCTTAATTTCTGCATTACCAGGAAGAGATTACATTGTCCATAGTATGAGATCATGGATGCTTTCAGCACCTGCTTATGCTGCATAAGGAGAAATCAAGACAGTTCCCCACCCTCTTCCATACACCTCTGAAGTCAGTCCACATTTAGATCTGTCCTTGGCTTAGCTACCTTGATTTCATGCTGACATAATGAAATATTTAGGGGAAAAAAAATGTCCTAGTCATGAAACAGAAGGTCCACAAACATCTTTTAACTGTTATCTAAACCAGATTTAAATCACACAGGAAATTAATCTAGAAAGAAAAGTATGTGTGATAGGCTAATCTAAACACTGGTGTAGCTCTTTTAAACTGTGGTTAAATAGAGATATGCTCTTTTGGAAATGGTCTTCTTGTTCCTGGAATGGTTCTGCATGCATAGAAAGATACAGAATCTGACTTTTCAAATAGCTTTATACATAATAAAAAGAAAAAAAAGTCTGCAAGAAAAAGAGTCAGAAGCACATGTCTCCACAGTCACGTGGATTAGAACATTAGAAAAACAATTTTTAGAATATTACAGGCATCTCAACTTAATGACAAAAAAAAAGCAAAATGTCTTTCAGATTTTTCTAAAACCCATCTGCTATTTTTACTTTTTTTTTTACTCCATCTCACACAGACAATGCAAGTTGGGACAGGTTACTGTATATAAGATTTAAAAAAATAAAACTGGGTCCTTGCTTGGGAATAAGAGAACAATGATTTAATCAACTATATTTCTCTGTGGCTGACAAAACGGAAAAGATGGAAAAAAAGGCTGAAAACATGGGTCATGTCAGGATATCAAGATTCCTTACAGCAGTACACAGATACAGTGTCTCATCTGAGAGGGTTTTGATTTGTAGTGAGTACATGATAATTCATTTAGCATGTCTGCATTAATGTGATAAAAGAAAAAAAGTAGGAACAGGAATAGACAAGTTAAGAAATGCTAAAATGCTACAACTTTGAAATGCAGACAGTGTTTTTCTCTAGAGTAACAGGAGGAGCTGTGCTTTACATGGGCATAACAATACAGTTTTAAAGCTTTATCTTCTATCCTTATCCAAAATGTTTTTGAGAAAAATGAAAGGCATGGTCTCAAAACCTTGCCAGTTAGGAGGATTTGCCACATTACATACATGCAATAACTTTGGTCTATGAGGAAAATCTGGAAATGGCTGACAGAGGCACTTTTTAGATACTGTTTCATTCTCAAAGGATGTGAAGCCAGAATTAGCATTTTTCTTATTTAAAAGGTGACCTTGCTCCAACAGAAACAGCAAGAATAGAACTGATATACCTGTCAAATATCCCTTTTTTAGTCTCTGTTTTTTATAAATATTATGTATCTTCATCTCATCAAAAGTTAAAATCTAGTGGAAGATGGGCTCCTAATGGCTGAGTGAGTGGCAACATCATTTATAGTATATCAGAGATTTTTCCATAAGACATATAAGAAATCTGGAGTAGGGTGGAGGTTTCTGATCTCTCTCCATGTGTGAAAATCAAGCAATTTACTCCTTCATTCAAAGTTTGTCCCTCCTGAATGCTTATGAGCAGGAAATGACCTCAGTGAGAGATATCTATTTGCTCACTATCTTCCTGAAGCTCTTCCAAAGCTTCCACTGTGACAAATTTACTTGTCACTGTTCAGACTGACTAGGAGGTGACAAAGAGCATGGCAGAAGCTTTGTTTTTGAAGGAAAGCAATTTACTGGGGAAACATCACGTAAAATAAAACTAGGACTTCACTGTTACACGGCATGCAATTGTGACAAGAATACTGATTTATATTTTCATCTGTACAACAAAAATGCCACAAACACTAATGGTAGTATCACTTAATGGGCAGGTCCCTAAATGTGATTACATGTTGGCAATGCATTGTTCAGGCTGATCCATCTGGGAGTAATATTTCAAGTTGTCCTGTAGGGAATTGGGCTTTTTACAAACATGTGACTTTGTTGGCAAAATAAAAAATTCTGTGGAGATACTGATTACATGGAAAGTAGAGTAAAATTTCCAAAAAAATTAGCCAGAACATGAGGAATTAATTCCCACAGAAACAAAGGACAAGCACAGTCTTGCCTCAACACTTTTTATTGTACCTTGTCAGTGTGAATGCTTCAGGTAACACCTTCCACAATGGAGCAAGATACTATGTGTGTTGCTTTGCATAGGTGATAAGTAAACAATCTGCATCCAAAAGATATTACAATATTGCTCTGGGAAGGACAGAATTAAATAAGATGGGGAACAGAATCTAGCAATCACTATGTCTGGTATAAAACAAGAAGTGGTTTGTGTTTCCAAACCCTCTTGCTTATTAGATAAGAGTGTGTATTTTGGTCCAAATTTTAAAAAGTTTCTAAAAATCCTGTGATTAAGAGGTTTGAGTTATGTTCTACTGTTTTACAGTTCCAGTCTTTATAACAAAAAATAGCTTATTCAAAAAAAATCATACATTTACAATGACCAATTTTGACTGTAGACATTGGGAAGGACCCTGAGTACAGTACTGTTACTGCAAATATATTTTCCTAAAGGCCTTTGAAGACCATTCCACTGGAATTCACTTTTCAACTATTAAAATGGAATCATGAAATCACAGTGCAATTAAACAGCTGTACTTTTGTTGTGCAATTTTTGTGCTACAGCAACCTTATCCCTTGTATTACATGTCAGCTTGCTCTGTGTCATGTTTTGAACAGAATACACATAGAGCATCTTGGTTTTGTAGATATTTTTTTCGTTGCAATGCTGATCTGTGTTAATTCTTTAACCTCCTCTAAAGTCATACTGAAGCTTAGACCATACCCACTTCAGCCCTCTGTGGAGGGCTAAGCATAGAACAGATACAGACACCTGCACCTGTGAATAAATAAGAGAGTGCTGTGCTTGCCATCAGACAATGATGTTCTCAAGTCCTTGCTACCAAGATCCCATCTGAGCTGGCAGCCTCCTACAGTCTATCCATGCTTCCTATCTAGCCACTATCAGAAGTTGCAGATTTAAGTCTCCTGTGCTGCTTTGAGATTAGCAGTATCATAGAAATGTTCTGCTTCCTTGATCTAGTACATTTGTGAGATACACATATAAGCCCATTCAGCCACTGCCGGCCAAGATGCACGTGCTTTTCCGAGAGATGTGTTTGTATGTACACAAAGATTGACTGGGCTTGGGGTTTTTTCTGATGAAAAATAGATACAGTGGACTATCCCGACCGCCCCACTTTTCATATGTCTGCACAGAGGTGGGAAATGAAATAATGCACAGCTTTTCCCAGTGCAATACTGTTGCTGCTGCTTCTCAGCTCCCTGTAAATGGGGCAGAAAAATCCTGGGTTCATGTCCCTCCCACTGGCACAAAGCTCAGGAATCACGTGCTTCTCCTCACTGACCTAATCCACACTCACAACTGACTTTGATATTCTGGGTCAGGAAACTGTCAAAAACATGTAGGTTCCCTCCAAAAAAAACCTTAAATTCTTGTTGAAAATTTAACTTTCCTTAGACACTTTCAGAATGCAAAAATAAATAGAATTTTAAAACAAAAAAAAATTGATGCAAAAACATTTGCTATCTCTGATTATCTTCAATTTTAAAAGTCAATTTATGACCATGAAAATGAAAAATTAAAATATGTGCTATAACATTGAACCATACATTTCAAGAAAACGGATGTTTTCATTCATGTTAGGTCCCATTACTGTTACTAAAAATTTGAATACAAAGTTCAGCCTTCTTAAACCATTAAGTTAATAACAGATCAAGAACAAGCAGCTGCTCTTCTGTATTTCCATTATCATATGCTTATTCAAGCCTCATAAAAAAATGGGAAAAACAGAATTCCACAGTTTTTAAACTTTTAGTTATGAGAGCAAATGCAAAAAAACCCAACCAAACAAACAAGAAAAACAACCAAAAAGCAAGTGCATGTATACATAAATAGGTAAAGAAAGGAATTCCTTTTGATTAATTTTCAGGGAACTTTGTACATCTGATATAAAAGAAATATATGTACTTACATTTTGGGATCTTTATACCACAAACTGATCTAGAAAATAAATCGAAATAAATGTATTATTTACTTATGTGAAAATTGTCCTAAATGAAAAAGGACTGAGAAAGAAGAAACCAAACAAGTGTAGTTTGTGTTTTTCTCAACACTTGATTCTTGATCCTCTAGTTCCCTACACTGAAATAATGAAAGCTCCTCACTGCCTCATGGAGATACATTCAGTTTGTATACAAGTCTTTAAAGCAATGATTTAGAGGGATTTTTAGCCAGAGAAAGTAGCTTTGAGATCTAATCACTAAGGCAGCAAAACCTGGACTCCCTGGAAGCTGAGGTTCAGATTCTGGCTGGCTCATCTCAACCTTTCATCTTTCAAAGGTAGATTAAATTCCGTGTAGCTTAGCATATAGGGGTCCTCCACAGGACTTTAAGAAGATGAATTCCTATCTCCTCTAAGTGTTGTTAAATATAACATCTTTTCTCATTTTTTTTCCCCCATTAGAAATGAATCCTAGCAACTTGAAATCATTTTTCTTAATACATTTCTCTTTTACAGATGGCTCCCTACCTTCTTATCTTGAAGGTCTGCAGCTGTATTTCTTTAATCCTTTATTTTAGTTTAACAGACCCTCTTCTATAGAATTGTTCTATTCCATGGGCAGCACTAGTGGAATCAGGGTCCAAAGGAATACAAGCATTTCTTCCCAGTTTAAGATGTGCTCTTTTAATTTCTTTAAATTGCAAAAAGCTCATCAGACAGACTGAAAACATTGAAACAAAATCTAAAACTATCTTTATAAAGAGGAAGAAACCTCAGCAAATATCAAAATAACTATTGACCGTCTCCTACAAATCCCTATGTGTACTGAGAAATGGTCTGAGGAAATTGATGACAGTGGCTACTACAGCTTGAGCTGAAATTTTTAGAGCTAAAACTGTTGATACATATTACAAGCATCAGTGATTGTACATATGTGCACTAGGGACCTAATTTAAGCATTTAATGACAACTAGTGCATTACACAACCTTACATATTTTGGTAGATACTTGGTACAGTTTGTCCCAAAGGCTTCTTCAGCAATTACAAAGAACCAAAAAATTGCTAATAGAACCTGTGATAATGCAAAATATCTTGGCAAGAGAGAAAGTGGAATTTGTGGATTCCTAGTCCCTAGGTTTTTGATTTTTTTCCCAATTAAATAGAAAGAGTAATAAGAAAGTTAAATTTTCAGTACTTTAAATCTTTCTTAATCCTGACTGGTGTTTAGGCATATAATCCAAATAGTGCCCAAAAGAAAGATGCCTGAAGAAAATGGATAATAATGATTGGATGACCTTGGCCACTCTTTGGAAAAAAAAGAATCCTAGGAGTGGAAGCATGGGAGGAAAATAAAACGGCAGTTCAAAGAGGCACTGGCTTACACAAATAAAACCAGAAACCTGAGAGTCTATATCCTCTCCCCAAGAAGCCATAGGGAATACTTTGGTATACAATGCAACACATTTCCTGTTGAGAGAGAAATAAAACAATATAGTATATCACAGCCAATCTTGGTGTTCCCACATGAAACACCTGTTGTTTCTTTCCTCAGGGTCCTTTCAGTACACCTAGCTCTTATTAACTATGCTGCTAATATTTCAGGAGGGAAGAAGACACACTTTTTAAATTATTCAGAGCAACACAGCCTGAAGATCTGGCTCGATGTGTTTGAAGATGCACATTATTAGAAGTGTTGCTGACAAATTTTGTGTTCAAAATTTGCTTCTCAAGCTTTGTTTTACAAGTTGTTCAAGCTGGTAAATGCCAGCCAATGAGCAGCTCAGTACATGTTTGTCAGCCCTCTCAGGCCTCCAACTGTTCAATCCTTTGTACAATCCCACCAGGGCTGCAAGAATCTTAGATTAAGTGGTACAGGAGTGGTGCCTAAAGTGCACCTCAAAAGCAGACAGCAGCCTGAGAAGTTCTCTTGCAAGCTGTGCTGCCTGCATCTCTGTCACCCAGAGATTGCAAAAGGAACTGTCCATAATTACACACAAGACTTTGAGACCCTGGACATCAGAAGAATGATGTAGAAGTCACAGAGCAGTGGAAAAATCACAGAACCACAGAAGTGTTAGGGCTGGAAAGGACCTCTGGAGATTATCTAGTCCCATGCCACTGCCATGGCGGGGTCATCCAGAGGAGGTTACACAGGAATACATCCAGGCTGGTTTTGAATGTCTCCAGACAGGGAAACTCCACAACTTCCCTGGGAGGTTCAATGCTCAGCCACCCTCAGTGCAAAGAAGCTCGAACTATGAGACAAATGCTAAAAAGTGAGCACAGAGAAAAACTGAAACAGATCTTGAAAATGCTTTGGCAGATTGCCATTTACAAACAGAAGCAGAGGGCATTTGTATTACCAAGTCTGAGCTCTTGTGACCTTGCTGCAGAACGCCCTGCTCTCCATTGAACAAGTTCTCTATCAATCTTCCCCAAGTGCTGCAAAACCTTGTCTTGGGCATATTCTGGGCCACTGTGTGACAATCCAAATTTGTTGTGCTGGTCTTGAAAATACTTTTCACTTCACCTTAGATGAATCAAATAAGATAAGCATCAAAGCAACTACAACAATTCTTTTAATTAATTAAATTAATCATTTGACTGTTTAATTTTGAGAAAGGTTTCAAATTCAAGAATCATCATGCATCAACTATTTTAGACCTAGATCACAACCATTCCTAAGTTCTGCTCCTTAGTGTGAGTCTGTCAACACAGTCAATCTGTTAATATAAATTAATACAAGGCATGGAATATCCACAACTAAAAAAAAATGTAGAGGCATGCTATTAATTTCTTCGTTTCTATCAATCACTAGGGTGAGTCTTGCAAAGCTCTCCAACAAAGTAGTTACAGTGAATGTGAGTCTAAATCTTTTCTCATGTGCAGTGTACCAGTGCATGTCTAAGTCAGTGTACCTGCTTAAGTTGCTCTCAAACAATGAGCTTCAGTCATAACCACCTATTCAAAATCCTCACTAAAAAGATATTTTAAAACATTTTGAACATGTAGGAATCTTTTTTGGTTTGTTTGGGGTTTTCTTCTATGCAAACAATTGTATTAAGTTAGATTTAAATCAGTACAGGGACTGAAATTGAGAGTCACTATACCTTAGGGTATGATCATTTCTGCAAGAAGGTCCCGATCAAACCCATGCATTTTTTCAGAAGATATGCACTGGCATGAAAGCAGAAGCTTTGTAACTGCCCCAGCATCAGGCACATCAGCAATGACCATCTTGCTAGAGCCAACTCTGAACCTCGTTAGCTTTCATGCACAAGTGATGTACTGTGCCCAAGAATGGAGAATAAATCTCAGTTTTATAATGGTGTCTACATTGGAAGAAAGCTTAAAAAATCCCAGAGAAACAGTACAAATGCAGCTTCTTTGTCTGGACTGTCTCCTTTCTTCCTGCATTCTGTGCTTCAAAGCAACATTGATTACTGACTGCAGCTGGACTGACACCTCCAATGTGATATCTGCTAATATTTATATTTTGTTAGCAGCCAATAACACATCACACACAATGCATTCCCCACAAAACTCATAGGATAAATAAGAAAACAAAATGGCTAGCATCTATATACACGTACTGTGTTTTACATTTGCATCTTTACACATTTAGGTAACTTCATGCACCCTGAAGTATTTCTGACTTTAATGCTGCAGTATTTAATTTTCAATCACTCACCCCAATGTTCAAAATAATGATAAAAAAGAGCATGATTTGAGGGGATATTTCAAGACAGTGCTATAAAATCATGAGAGGCAATATGAAAAGCACAAATATGAGAGCAGTCATTCAGAAAAATGTATCTAGAAAAATAGACCAGGCAAGGAGGTGTTGTATGTACAGAAGACTGAAAATATTTTGTTATGAAGCTTTTGGACATTTTGGAATTAAAATAGTTTCCTTCCCACATTAATTGTACATTTTAAACCTAACTTTACTTTAAATTACAGTGAAACAACAGATTCAGTGGACTTATAACTTTGTTTGCCTATGACTCGCATTATGAATAAATTTTTTTATAGCAGTCCATCTACTGCCTTGTTGTCATTCAGAGCATGGGTCGCTGGTTGGGTGAAGACAGAGTGCATGATTAAGTGCACAACTAGTCAAGTGAACAAATTTGCATATTCCAAACAAATCCTCACTTCAAAGTTCTTCATTAAAGGAATTCCACAGTTCCTCGCTGCTTTCGCTATGCACCTCTATGACAACAACATAAACATTTCACTGAAATCCTAAGGTTATATCACTATGATAATGACTGCAAGTTCCTCCCTAAGTCCTTGCACGTGAAGATTTACAAGAAAAACTCGACTGTCACCTTGTCCACCATGGGTCTGGAGAGGGGCAGGCAATGCAAGGGGAGCACAGCTGCAATGAGAGCTGGGAAAAGCAACAAAGGGAGTGCTGCCCCGCCACGCCACACCTCCAGCGTCTGCTGTCAACCTGAATTTCTCCAAAGACTTTTGTTTCTTTGTTATAATCAAGAAATCAGCCCTTAGAGTAGGGCCTGAACCATCTTAGCCTGTTGAGTTTATTGGAGATTCAAACATAGGTATACCTACAGAAATATGAACTTCGATTGCACAAAAGTTTCCACTTTTTAATGAGGAATTACATTTTTATTCAGCCTACCACAAACCATCCCAACCAGAGAGCTAAACTAAATATGTGGTGATGTGTGCATCTTAAATGCATTATAAATTTGTTAAAATAATGAAAATATACATTTGTTAAAAAATAAAATTATTATCTATTTACTGTAAAGTTGGTCAAAGCGGATAGGAGACAAGAAAAGGAAAAAAATTATGGCAAGGTTTAATTGCCTAAAAAAACTATTTTTTAACATCTTTCATAGAAACATAGAATAATGTGTTGGAAGGGACCTTTAAAAGTCATCTAATCCAACCTAAGTCCCTGAAATCAGCACACACATCTTTCAGTTGATGAGGTTGCTGAGAGTCTCATCCAGTCTGGTCTTGACGACTGACTTGTAAGGATGTGTCATGCACAGCTTCTCAGGGCAATGTGTGCCAGTGTTTCACTACCCTCACTGTAAAAAAAGAAAAAAAAAATCTTCCTTATATCTAGTCTGAATCTACCAACTTTCAGTTTAAAACCATTAATCCTTGTCCTACCTCAAGACCCTGATAAAAAGTCTATCCCCATCTTTCTTGTAGGTCCCTTATAAGTAATGAAAGGTTGCAATAGTCTCCCCGGAGTTTTCTCCAGGCTTAACAAACCCAAATCTCAGCTTTTCCACAGGGAAAAGGAACTCCAGCCCTGATTATTTTCAGGTTCATGTCTTCCCTGTACTGAGCTCTGCACAGCTGGACACAACACTCCAGGTGGGGTCTCACTGGAGTGGAGTAGAGGAACAAAATCCCCTCCCTGGCCCTGCTGGCCAAGCTGCTTTGAATGCATCCCAGGATATGGTTGGCTCTCTGGGATGCAAGAGCACATTGCTGGGCCATATCCAGCTTTCCATCTACTAGTATGCCCAATTTTGGAGAAAGTTAAAAATAATACAGAAAAACTCCTATTTGCCCCAGTACAGTAACTTTAGTATTTCATTACCTGTACTGTTTAACCACCTGGCAATCATTTACAGTAGGAACAAAAGCTAGTTTTGAATTGCAAACAAAAAATATTGGAGGAAAAAAAATCTGTAAAGCAGAAAGGAAAAATAAATATTTCCTTAATATATACAGTGAAACTGTAACCCTATTTAAATGTTAATGAAAAAGCTTAGAAATTTTACTAAAGAATTTTTTTCTTTAGACTTTTGTGACTAAGTCTCTTCACTTTTTTTCATGAAACTTGTAAGATCTGCATCAATATGTCTGAGCTTTGATATTTTGTACTACCTTTCTTCCTCAAGGTTTAGCTAGTTTACTTTAAATGCTTAGGTTAATGAAGTTTTTATTCAATTTAGCATTAGGTTCAATTACTGTTGCTTTTTGAAAGCACTTTTTAAAAAAGCAAATATTTTATAAATTAGGGAAAAATATGAGCATGGCCTCTTTTTATATATTTCAATAGTGTTAATATCTAGCTGCAAACATTTATTTTCCTATGTAAAAACAGTTCTAATAACTTGAAATTAAGTGATATGAAACAAAAGAGCACATTTTAGACTTAAAAAGGGATTAATTTGAAATTAATGGCTTTTTAAAAGTTGAATCTAAAGTAGAAACAAGTGCTGTGTATGGGATCGGTCTTCTTTTATTATACAACCTGTTTCAGCTCCTGCAAGCTTATATGTGCTTAGACTATCTCTAGAGAAACCCATACTGCAAAGCTGTCAATATTAGAGGAGCTTGGCAGTACAGATTTACTGCCCTCCTTGCTCTTAGGAATGACTGCCTGATTTGGTTCTGCCTGTAAAGTCTCGTCACGGGGTGAAAAAGGAAGGCAGAATAAATCACTCTTACAATTAGATAGTTCACTAAGGTTTTCCAGTAGTTTCCTCCCCTAGAAGACATATTATCTTCATTTTCTATCAGGCTCCCTTGCCTCCAAGTTATCTTTATGGAGTAGGGAGACTAATGGATTCTGTTTGTGTTGCAGTCCCTGCTCAACAGTTACCCCTGCAAGCAGCCTGGAAAGAGCAAGCAGCATAGTTTGGATGAGCAGACTCTAAAATATTCGTACAGAAGAAAGCTTCACCCCCCTCCACTGTTTTGATACAAAACTTCAGGCTGAGCTGAGAGACTCAGTCCCAGTAGGAGTTTGATAAAGCTGAACATGCGTGACACAGCGATGGTAATCTTCTGTCACAGCCTGATGCTCAGTGTTAGTCACCCGTAGTAAAGCTCTGAGAAATGAAGGAAGGCAGGCAAATAAAACTCTAGTGATCTACTGAACACAAGGGCTTGGAACACAAGATGGGAAAGAATTACTCCTGTTGCAACGACAATACTTTTAATTATATATAGCCAATAAAAAATAAACTATTAGAGAGAAAACAAAATACTTCCAATTAATGGAAGTAATGTAATGTTCAAACTTAAATGAAGTATTTTTCTCTTGGGGGTTTTGCCGTACTATTTTATTTAGCTTAATGTAATTTAAATTATAAACAGAATGGTTTTCTAAGCCCCCGGAGAAATGTACTTTATTTATAATGTATTTCCTTTGAAGTGGTTATGGAAATCATGCTCTTCCTGAAGTCCGTATTTCACATACCACCTACAGCTGCAAGCTAGTCAGTCCTCACAAGTTAAATATGATCTGTCTGGTGAAGTGCATTACAAGAAAACCTGAGATTTTTTTTAAATGCCAGAGAGAATAAAGATTTGTAATTCTGCAAACTAACAGTCTTCCTTTCAAAAAAAGTTATTGAAAGATCTTTGTTGATAAAAATTATGTTTTTTAGAGGGAATGGAACTCAGACATAGTCACTTCACTTGAGTTTTTAGTGCACATAATGGAAGAATAATTGATCATACTATACCCTAGAGAGAGTTTCAGCTGGGAAAAATTATATTTTGTATACTTAAATTTAAACACATAAATATCTCCATCTTTCATTTAAATAAAAAAATCCTTAAAAATTTAATTCTAGTATAAAGAGCAGACTTTCTTTCAGGAAGGAAATTACAAATGCCTAGTTTGTGTCACCTTTTTTCCTCCAAGTAATTAAGGTTATCTATTTACACATAAATAAGCAGCTGTGAATGAATAAATGGAACCCCAGTCTATGTGCTCTCCTCACCATCAATAGCAACTGCATCGAGATGGTTAAATAATTAGACACGAAAAGGAAATTTTTTCTAGAAAATGAATTCTGGCCATTAATCATCTTTATAAAGCATAATAGTACCTTACCCTCATGAATGAACTGCTAGCTTAATACACCAGCACAGACACACAATAGTATAAGCTGTGATGCTTCTCCTGAAATATTATCACTCCAAGTCACTTCAAAGGGAATAGACAATTAAACACTGTAAGATTTGGCTGACTCTGCAACTGTTTACAGCATGATCTCATTACAGCCACACTCACAGATTGCACGTGCTTTGAAATGACCCTTCCTTTTGTCAAACCTACACTTCTGCTCTAGCCTAGTACTAACATGTATAAATAAATAAATAAATAGATTTAAAATACAAGTTTTCATTAGTCTTGGATTAAGAGCTTGAATTTTATCAATATCACAAAGTTTCAGGTAGATATTTAAATCCATTAAAACATTTACAATCAAATTTATGAACCAACATGAATTAATTTTTACTGTTGCGGTAATGAGCGATGTAGGGGCCCCAGGCAGGTGCAAAGGAGTGCTCTTCATTGCCAAAACCCCAGCCTTTTTCAGCAGTTAGTGGGTTTACCCAGTTTTAAGGCCTGCCAAGCCCAAGTCACCCAGCCTCCGTGAACCTCGATGTGGACACGCGGCAGCCACGCAGCACGGCCTCGTGTCCCTGTACCCCTGTTCCAGCTGAGTCCCTCGCCCACAGCTCCCCTCTCCTTAGCCTAGGCAGCAGGCCAGGGCCATGTTACAAAGCCTTCCCTTTATAAAGCCCTACCTATCGGTAACATTCTACAAATTGGGTTTCTTTAAATAATCTTTCGCCATATACTACTGTACAAACCTTCTAAGAATAAACATTACCTCTGGCCCTTCTTAGCTCAGATATTATCCAGTTCACTCTGGAAAGTGACACCAATTGTGTTAGAAATTGCACTTGGTTTTAGAGATCCGAGCCGTACCATAATCTGTGCTCTGCTAAAAGCTACTCAAGCACAAGTACTACTTGCATTACATGACAAATGCACATCATCGTGACCATTACCCTTGCATTTGAGGAGAGATTTTAAGATTCTGGAAGCCCAGTCTAGCTAATGTACCTGTGCTAAGCAAGATAATGCTGTTCCTCTTGATGAATCTAACATGTTCAGAACAACTGACAAATTCTGTTTACTGCTCTGCACACTTGTGGGTAATCAAGAACATTATTTTATTATTTCTTTATAGATATAATCCCTTAAGAGGTAGCATGAGAGCAGAGTGTAAATCTAAAGCAAACCATTAGATTTATTTGCATGCGTGGCTTTGTTGCCATTAATTTATTATCAAGAAAAAACCCAAACAAGAGATATCAATCCCCGGCTTTTCTGAAAATGGATTATATGGCTTGGTGCTTTAACCCTTCTTTTTTTGCTTACTGTTTCCACACGGTCACATCAGAGTCTAAATGACAAATATGTCTATACAGGAAGACAGATGTGGACAGTGACAAAATGTACAGAAGTTAACTATATGAATTTAGATACTTTCTTAATTACTTTCCTTTCAGACTAAAACCGAGCACAGTTCCAGTTTCTTTCAGGTATCTTGAAATTCAGCATCAATTATAAAATTTTCTGCAATGGAACAGACACTGACACCTACAAAAAAGACACTCTCCCATTCTCCTCAGACTCGATATCCTCTCCAGCATAATAAATGTCTTTTGGGATTGCTTCCCTACCCATCAGTTACAACTGGGAAAGAGTTTGGATACTCAAAACAGAAAATATGAATCTCTTTTCAATTCTGGAGATAGCAAGCCATTTATGAATTTTGATAAATTTAATTTTACCAGAATTTTACCACCAAACCAGAAAAATATATTTTCAGTATTTATTAATAGAAATACTGCCATCCTAGGAAAATGAAAGAAAATAAAGTAAGAATCCCAAACCACAATCTTTCACTTTTTTGCAAAATACCTGAAAAACATCTAATTAAAGCTGGAATGTGATCAACACAACATGAAAAGCAGCTGTGTATGTAACAGCATGCAATATACATTGTTATAATTTCAGGATAAAAAAGTAGGGATAAACATCATTACAGGATTCATCTGAGGCACCTGTTGTCAAAACTGAAGCCATAGAAAATTCAGCCAGTATGCTCTGAAAATGCTTTACTGAGATGACTTGGAAACCTTCTCCAGACAGAAATGGGTGACTGAAATCTCAAGATGCTCCAGAAACAATCACAATAAACTTTCAGTGTCACAGTTCCAAAAGAGAATGTGAGGGGAGCTGTTTGTTATGTGCAGAGACTGCACCAGCATGTGTAAATACAGGCCATCTAAACCAGTGCTACACACCCAAGTTTACAGCTAATTTCCACAAAATTGGAAATGCAAACCAAAGTAGAGGTTTTACAGTGTAAGGAATGTAAAAGAAACACCAATTATAATGTAGACATAAACTCTGCAGCTTACCAATTCATGTGAATTATTTTAAGTGCCACTGCAACTGAGACATAAAACAGCATAGCGTACAAGGGAGAAAGCAGTCAAGAGACAATAAATGTTGGCAATTTAATCAGAACAATTTAGTCCTTTGCCTAGGTCTGCTAGCTCAGAGGGAGGTGAAACTAAATGCAGCTAGCATATCAAAACAAAAAGGAAAAATACACTTTTCAAGAAATTGAATATAAATCACTGGATTCACAGCTTTTCTATAGCAACACTGAATTATTCCACAGGAAATCCCGGTGATAGAATATTGTCTACATTTTATATTTTGTCTGAAACTCATAGAAAACTTGATTTGTGCAGAAGCTCAAGATGATCAACAGAAATAACTTGAAGGCATCTTTCTTCTGATTATTAATATCACGATACTCCTCTACTAACACCATGATACTCTTCTACTCTTCTTAAGATAAACATAGAGGTTCATGCATGTAAACCTGTTAGCCTAGCTCTTACCTGGCCAGCTCTTATTCTGCTAGCTGTGTGGCTGTAATAACAAGAAGCTCAAGGTTTACCAGCTGCTTCAGAACTCACTCAATTTTTCTGCTGGGTTTTGTGCCTAAGCTGAAATTTTCACCACTGCAGCTGCTATTAAAGTTAGCCTACAGGAATGATAGGCATCACCTGTTGCCAGCACCTGCAAGTACTTAAAACAGATGTGGCAAAAAGACCAAACACATTGTGACATATGACACTCTACTTTTCTGCTTCTATTGACAATAAAATTCATCAAAAAGTTGCAAGGTCTTAATGATATTGTAATCCATAAATTCCAAAAGACCCTGACTCCACAAATTGAGCACTGTTGCCAAAACTCAGATGTTTTCCAATATGCTGAATACTTTTACAGATATAGTGTGGATATAAATAGGGTTTTTTGAATTTTACCTACATGGTCCAGTGAGGATCATCAGAGCAGCTAGTTGGATCAGACACTGTAATTCTGTGAACTCCTCTTTTGGAAACAAAACTGGTACTGTGTCAGCATGTAGGCTGTGAACAAAGCAAAAGATGGAACAATTATTAAAGTAGATTATAGAAACATGGGGAAAACACAGAAATATAAGCCAAAAGGCCTCATTTGGAGCAAGACAAGACAAAAGCTTTTAATACTTTTTATTGCCAAATAATACAGGTTTTTCTTTTTCTTTTTTCAGTTTGAGAGACCTAGTTGGAAATAGAACAAATCAAGCATGCATTTATCACACAGAGATCTGGAGCAGTGGTAATAACATGGTATTGACAAGCCTTTGGGCTGCTCACACCTATCTCCAAAGGGCTACGTATGATCACAGTATTTTCAGATAATTTTTTTTTTTTCCAAACCTGGTGATCAAACTGAAGTGAAGATAACAGTTTCTTCAATATAGTACAGCCATAGAATACAAGGTTGGACCTTTCCTGGCAAAAGCACAATCTTGACAAGAAAACACAGCTAACTGTCCAGCTGAATTTTAAAAGTGATAAATGCTGGGGGATCCACCACTTTCCTAGAGAGCTTATTATTTTAAGGCTGCAGCTGTGTCAGCAAGCAAATTTGTGTAGCTTGTCTCTGAAAACGGGCATCTCCAGCATAAAGGAATGATGAGCCCACTCAGACCAAGGAGCAGGTCGTCCCAAAGATAGAATTAAGAACTGGGGTCTCCTTTTCTTCCCCAAATGATGCAGTCTTTCAAGCTAACCACTTTAAGAAGTTGGTCACGAATATCATTTTTCATGTAAAAAATGTAACAGAGGGAGCAAAAATATTAATAATTAAAACCTAAACAAAACACCTTCCTCTGCAGAAGTTTTAAACTTCTGAATTCAGAAGTGTAGCAGAAAGATTAATGACTGACTACCATATTCCATATCATTACATATAATTAGGGCCAAATAGAACCATGTGCCATTATTATCCCATTTATTGCACGCCATTGCAGCCTAAGGCTTCCAGACCCCTTCAAAAAAGAGTGAATCTAATCAAGATGTTTCAGAGTTTTTCTTAGTGTCTCAGCCTTTGCCAGAACACCAAGGGATTTTATTCCCAAGTGTTATATAAGGAGGCAACAGACTAGAGAAGGAATATATTCACCATGCTTCATGTTCAGTTTCTCAGGAAAAAAAACCCAAAACACCACCAAAACCCAACAGCAACAACAAGGGTGAGGTTACTAACAAAGCTGATGATATATTCCAGTTAATTTTCAGAAGGGAAGAAAATACACATTTACTACCCACGTACATTGCTGCATGCAAGCCCAGCACTTGTAACACAGCTCTGATATATCTTTAACCATGAAGGTCTCCCCCTCCTCTGGTAAAACACTCTCCTGGAAGAAAGCTGTTCCCTCCATTAACCCTGTACTGCCAAGAAGTGCAATGAGTCAGAGTGGAAGCCAATCTGAACACCCTCTTAAACCAAATGAACACAAGAGGGGCTGTATTTGAATGAATGAACAGAAAGGAAACAAATCAGATTAAATACGTCCAGATTTTCTATCATTTGTCTTACAAGGAGTGCGAAGCAATTCTTAGCTGGACATGTCAGTGCGGCAACCTTTTCCTAAGAGCAGGCTTTGAGAGGGACCCTCTCAGCCCAGGGTCTATGTTTAGATGAGACACTCACTCCAAACTCACTTCCTGAACCACTTCTTTTCCCAGGCATTTCTTGGCCCAGCCATTACACCACTATAACGCTCTGCTCCCACCACTGCTCCCAGGCTGACCGTGCACAGGGAGCGCAGCTCAAGGAAGCGTGTCTGCACCGAGGGTCACGCAGCAAAGAAGGCAAAACTCCCAGAGAGGGGCAAAGAGCAGCCAGGGAGATCATGTGCATCATGAACCCCCTCCCACCTGAAAGGGTTTTCACTCTGTAAAGCTCTGGAAGGATCTCATGGAGCCTTTGGTGCTAGAGCTCGATCTTTTGGCTCAGGAAGGATAGTTCCAGACTTGTCAAGACAGCAGTTCTGATTTTAGTACTTCATTCCAGCAATGCAGCAGTGAATCTACACACTAATAATTCACTCATGTAGTAAAACTACAATTTGCACAGCACGTACCAATTTTTGTTTAATTGAAGTCCCTAGAGGTCCCTAGTGGAATGCTTACAGTGGACAATGTGAAACAACAATGCAAATTACTCTTCAATAAACTTGAATGTTGAAAAATTATTTGATCCATTTTTTTAATTAAGAAAGTATAAAGGTTGAAAAAGATTTCTCATTTACATTATCAATGCCAAAAAATAATTCAAAAACTTTGCTACATGATCAAAGTCAGTTTTAAATAACTAGCAAACTTTTAGGACTGCAAAAAAATTGAAAAGAGAAGCCTTTTTTAGTTAGCTGAGCCTCCTTTTAGTCGAGGAAATTAAGTTTCTGGCAATTAAAATTTGAATTTTAATAATTCCCCTTTTATCAAGTTATTATGCTTTTAGTTAGCAAAAAACTAATTTATTATTAAACTAGCTTTACAAGCTATTCTCCATTAAAAAAAATCTTCTCAATAATTTCCCAATAAACATATTTTAGTTTTATGCCATTACTACCAAGAATCCAGTTTTGCCCTCCTAATAATGCAGGTTGTGACTCAGAGCTTTGGAATTTATTGCCTTAATTTACAATAAACTAAGTCTCCTCAAATAAGCTTGTGTTGTTTGTATATTCAGCTACAAAGCTAATACACACTACTCTTTATGAACAGTGACCAAGGCCAGCTGACAATCCAGCTTGTGCAGAACATCAAGCTCCAGTTGAACAATCCTGTCAACAACCCCCCCAAAGCCCCATTCCAGCTCTCAGCATGAACCCTGGACCTATTTCAGCCATCATCAGCCCCCTCTAACCTCATTTCCTATGTCTGTGCTAGAAAATTTAATTTGAGGGGTGCTTCTAGGCATTGGCACCCAAACTCTGCCATAAAACTCTGAGATTGCTCCTAGCAGGATTTCAGCTTGGGCGTGGTCTGGGAGGCAGCACAGCCACGGAATTTGAGTTATGCTCTGCACACATGGGCACACTACAAACAGGAGAGGACTGAAATTTGTGGCACCACAAATACAGCTGTGATTTCAACACCAAAAAAAAAAAAAAAAAGCTGCGGTCAGGACAGGCAGGCACTCAGTGTTCCAGGTACATAACTGAAAATCACATTTTATGACTTGCACAATTCCTTTCCTATATTCATGAGAATCCCTACTTAAGAAGAGACTCTGTGTGCTGCCTTTAGCTTTTTATTTATCTTTGATAAAATCTCACTTGAGACTAGAATGTCAGAAAAGCCTGTAAAGTAGACAAGTACTTTTGTTGAAAGCAAAACTATGGCTACAGTAATTTTTACCCTGTTTACTTGAGAAGACAAATTTGCATGCATTGACTCTGCACTGAAAAAATTAGTTACCATGTTTCACCAAGTAGGTTCCTTTCTATAAAAAATAAAATTCACAGACTAGTAAAACTTTATACATAAGGTAAGTATTTCACATGACTGTGTATCAAGAGAGATAAAGGTGATCTCTCATGTGTTGGGATCTTTTAAATAAATTATGTTCAATTTTTTCCTTGCTGTGAGGACAAAAAAAGGTTTCAAAAACTTGACTTAGTTACATATTTTTATTTTCTTGCTGAAATAACCTATTAAAAATCAACACTTTTACACATCACATTTTTCAACCTCAAAAATGCCTACAGAGGTACTTAAACAGATAAAAAGCATTTTAATAGTTGAATGAATATGAATAATAATGAATATGACCCTGATGCCAAAAAAAATTCAGAAAAAAGGCAGTTTCTATTTCCAATGGACTTCAAAGAGCAGAAAATATTTTTATTCTTAAGCTTCAGACATAAAAAAGTCTGCAAGCTGGAAGAAGCATCTCTGCCTTGTACTTCTTTCAGTGGATCTCATTAGAAAGGGCTTAGGATCATTCTGGACTAGAACAATATCAAAGATGGATGGTAAAAGATTGCAACTGCAATATTTGTACACTTGAAAAGTGCCTCCCCACTGATATGACAGAAAAATGTGCAACATGTAGGTCAAAACAGAATTTCTTTGCTGGGACAAATTCAATATCACAGTAATTCATCCAACTTGCTCTACTTTTATTTATTCAGGATGGCTAAAACCAACCATTTTATGTCCCTTTTTTTCAGTTTAACAGAGGTAAAAACGAATGTTTAACATCCTGACTTAGGACATGTCAATTCACAGTACTGTCTTAGCCAACTCTCTTTCAGCTGCTGAACTAGAAGCCTTTATTTTAGCTTGAAGTTCTGAGGAGTATGGTAAAACGAAACATTTCAGATATGATTTTAGTTTGGTAGTCTCATAGCTCAAAAATTGTTCAATCTAGACATATCACATTTGTTTCACTCTGGAATAGTGACTTCAGTGTTTTATTGACAAAGCTGAGCGCCTATTAAGGAAATACTCAGTTAGGACTGCTCAGCATAAAGGTGTTCAACTCAGTTCAGTTCACATACAAAGCATCTCAGAAGTGCACTACAGTCTGAATAATCAGTAGAACAAGCATCTAGGAAAACATCAGGAAAAAAACACTAGAAGAATACTTCAATCTAATTGCTCTATTACTTCTGTTTTCTACATATCTGGCATATAACCACAAAAGCTTTTTAAAATTTGCGAAGCGATTAGACTCTCTCTTAGATGGTTCCTTCAGGTGCTTACTGATACCTGACTACTAGTGTCTCTGACAAAGATTATTATTTTACACTGAAATCTTTTAAATGTCATGTATCATTTTATGTGACACTAAGAGATAATAATGGTTAAACAGACCAAAACAGGAGCCTCACTATTTAGTATACAGTTATCAACATTAATAATTTAGGAAGTGGTTCCATTTAACTTTAGGTATCTTTGCAGTCACAGGCAGCTACCCACCCCTGAGCTGTACAGGCTTGCAGTCAACACAAGAAAAGCTACCACACCAAAGAACCATTCAACAGAGCTGATGTGTTTTAGTTGTTGGCCCTAGGAGGAGATGAAGTAAGCTTTAGGAGGATCTCAGGTTCACATCCTTTATGCAACACATCTAAATCTGTTTTGATGAATCCCTTCCTGAGTGTTCATTTCTCATGATCACATATTGGTATCCTTAATTGTTTTTATCAATCTCTTGCATTCACTGTTTAGTCTAGAAATATTCTGGTCCATCCAGCCACTTAGAGTGAGATTAGGCTCCATTGTATGCATGGAAAAAAAATAAAAAACCATACCCTTTCTTGTGGCAGACAGAAAAAGATGTCCCAAGCAAACATACTGCTCCATTTCTTTCACACAGTTTTACTTTAACAGTAACTCAAAAGTTTCAAGATATTCATGACTCCAGTATTGACAGCCTTTTCTCCACCCATCTCTGCAACTAATAAACCCCCCGCAATGTGGTTTTTACTGCAACTGATTACTCTAAACACAAAAAAAAGTCTCACAAAACAGTAGACTTTTCAACATTTGAGGAAATATTTGGGTGGGACTTATGTACACAAGATACATCTGGTGTGTTAAATCTGAGAAAGTGGGAAAGCCTAAGTAAAATTTTGAATCATCATGAGGCAGCTGAATGTGCAGTGAGTAATATGCTGCTTTATCAGTTGGAAGCAGATGGACTTTCCTGAAAAGGGATTGTAAGTCTGTTAATGGAAATGTGCAGCTTGTTCACTGGAATACCCAGGTAGGAAATGTCCCATAATTTGGCCTTTCCTAACTACGCCTGCCAGGCAGTACAGGAAAATCCAAGTAATCATGAATTTCTTTCTAAACTCCATTTTGTATCGAGGATACACAAAACTGCCCCAAAAAATGTCTTAATGAAACATCTGATGAGAAATTATGGGATTAATGATGTTTATAAGCAAAAAGAAGAGACAAGCTGTTGGCAAGAGGTGCAATAATCTCAGATACTCACCTACCAAAATCCCCTCTTTTACATCCACAGTGCAGCCAACAGCCTGGCATGGGGTCACATGCCCTCCTCCAGCCTCAGTTGGAGCTCTTGTGGAGCAGGTGCCTTCCCCTACCTGGGGGCAGGACCCTGGGACACCGTGATGGAGATATCCACGCCATCTCCTGGGGCTGCTCCCAGGCACCCGGAGGGTCCCTGGGAAGGTAGAGAAGACAGCCCTGCATGCCCCAGGGACAGCAGCAAGTATGGCAACATTGACACAACCTCCAGGGCCAATGTCACTTGAAACAATAAAATAAAATCAGCTAAGAAGCCTTGGATTCACCTCTGCTCTGGGCATCCCCGTCCACGCTGCAGGGCCGTGTGTGAAAAGAGGCAGGGGATGCCTCATGCCAGGTGCAACCTGTTCCAGCTGGCTCCAAGGCAACCACCAGAGGGTATGGATGAGCCCTGCAGCAACACTGGCAGTGCCCTGTGGGACTTGTGGCTGGAGCAGGCTCATCCTAAAGAACAGCAGCCTGTGGATGCCTCAGGCTGGAACAGGGAGCAGCAGGAGAAAGGAGTGGTGGAGAGGAGCTACCATCAACTGACCACAACCCTTGTCTCTGTCCCCCTGTGCCACCTGAAGGAGCAAAAACCAAGAGAAAGCTTCACTGTGGGGAAACAGTCCTGACTCCCTATGGGAGAATATTGTAAGCATGTTTTGGGACTGTAACATGCCTTTGCTCACATCTGAAAGCCAGTTAACCTCTTAAGATCACTTGCAGAATGGTTCTCTGTGCAGCTGAAGTTAAAGATCTGTTATTAACTTTAGTATACAGAACTTCAGTATTGGAAAAAGCAGGTCAATCTGTATAATCTATCTCTATCAATATCTTGATATTTTTCTTTGGTTTGTTTTTTTGTTTATACAAAATAAAAAGCTAAACAGCTTTTGCTGGGGAGAAGGGATGACAAAGGAAAAAAAAAGAAAGGAATGATTTGTGGACAGACAAAAATCCTGAAACAAGGCTCTTGTGTCATGCCACATTCTGTCATTGAACTCACAACTTAAACAACAAACCAGATCCCCAAAATGACAAAGTATACTGTATCATCCCAACGCTTTACTAAAACTAGACAGCCCAGGGAAAATAAGCCAGTGGCTTTGCTATCATGGTTTAACTCTTCTGCTCAGCTAATACAGGTTTGGCTTTGCTCAGGATTTATTTAATTCTGAGTATTAAGAAAAGCTAGGAACTGATTACTACCAAGGGCAGTAGTAATCAACATCTGTTGTTGATATACATTTATTCAGATGAGTTAATATGAGTAAAACAGTGTAAACAACTCCAAAGTATACAAACTCGGTGTCACAGGAGATTAGGCTCTAATGGGATATATCTATGAAAGCAGTAGAATGACCTATACCCCAGCCAGGACAGAGGATCAGTGCAGACCAGAAGGTCTGTGTGCTGTACATAGGCTTTGACTTCCACGGGCAGTGTCACAAGAGGAGGCACTTCTGACTGATTCACTGAAATCACTCCTGCCATGCAGCACTGCTTTGCTATCCTGTGATTTCACAGGTCATTGTAGTAATGGAAGTGCTGTCACCTAGACAAAATGTAAAAATACATTTCTCTTGAGAACTGATGGCAACCCCAGCCACATTTTCTTGCTGGAATTAACACAGGTTTTGCCTATGCATGTTTCCTTCTGTATTTCAATTTAATTGCCTTCTGTATTTCAATTTAATCAAAATGAAAGTATTGTTTCTATACATTCAGAGTAGAAGTGGTGTTCCCTAAAGCATAGTGACTCTGGTTTTCCTGTGTATACAGTTTTCGCAGTGTTGCTTTGGAAAGCAAAGAAAATGATGGGCTTTTTCTGATTGATGATATGACTTGAGGGGGCTTAGTTTTATAAATATTCATTAAAACTAGATGCCTTAGAAACTGGGAAGAGGACTCATATCTGTTTTCTTTCTGTTACAGGCTGAAGTATGGAAGTGGAAAACCATTTTCATCTTCCAGGATAGCTTAACCATACCAGACTAATACCAAAGTGATGTGAAACAATGCTACCTACCAACAATGCTAAAATTTTCAGGTACCTAGCTAGATTCTCTAAAACTAAACTACTATCTTTAAGCCAATAGTCAAATCTGAAGGTAAGCTGAAATGTAGTCTGGTTAGATTGGCAAGGACTGCTGTGTTTGGCTTTATTATTGCCTTTCCCTGGACTATGAGAGGCAGTGTTTTTCCTACAAATAGTTTTATTTAACATCTTTTCCACTTCTACAGGCACTTAAGCTATTGGCAATAGCCTTCATTTCTTATACTCTCTTTCTGAAGTATCCTGTAATTGTGGCTTTTGACCTTCTAACTTACATATTCAGCGGCCACCAGGAACATACCAGTAAAATATTTTATGAACCTTCTGATCTAGAAATTTACTGAATAATTACAATGTTAGGGAACAATCCTTAAAACCACAGGTACTTCCATCCTATGGACAAAATCACATTAGCTTTATTTTTTTGCTGAAGTAATGCAATTCATGACTTAATAACAATATTAAATTGCATAATTAATTTAGAGGCATTAAAGAACACCAGGATGTAGTGAGACAATTACGATCTTTAGCAGCATGATACCTTATGATATTTTCTGCCTCTGGAAGGCAACATAATACTAGTACACCATCAGCCCAAGCAAAGGCTCTCACTGGGATAAGATTTTAAATTACTTAATAAAGATTTTAACAGACAAAAATTCTATGATCATCTTCATGGAGTTCATAAGTCAAGTAAGGTCCTGATTAATTACAAGCTAACAACGTAATTACAGAAATTATGCATCTTGCTGACATTACAGAAAATGAGACAGAAAGCTCAGCTATTTTTCTAAATGTAGCAAAAGGAAAGTCAAAGAGAGAGTGAAAAGCCTCGAGGCTGAGCTCAGTCTTACATTAGTATAACAAAACACCAATGCAGAATAACCAACAGAACTCATTGTGCCTTAGGTTTTCCTTGCCAAAAATGTGTCAGTAAGGGTAACTTTTGAATAAACTGCATTCAGGAGGAATAATACCACTCCAGTGATACAAAAATGATAACTGCATCATTTCTTAAAAACACTCAATTTTTTTCCATCAGAAATATTCCTATGGCTTAACTCCACAGAGATGTAAGAAATGCCCTGAAGAGGGCTGTTGATACCATGTAACTTAACTATTTATTTTATTCTGATATGAGTCATTCTTCCCAGGACGTTCTCCCCAAGGTCATAGGGAAAAGACCACTGGCTAATTTAGATTAAACATCCAATACTTAGACAGGTAAGGCAAGTTGGATTCTACCCAAAACTAAGCCAAGAGTCTGAATAGAAATCTATCCGTTTCCTTCTTATAAAGCAGTGACACACTCAAGCTCTGAAGATTTTTCAAGACAGAAAATATCACCCTCTTCCCTGCCATCTGAAAATGGTCTGAAATCCACTGACTGCTAAACTAAATTTCTAAGTCGCCAAAGTAACTAAACTCACTCATTAATTTCTGTATTTCTACATTTTTAAATTACTTTTTACGTTAATTTTTGCTGTTGTTAATAACAGCATTCATGAACAGAAATCTAAGCATTAAGAATATGTGATGAGGAAATGAGTCTGATGTATATAACTATGTAACAGGTAATGCTACATAGAGAGAAAATCATAACACCACCAATCTTTGTAAACATATGTCAATGGAGAAATCAGATGGCTTCAGGATTCATAGCTAAACTTTGTTTTTGACAAGAACTCTTCCAAGGATGGCATGGTGTTGGACTGAGCCCTGAAGCTGGGAGGAGAGCCAAGTGTTACTCTGTATGTCTGTTCCAAATATAATGTATCCCTTAACAACCCTTGTCCACAGGAAAGAGACTGTCCTTGCACTGACCGGATTATTCTGAGAACACGAGGCTCCAATATCACTCTTTAGGCACCACTCATGTCACCTTTCCTTCAGTACAGGGTGTCTGACCTGCAGATATCTTCCTCTGTAACCTTGGTAAAGCATAGGTAGCTTCAGCCAGCATTAAGGCAGTACTTAATGCCCTCCTATTTTTTTAAAACAGTGCTGCTGGCCAAATAAATATATTTATTACAGACAGGAACAGCAGCTCAGCAGCTGCTTTTACTCTGAATGTTATAATTTTTTTTTTTAAAGAAGAAAAAAAATTTTCTGTATATCCTTTTTACAATCCAGAAATAAGGTCATAATCTTGTTCTGCATTAAGTCAATGAAAGAAATCCAGTGTCAAAACCCACGAAGAAAAAACAATGCAAAAAGAGAAGCAAGCATTCCTAATTGCTCAATATCGGTACTATTCTGGAAGACTGTTTGGCAAAGCACTGCTGAAAAACTGTTTCTGGTGTCATCTATTCCTTTAAATAGTACAGTTTTCTTATGGGGAGCTAATTGAATGGCAATATCAGTTCAAATCATAGGGTGGTTCTTTAATAGCTAGTAATTTTCGAGGACAGCCTTTAGACCTTGCAGAAAATAAACAAATTCCATCTACAAAACTTTTTTTCCCTACTATATAACTTCAAACAAGTCAACTTTTCAAGGTTCTGCTATTTGTATGAAAATAGCTTTCTCAGCCTAGAAAACAAAAGGAAAAACTGGCAAAATTTTAATAAGACTGTAAATTCAAAAAGCAGTATGAAATTATAAAAAGTGTGTTGATGCTTCAAACACTGTCATATATGCATTAGATGTAAAAATGCCATTTATTTAAAAACCTACCACTCTGAAAGAGAAGAAAGAAGTGTAAGGAAACCCATGATGAGTAATGGTAAGAGTCTAGCAATGCAAGTTCCCAGATGGGGCTTATAAACTTTCAACCAGGTGGAATCCTCTTATTTCAGGCAGAGAGAGAGTTGCTGTTGGTTATTTACTTGCAAGTGTAACTAAGGTGAACTTCAAACCAAAGTTAGTTGACACAGAGACTTGCACTCATGCAGAAAACAGAATTTTATAGTGGACATGACTCTGACAATTACTTTTATTTAAAAGAAGCCTATCCTTTTGACAACGGTCTGGCATTCAAATGACTTGGTAATCTCACAATACTCTCTCCAGCAAATTGATGTGCAACCAGTCTGTGCCTATTTACTTTAGACACAACCTTTTCCCTAGGATTTTATACTTCAGTGAAGAAGCACCCACCTTGTTTGGGGAAAGGGGGGAAACTCTACTCAGTACATATCTTCCACAGCTTGTTTCTCATTGTTTTAACAGTGCAACAGTACTTAGCAAATGATAGAGCAGACTTGCTGGACTTTACTGTAGTTTTCTTCTCACAAGTCTGAGATTATTAAAAACCCCATAACCCTCATTAGATTACAGAAAAAAAAAAAGCATCAACATACTCTGCTGCTCTGAAGTGGTTGGTTGTTGGCCATATCCTCACCTCATATAATGCCAGTTACTAAACTGCTGCAACCTAAACACTCTACTCACACCAAAGCGCACCTCAAAAGGAAGAGGCACAAGGAAAGGAGTCTCTCTTTTATACTTCTAAATACACTTTGCACAAGATGAAGAATTAAGGTCACTGTTTCTTAGAAGATTATTTTGTTGAAATCCATGCTTATTCACTCCTAGACACAAAAGCTCTTAGTGAAAGAAAAAAAATCCAAACAATTCACCCAAAACCCAAACACATACTGCAGAAGCAGAAAGCTTAGGTGCTTTGTATTGTAGTGTTGAAAGGAATTTTTAGGTTTTGCTACAATATTTCTGCTGCACTGAGCACCCTGCAAGCCTTAATGTCAACCCATTTGTATGGCACAGCAGTTTGGTGGGCTCCTCACAGACAATGGAGTCTGAAACCAGGATTAGCTCCTGAGTAAACAGGAACCACACACCTGCTCCAAAACAAAGCCTCGCAGAGAAATTTCCAGCTACACTTTTCTTTATTTCCCTTTCTTTGCCATTCTTCAACACAGGACCGTTTTCCCCTAGCTTACAGTGCATGATCTACACATTCTTCAACCCACCTCTATCCCTTGGTTTAAGAAAGTAGTTTGCTGAATTCTCCTAAAAGAACCGGGGAGATGGCAAGATTGCTACATGTTTTTCATTGGCATATTCCAGAACATCGCCCTGTAAGTCATATCTGAAGATATGTTGAACTGTAACTCATTCACTACAAGGAAATCAAATTTTTCTTCTGTCAGGGAAACACTGAAGTTTCTTATGTCCAGATTAATTGTATCTACTAACTTTAATTTTCCAGACACAGGATGAGAAGATTGGTTGCTTGGGAATTCTGTAAAGATACAAGTCAAAAACCAAAAAACCCCTTTAAGCAAATATATAATATCAAGACTAAAATATAGATACAAATAAAGTAATAAATAAAAAAAAAGAAAAGAAGGGAAAGAAATTTAATCTCTACATAATAGCTCAGCTGATTCTGAGGAGTGTTTTATCTATTTGACTAGAGAAATATCCAATTGAAATCTTTTAGGAGTTTTAATGATGAAAAACCTTTTTTGTTACTAAACACAAGTTCTTCTACTTGTTCAGAAGTGACAAAAATAGCAAATTCCTACCTCAGGTTGACATATCTTTAAATGCTAACATTATAGCATGAAAAGGAAAAAGGATAATTAGAAAATGGTCTCACTCCTCCTAATGTATTCTGAGATTTCATTTTTTTCACTTGCACCAATAAAAAATAAGTTCCTCTGTACAAGAAGGCATTCTACCATACGTGTACTGTTACTGTTTGGAAGGTTTAAGTTCTTTTTATTGCTAAAGGAATTCAAAGAATCCAGCCATATGCAGTCTTTTCAATTAAGGTTATTTCTTCAAATAGAGCTCAAGCAGATATAAAAATATTCCAATTTTATATGCTTATTGAAGGTGAAATTATTTTTTGAGCTTTCCAGTTTTTAGCTATAATCAGGTTTGATTTATGCAGAAAAATGTTTCATTTTGAAAAAAAAAAGATGAAAAGAATCTTAGAAAATAGTTGTTCAACTGAGATGTGGTTTGGGGTTTATCCCTATATTTTTCCAACTTTTTGTTTTAAATGTGATAGCTAAACTTCTTCACGCTTTATCTTTATTTTTTCTTTCCTTTTTTTCCTGTTGAATACTTATCAATACAACAATCTTGATTATCTAATACAATGACCAGTGACAAAAAACAGAAAGCAATTATTTACAAGTAACTGTCAAGTCCACTTGTGGTTAGGCGAAAACAATTTTATTTTATTGACAAATAGAGATGCTTTCTATGTTTAGGTTTCCTGTTACCAAAGTTAACACAACAGCCCCTGAGATTGGCTCAGTTGGTTAGAGGCTGGTGCAAATAACAAAAAGGTTGTGGGTTCAATTCCCATTTGGACCACTCAAAAATTGGACTTGATGATCCTTGTGGGTCCCTTTGAACACAAGATATTCTGTGACCTGCAATTTAATACTAGGCTGGCACATGTTTTGCAGTCCTGAATAGTAAGCATGACATTTACTTGAAGCTGAATCTCCATACCAAGAAAAAAAAAAAAAAGTATTTGAGTTGTACTTACAGATAAACATTCTCATTTAGGGTGCCTGAAATCCCACTAGGCTATATAGCACCCCTAGTCCTGTACTTGTAATACAGAACTACAGCCCAAGAATGCATACCAAAAAAATTAACATGCAGACAAAACTCACATCTAAAACAAATATTAATTTCCAACTTAAAGTAAAAGTGTCTAAGCCTTCTCTTCCTTTGCCTCTACTTTGAGCCATGTTATTCCAATAATTTGTGAAATTATTTGCTACAACTTGTGTATGTGAGGTTTTCACATGCTGATGTGAAACACAGCAGCCATCACAACAGCGACCCAACTGTCCACATGCCTTGTGGATGTGCAGCATATTCAGATTGCACCAAACATTTGCAGCTCCCAGCTGTACAACAATCTGCATCTTTGGGCTCTCTGGCAATATATAACATGCAGATCATTTCACTTCCAAAGGGCACTCAGAGAGAACACATTTAAAAGTCCAAGAAGTTACTTTGTTGTGAGAATAGCTCAGAAGTTCTTCCAGCACGTCAAGCCCAGCTGCCTAAGGAGCCTATCAAGAGCCAGATGTCAGAAAATATCTTTCAAGAACTTGCCATTTGCATCCTGTGATTGCCATCCAAGAAGAAAAAAAAGGTGGGTGAACCATCTGATGGGACAGGATGGCTGGCAATCCCTGCAGAGTTGTATCCTGATCAAAAGATTTACAAGACTGAAATAAGAGATTAAAATTAATGGATAACTAATGATGGATAGCATATTTGCACCTAAACCTAAACATATATTAACAAGAAAAATACATGTTTGGTTTGTTTTATTTATTTTTTTTAATCTTGCCAATTAGTTACATATTTTTACAATAATGTAAACCTGACTTGCTTATTAACACAGCTAAATTCTGGAACATTATGAATACCTGGAATGGTAAATGTGATGGGAGTGATTTATTTTGTCTTTGCAGTAGTTTTGTGTTTGAATGTACAAAATTAACAGGGTTTTTTTCTTTCACTTGAGCCTGGGCACCTATACTGTGAACAAGATCAGTATTGTGTTTAGAAGCAGTTGGTAAACAAGTAGTGAAATGGACAGATTAACATATTTTGAAAATTCTAGACATATGTTTGTTCAGCTATCAGAAATAACACCTATAAATGTGTAGATATATCTAAAAAGAGACTTCTTAAACTATACTGTCTTCAGCTTTTACACACTTTATAAGATTTGTTGAAAACTAATAAAATGTATTCTTTCTAGGGAACTGCAACTGAATACTACAGTTCATAGATCCAAAACAAGCAGTTTGTGTAACCTTACTTTAAATTCATTAACAGTAGAAGAATGTTGCCTTGGGGAATTTGTCTTGTTACAAGTTCCTGGAGATATACACAGAGCTCAGATGAAGAGACAGTCCATAACCCATGCTCTGTCCTTGAACCAGCATTTCCATCAATATTTTACTACTCATTTCTAAAACAAGCAGATAACTTTCCCTTTGAATTGTGACTTCAAAGCACTCAAAGTTTTGGATCTAAAAAAGTTTTCTGATTACATACTTAATCTAATAAAAAGTAGTGTACAGGACTATTTTAAAAGTATTTTCCTATGAAGGATGACAATTTCTTTGGAATCTTTCTTGCTCCAAGCAACCCTAGGATCATCATTAAACACTGGCAGCTTAAAGATTACCTCTGTGTATTTACCATATCTTACTCCAGCTCTGGCAAGATAAGATGAAAGAATAGTGTTACTAGCCAGGGTCAAGAGTTATGGTAGTCTAAAATGCAGAGCACTTTGCACGATGACAGGATTTTTTTAAAGTAGAATTTTGAGTGGGGTTTTTTTGTTCTTTTAGGGTTGTGGAGTTTTTGTCAGTTGTTTGGATTTTTGTTTTGTTTTGTTTTTTTCCCTTAAAGTAGGATAAGAAGTCATAAAACAACATAAGTAAATGGAAAAGAACAGCATTTTCTAAAGAGACAGCTGAAGTAGTTCAGTAGCATACAAAGTAAAAGAGTATTATAAAATGCATGGGAGGGGAAAAATAAAAAATGCTCTCTGATTTTTGTACAAGAGTCAATGCAAAACATAGGTTACTTCTACATGCATTGTAATTGATGTAATTTGGTTTCAGAGACAATATTTTCTTTGTGCAATTCTCTGCTTTTTCTTCCCTCTGGTTATGTTTTTTAGCACACTTGATCAACTGTGTTTCTCCCATGAGGATGCTCAAAGCAAACCCATGCCCGACCCAGCTGCTGCCTAGCCCACCGTTGTAAGGCAAGGTAGCAACAGCCCTCCTCTTTCCCTCACCAAATGAAGTTGGATATAATAGTCAAAGAACATTTTAAAGAGAAAAGCCAACAGCTTTTGGTCTGAACCTGACTACACAAATTTCATGCCATGTTTGAAAAGGACAAACTAGATTATAATTTACAAAAATACTTGCAATAATGAAGTCTTTGTGTTCTTTCATCCTTCTTTCAGTCTTTTACTTACTTTCCCTTCCACCTCTGTAAACAAAATTTCAGTCTCTTAACTTACTTCTTCTTGATCTGCAGCGTTATGTTTTTGGTGGGTGTTGCCCCTTAAGCCTCTAAATAATTTTTTTTTTTTAATTTCATGTCCTTCTCCTCTGTCTTTCCCTGTTACTGAGATGTTCTCTGTTCCTCCTCCTTCTCACTAAATCTCATTCTCTGAGCCATTTCTCCCCTTCAGCAATTTCTTGATAGCCCTTTTAATTATCTTTCTTTCAGCAACAAGGAGCACCTGGACTGCTGCATCCATGCCACAGCAGTTTTGAAGCTAAACATGTTTAAAAGGTGTGTTAGAAACTCTTCTGTCACAGACTATTTTATTATTTATACTTTTAACTTTTGTATTTTCACAGGGATTTTGAAAGAAAGCAAAGATGGAAGCAGAGGCACATAAACATCATAAAAGTGCTGGAGATGGTTTGCAAACAGCAATCTCAAAACAAGGAAAAACTAAACATATTGCTTTTATCCCCAGACAGTTTCCACTGTCAGGTGCCCTCAGAGGCCAAGTTACAAGCCAAGTTACAAGCCACTGCTTGTAACTCAGTCATGTCATGAAGATCCACCCCCATTGCTCCTAAAAGAACAAGAGCAGAGCTAAGCCTTCCTCTGCCTTCAAGTAGGGAGCAGAAAGGACACTTAGGATTTGGACATATTTCAAAAAGTTGCCCTAGCTGCCATGGAGAGAGAAATGAGCTAACACACTACCTCTGTTCTAATTTACCTTTTCAGTATATATGCCAGTTACTTACTTCTGCATATGTTCCTTATAAAGTATGACAAGGAGAACATAAACCTGGTGATGAAGCACACTATAAATTGTGTGATACAAGTGTGAAAGCCTGTAGAGAAAAACTCTGGGAAGCAGTGTTGATATAAGCATAAGGAAAGAGAAAAGCAAGCCTAAGAATTAATTTATTTATTCAGGGATATTTACAGATTAATAATGTTTTATAACACTTGAACAGAGAACTAGATATGCTATTTGCTTTCACAGACCTGTTAAAAAATGAACAAAAGAAAAATAAAAGAAAGAAACAACCTTCCTTGGAAAATTAGTAATGAAGGCAAGAGGATATAGTCTGAGTTATAGGGAATATATCTGCTTCCTCAGATGATAATATGCTAAATCTTGACAAGATATTTAAATTTGCATGAGTTCTCATTTATTCACAGAAAAATTGAGATGTAGGAATTAGTTTACCTCGCCAAGGAAAGGCTCTTGAATAAAAGCAAAACACCAACGTGGATAAGAAAGAACAACTAGGTGTCATTAAAATGGTTGAGGAGATGTCTAAAGAAAGTAATAAAATCAGATGAGTCAGTCTGGCAAAAGAACTTCCTGAAGAATCAGATAACAGTAGAAAGCTGTGAAAAAGCCAATCACCTAGCTGACAATTTTTTTTGAGAGCCTTCTCACATTTCTCTTTCTGTTTCAGTCCATTTCATCCATTGCATGCAATTAAATCTCATATAAAAAATAAAAACAACTCTTCCCAACCACATCTGGCATAAGCAGCAAGGCAAATCCTGTGCAAAAATGCTTGCTGTTCACATTTACCTCCAATACTAATTTCAGGATAACATTGACATCCAAACACTGATATTTCTAATTTTAAATTAATACACTTCAAGAATACAAGAAGTATGTGTGAGAAATTTTGTTTTGAGGTAAGCAAGTCCACTTCTGATATCAATGGACTGAATGTCTTGCATCTGAAGCAGATTAAAGCACTTAACAAAAAGATACTAGTAAGAAGTAAAAAGTTACTAGTATAAACTGAAAATTGATATACTGTTATTGATAACTTGATAGTGTCAGTTGATACTATTGCTGTGATTGATTTTATATGATTTAATTGATTTTTAATTCCTTGCATCAGATTTTCAATCCATTTCAAATATTGTAGAAAAAGAAGATTTATTCCCCCTGTGCCTGAATGCCTCATATTAAACCTGTTTTTGTTCCACAGCACTGTGCATATCAAAGACCATGTTAGAAAAATACTATCTTCATTTTCTAGAGATTTTGTAGATCTGAAATGGCTGCTCTGTTACAGATGCTTACAGAGTGCACCATTTGGTCTTATTTCAGTTCTCCAGGATGGAGAACACAACTACAGGTAGCAGCTTCTCCCTTTTTCACAGAATATCAGTATCAGTGGAACTTTGCAGGAAAAAGGCATGACTGCAACTTGCTTTCTGAAGTGGGATCAACAGGCAAATATATACAACAGGTCACAGCAAACTATTGAAATGTCTGAGAAATACACTGCTCTGTCAAGCAGTGACAGAGCTTGCCTTCACACCCACCCAGCCTGTACTCCACAGCAGCAGGCATAAAATGTTTTTCTGTCTTAGATTTCACACAGCACTCAGCACTCTCAGAGCTCCCTGTTTGATGTTGACTTTTGCTAAGCATCTGACTCCGCAAACTGTGAGATGCTCATTTCTGGGCTAGAAATGCCTTAGGCTAGTACTTTTAACCTCCTGCTTTCACTTCCATGTGTTTCTCTATTCTCCTACATGCTGGCTGTACTGTTGTGATGTATGCAATGATAAAGGTGGTAGAAACCCCTTGTAACATGGCTTTAGAAGTTTGAACAGAAACAAACAAAGAGTTTTGCCTCTTCTTGGCGCATATTTGTATTTATAGGTAATCCTGTAGGGTACAGATCAGTTACTACGAAAATACAGCCTCAGATACTGAACTTAGAAAGATCTCTATGTAAAAATGGATTTTTTTTCACCTTATAAAAGAATGTGCCAATTGGTGGTACATAAGGTATTAAAATTTTTTATGAGCATTACAAAGCTTCAAGGAGTTTAATCGACTTTTACTTTTGTTGTAAAGTACTGTTCCATGTCTGAAAACAGTTTTCTGTCAGTTTTGGTTAACAGCAGCTTTATTAGTAAATGGCTGCAGCAGAGTTACTCATAATTACAGTTTTGTATCCAGAGAAATAGGTTCACAGCATTTAACCAGTTTTTAACTTCACACACTCAATTCTAGACCTAATTGCAAAATGTTTCTGAATGATGCTTTAAAAATTGTAACTTACAACACTTTTGTCAAATGGAGGTTATAACCAGCAAGCAATCTCTCTGGATGCCTACAGAAAAAAACTGAACTATGGTTTATGATATAAAACATTAGACCATCTCTTGGTAATTTCCTTTCTTCCTTTTTCTACCTCTCACAAGAAAAGAAGATGAATCAGTTTTCCAATCTGTTTCAGCACACAGCTGCCCAAACAGCTTTGGGGTAACACAGGCACAGGTGACAGGCACAAAGTACCAGACTTCAGCATGGCTGAATACCTGTATTGTGAAACCCTTTGAAGGTGTTGGCCTTCTGAGACCACAGAGTATCCTTGCCTTTCCATGACATTACTGCAGACAAATTAATTATTTAGGGTTCTTAAAGTTCACCTCTGCAGGAACTGAGACTGCACAATTAGGAAGTAAAGCAGAATCTGCTTAGTCAGAAGATCTACCCCTTTTTTACTACAGAAACAATTTACTATTGGCACAGTTATTAACTATTGTTAATAACTCATATTGACACTGCAGAACCATCATATCCTCATAAGATGGATCTAGGAAATAGATAACAATTGCCTAATTATTTTTTGTGATAAAGTACAGAAGAGAATCCATTTAAGAATCATAGGCTGAGCTAGAAGCAACACTGGCTGGAAGAGAACTCTATGTTCATAAGCTATAGATATATTTCTAGGATTATTAAACACCTGACCTTAGGTGGGCTTCACCAGGAAAACTTCCACAAGAAGTATAATGTACAATTTAATAAATGGGAAAATAATTTATGAATGAAGGTTTTTAGACAAGTCTAATGTAAACCAACTTTTCCTTTAAAACAAGAAGGAAAAAGTCAATTTTCTTCTTTACATCAACAGGTAACACCAACTCTATGACTTTGCCACATGGCAAAACACTTTTTGAATGAAATTGTGGAGTACTGCATTTGATACAGTGCCATTTTGAAATTTAGAAAGACAGTATGTGAAGGCCAACATGAAAATTTATTCTGAAAATGTACATGGAATATTTCTCAAGTAACTAGTGAATCTGTGTTTTCATGTCTTCAGCTGAACACTCAAACAACTTTTAGTGGTCACTTAATGTCAGTCTTGGGCCCAGTTGACTTGACAGCTGATTCAAACATTGAATGCCATATGCATGCACAAATAAAAGTAATAGTCATTTTTAGAAGTTCTTTGAGTTTGAGTTCATTTTGAGTTTCTTTGAGTTTAATTTACATGGATGACAAGTAGGCTTGATAGTGAAAAGGGGTCAAAAGCTCACCTACTCTGCTTGAAACTAATCTTACTTAATCTTATTTGAAAATAACATATTATAAACACCAATAATTATGTTAGATTGTTGTGTTAAAAGATAAATTGTTGTGTCTTGTTATTGCCAGAAGATTGGATTGCATGCATCATTTGCACGTGGAAAAACTTTGCAAATACGCTAGGAATCACATTAAAAAGTACATTAAAATCTTTACATCACTTTAAATTCCATTGGCATTGGCATTGTCTTTGCCTCTCTCTCATCATTTTAGAAAGATGGGAAGGTAACAAAGTCACTACAGTAGTAATACTATACTATAAACTTCTTTGCCCACTCACCAGCAGAAATCTGCCAAGGCGTGCCTCAGCGGCTGGTTGGGAAACTTCTAGTCACAAAATCACAGAATCATTTAGGTTGGAAAAGACCTCTAAGATCATTGAGTCCAACCTTTGACCCACCACCATCTTCATCAACCACACCATGGCACTAAGTGCCTCATCCAGTCATTCCTAGAATGTGACAGTGACAGGACATTCCTAGAATGTGANTGCCTCATCCAGTCATTCCTAGAACACCTCCAGGACAGTGACTCTAACCCCATGGGCAGTCTGTTTCAATGTTTAACAACCCCCTCCATGATGAAATTCCTTCTGCTGTCCAGCCTGAACCTCCCCTGGCACAGCTTGAGGCCGTGTCATCTCAGCCTGTCACTGGTTGCCTGGGAGAAGAGACCAAGCCCCACCTGGCTCCACCCTCTTTACAGGTAGTTGTTGTGAGGGGTAAGGTCACCCTGAGACTCCTTTTCTCCCAGCTAAACAGCCCCAGCTCCCTCAATATATGGACTCAAGCCCATACTTGAAACTAGAACAACTGTTACGTAAGCCAGAATAAATCAGAGAAAGTCAGAAACTTGGTTTAAGAGCGGAATTGGTTCTTGGCTGCTTCTGAGCATGGATGGAAAAGTGGATGTGCACGGAAAGTACTTATGTACCTCCCCTCAGTGTTCCAACAAATCTTTCATATTCCTCTGAAATAGGCTTTTAAATACATCAACGATCTGGCTTGGGCAATATTTTTGCAAGCAACATAGTTGTTATAGCAAATTGAATTTATCAAATTTTACTAGATACAAGTACTTACAATGCAGTATTACCTTCAGAATAGCAAATTTATTAGCATACATTACCTAAGAAAGAGAATGCATTTTAAATACCTATTTTTAATAACTTGTAAGTTACAAGAAAATTGCAGTTAAGTAAATTACTCTTGTTCTACTGAAGTTTTTTTTATATGAAAATCTAATAGAGTACTTCACTGATTATTGTTGCATTCAATGATCATTCTAACCCCTTCTTGTTCAAGCTGTGAAATGCAATATTTATTACAGACATAACTCACACATAATCATATACTTAATAACGATCTGTTAGTAAGAAGAATGTCAGATCATAGAAATATTTTGTAATAAGAAATCTATTCTCATTTCCAACTTCCAATGCATTTTAAAGAAAAGGGTTATACATGAAAATCTAACATGCTCACAACTAACTTTACTGCCCTCTTTAAGGTTTTGCAAAATGAAACATTAATTTGCAAACTCAGTAAATTAGCACAGATCATTAAAACAATCTGCTAAATTCCTCAAATCCATTATTAACAGCTACTTTGCACTTGAACTAAATTAAAATTTGGGCATTCAGAGCTGCTGGCAACTTCTGTGTTGGCAAAAATACAGAAGCTGGAAGTGGATTGAAAACAAAAAAAGCACTGAGAATCGCTAAGGTATTAGACAGAGAACAAAATTTAGTCACATGGCTATATCCTGGCAAAAACCTTTGAGCCTTTTGTTGGAGCAAGACACGCATTTCTGACAAACAAAATAAAATCTACTCCATTAAACATTTGTGTGTCAGCCATGCTTAGCAAAAAATCTCTGACTGCAGCTACGTTAGTGAACTTTAAGTTCTGCCATGCATCATTTCAATTAGATAAAGTTTTGGAGAATAGCTAAACCTTCTTTTTTTATTGTCTTTGCAATCTTGACTGGTTATTTGTTCTCTGTACCAACAGTGGATAATAGGATTCTCTGTAAGGAAAAAACCAAACTCAAACCTATCTGAATAGTCCAGTTTCAGTTTGCTAGCAGGAGGGTGTGGGGACACAGGGCTCTGAGCAAAAGGTGACAGAAAATAATTCCTTAAAACTAGACAGAAAATGGAATTCTCATAATTAATAGAACCTGAAGGCTTAGTTTGAAAACACCTCATTATTTAGACATTTCTCTGTGGGTAAAGAATTTGCCAACTCTATTCTTCACACTTATCGCTGACTTTCCATGCCGTGATGGTTATATTTCAAGCTCTCACTGCTGCTCCTATATTTCTTCATGTGTAATTGTACTTCAAGGGTACATATCTCTGACAATGTGCAAATTCCTATTTGTGATGAGACTACTAAAAAACATGAAGAGTTTCTCAACAGTAATCTCAGCAAAGTCAGCAAAGGAGAATTATGCAAAAATCATTGCTATGCAAAATGGTTCCGATTACCAATTCTCCATTTTATTAGAGCTGGGAAAATCCTGAAGCTGTAAAAACAAGTAAGACTCAAAAGCATCATTCTCCACCTTCATGTTGTTTTGCCATCCTTCCCCAAACTCCTAAGGAAGGCACCTGATTAATTACCTCTGGGCTGTCGCAAGTCCCTCTGTGTCCCCCCAGTGCTCTGGTTTGGTTGCACAACAGGAAAACCAGACAAGATCAGAAGAGCTGAGTTTTTGGAATGGCTACAAAAGTCAATTATATATTTGAAAACACTTGAGATACACAGACAATAGCATGTGAGATTACCTTTTGATAGGATACACACTGTGCTCTCAGCACATCCCTGGACTGCAGTATTTCTTTGAAATGACAGCTCTTTCTATCTTTTTCAACTTTAGATGAACCAAAGCAGAGAATTCATATATTTCACGTCTCCTCTTAAAAGTACACACCTAGGATGTAAGATATCATAAAAGTTACAGAATAAATCAGTTGCCATCATCTGTCATCTTTAATATTGACATTGTTTCTCCAAAACAGAATAAACTTCTTGAGAATGACAGGTGATTTTCCCTTATGGAATGACTTGCACAGACTTTGTCCCTTCCTCTTTTTTTTCCCAGTTTCACTCTAGTTTTATTACTATTGGCTAGAAAGTGCACTCTAACAAAACTTAGCCAACCTGTGTTTCACGTTTGGTCCAACTTTTAGCAAAGCACTGTTTAGGAGCCCCTGCAGTGAGCCAGTGGGGTAAAGAGGGTGCTGGGTAAGAAAGAGCAAATTAGGAGGCCCAAGATGCCAGACCAGACCCCATTTCTGCTGCTGCCACACCAGAGCAAATGAATCAGGTGCTGACTTGGTACAGTTTATTTTTTGATCTCCTCACAACAGTAACACCTCATTGTCACACCCACTACTGGCTACACTGAACTAACATGAAATGCCCTCCAGCGTCTATTGTATACTTAGCACTTAACAGCTAGATACGACATATGCTCTTACATATTAAAAAAATCTTCACTCAGAAGGCAAAAAATGGAATACGAATTTGTATCAACTTCAGGGAAGTCGGTAAGTTTACATCATCTCAAGAGTTCAAAGGGAAGAGTCTGGAGTCCTGCCTGGGATCTTTTTGAGACTGAAATTTGCTCTGGCTAATGTCAGATGAACGTAAATTCTGTGGAAGCCCACTGAGTAAATATATATATATATATATATATATATATG
>VZSE01014389.1:622231-712238 GCA_013398275.1 Promerops cafer | reverse complement strand
CTCCTACTTACTCAATAACCATCTCATTAGAAAAGAGAAAAAATAAAAATGTTGCCACAGCTTTTACATAGATCCTTCCTTCAAATATTTTGCTTTCTTTTTCTAAATACATAGCATTTTTTTTTCAAATAAAGCCAAATCATAGCCTGCTCATAGGAGCAGATGATTTGCTGAATTTCAGCTGCCTTGTCAAGTCCTTTTATTTACATTTAGTATGTTTAAACACTTTAGGATTTACCTTTTTGCATTTTAAATCTGGAGCCCCAAAAAAAGTATCCTTAGGAAATGCTGATAAACAGGCCACAAAACATGGCAAAGAATATTTCTAGTCCCACATATATTATATCAAAACTCCAGTAAGAGGTTTTATAGTCTTTAACCTGCATATATCAAACCTTACCTAAGAGGGTTTTCTGTTTCCAAGTAGACATAGATGCTTCAAGACTGATTACAATTTTTATTTCTCTTACAACAAGGATTGAAACAATTGCTCCCGTAATTGGTTTCAGATTAAATAAATCTAAAACTTCAAGCCAATAATAATAAATAAAGAGAAAAACAGCTCATTTAAGATTTCAAATTCCTTCATAATTTTTTGGTGGTTTGCAGAAAACACTACACTGAAGTCCCAGAAATAAAGACTGAGAATTTTACAACTTTTTATAGTTTCAGAATACTTCCAAAGGAAAAGGCTTCATAATGGGACATTCTTAATATTAACATGAAATTAATTAATCAATAAAAAAATTACTAAGACCCCTTTTGTTTTTCATACCAAAATCAATTCTGAAGTCATTCATGGATGACTAGAAGAGTTGGAGACAGAAAAAAAGGTAATTCGCCTTTCTGCTACATTGGTATAAAAGAAAATATTGTGGAGTATTATTAAAAAATACCCTCAGAAACCAAAGAAAAGAAAGCCTAGATTAATGCTAATGTTTGTTGGGTTCAGATTTTTCTTTTCTTTGTTTTGTTTTTTTAATCTTTATTTCATATGCTGATAATCACCCAGAAACACTGCAAATGTGCTGCATATGACATTGGACATATTTCAGGCCAAAATTAAAGAATGAAGATGCAAGTGTTTTCTCCTTCATCACTCAGTAGAAAGATTCAAAGTCACAAGTGAAACATTTTGAGAAAGACATTACAGTGAATTAAAACACATTAAATATATAGAATCTAAGAAGTACTTATAATTTTGCTTTCTAAACGGCACTTTTCTTGCAATTTAGTTTCACCACATGTCTACTTTGCATACAACAAAATGGCTATGCAACATCAAGAAAACTGCAGGTGAAGAGATTTGCTCTAAAGTGCACTATGAACTAAACTAAAACTCCAAGCAGTCCAATGCCAGTGAAAGGTCTCAGTTCATTTCTGTCAACCACCTTACTCCTACAATTATTCTGTATGAAAATGTAAACAAGATACTTGTATGTATAGTCACATTAGGCAGTTACTGTATTAGACTGTGTGACATTTAATATTTGCTTTTAACTCTGCTGAACTGCAAAGTCAAAATTCTTGCTGTAATGTGACTATAAGAATATAGTTTATATTTGTATAAATATATAGTTTATATCTGTATAAATGACCACTGAAATATACCTGAAAAACAATGAGAAAAGACCAATCTTCACTTCAATAGAAGACAGTTAACTGAAACAGGATGTCCTTTTTGGCAAGACAGCAATTTACATTCTAAGTCTTCTTTACGCCTTTCTAAAACTTTGAATCAAATGTGAAGAAAATATTTTAAGCTAAAAAGCCGGTATCTCCAAGTCTTTCTTTTAGTGGTGTGCATTCTTTGATCAAAAAATGGTCATGCATCTAGGCAGGGACACCTTCCACGAGACCAGGCTTTTCAAAGGTCCATCCAACCAAGCCTTGAGTACTTCCAAGGATGATGCATCCACAACTTCTCTGGGCAACCTGTTCCAATGCCTCATCATCCTCATAGTAAAGAGCTTCTGTCTTAAATCTTATCTAAACCCACCCTCTTTCAGTTTGAAGCCATTCCCCTTTGTATTGTCATTACATCCCCTTGTTAAAAGTTCCTCTCCAGCTCTCTTGTAGGCTCCCCCCAAGTACTGGAAAAATTCAATTAGGATACCCCAAAGCCTTCTCTCTTCCAGGCTGAACAATCCCAGTTGTCTCAGACTTTTCTCATGGGAGAGGTGCTTCACCTTTTTAATCAGTTTATTGGCCTTCCTCTGGACTCACTCCAACAGGCTGATGTCCTTCCTGTGCTGGGGACCCCAGAGCTGGACACAGCACTCCAGGTGGGATCTCACCACAGCGGAGTAGAGGGGGAGGATCACCTCTCTTTACATGCTGGCCATGCTCCTTTCGATGCAGCCCAGGTTATAGCTGGCTCTCTGGGATGCAAGGACACACTGTGGACTTATGTCCATCAGCAGCACCAATTTGGCAAAAGGCAAGATCCACTGAATTTGTGAGAGCAAACAAATCATCTCTGGAGTCCAAAGAAAGTGGCTGTAAAAACAGGCCAATATCCCAGTCAGGATGCCAATGTTTAACGTGTGCCATATTGAAAAAGTGTTTGAACATGTTAAACATACATTTAAACAGTCTTAAATCTCTGTTCTTCTTTTTGTGTTCATGCAGCAGTTCATCCCTATTCCCATATTTTTCTCTCCTGTACTTCTAGTCTTCTGCCTAAATTGTGTAGACAAGCTTGACAAGCTTAACAGAACTCTGAAGTGATGTAATTGCTGTGATAGGCCAAATTGCAGTCAGTAGCCTTGCTTCAGGCCAGGAAGTCCAGTTACTGTAATACTGCTCACCATATTTCACATTAGAAAAGCAAACTTTGAAGTCAGACCTCTCCATTCCATCCTCCCATCGCTTCACATGTTCTTCCAAATGATTAGGACATTTAGAGGAGCTGTTACAGACACTAAAAGGAAAATAAGTTGATATGAACATTGTCTCTTTGAGAGACAATATATTCTAAAAAAATTACTACAGATAAATAAGGAAAGGAAAATTTTAACTTTTGAATGTCAAGAGTATGTTTTTATGGTTTTTCTTTTCTATTCTCATATGCCATTAAGATAAATGGGGGGTAGCTGCATAAAAAGATGACAAATTTCCATATGCAATCAAACCACCTTCATGATAAACAGTGATGTGATTTCTCATAGAGAAAGATGATTCTAATACAAAACTGAACCTTCTACCTCTATGCAATTTTCTTCTATGGGCCATGAGAGGAGCTCAGTGCAACTGATTAGCAAATGAAATAAAGCATAGGCTGGGCTTCTTGACCTAAGATAAGAAAGAGACCTAAGTCCTTACTTTTCTTTTACAGGCAACTTGAACCCAAATGTGAGACACATACTTTTAATTTTTCTTTCACCCTCTTTTTAATAGTTTCCTGTCACAAAGTAATTTCTTAATATAAAGGTTATAAATTACATATGTATAACAATGTAAATAATATTTATTAAAACTATGAAGCTATAATATATATTCATGTTTTTAAAAAATAAGCCTTCTATTTATATATAAGGTAAAAGTAATATCTACACAAATTAAGTAAAAATTAAAAGCATATCGGAGAAAGTTAATAGTAAGATTCATGTATTTATGGCAAATTCTTGCAGTTTCAAGTGTTTGCTAAAAAATTTCAGATGAAAACATGGGGAGGTTTTTTGGGTTTGTTTAAGATTTATATGAATACAAGTAATGGCTACCACTGCATAATTAATATCATGTTATAAAAAGATTTGGGGGTAAATAGTGCATGCAACAATTACTTGTTATTACTTGTTATGTGAATATATCTGAATATATTTTCTATAGAATATGTGAATACATATATCTAAATATAAGCTCTAATATAATTTTACAATTTCTTTAAGATCAAGCTCTACACGAATTCACTGTAAAAAAAAGAAAAAGAAAAAAAAAATCACCCAAAAGGTTTTATGTAAAGAGGATATGGAAATGCTCACAACAGAAGCAAGAAGTCATATTAGGATCAAATCTAAGGAAAACTGAAGCAATCCCTCTGCAGTGCTGAGCAGCATTTCTGCAAATGAGAAGAGAAAATGTACTACTGCAGGTCACACGGACTGATGGACGCCAAAGGCTCTGTGACAACACTCACTACAAGCAGCAGATGCGACTTCAAAGGCGCTGGGAAATGTCTAGATAAAAGCAGTTGTTCTAGTAAAGCAATTCTGCTTGTCCTTTGCCCTGGCATAAATAACTTTGCAATCGAACAGTACAATCTGCTCTTTCTTCTGCCCTTACCATCTGTCCTGCTCTTGCATCACCATGATAGGCACCTCAGCAATAATCAGTGAGGTAGGGAAATTTTATCAGACACACATGGAGAACAATATAAAAAGCAAAGCAGATTTTTTAAAGGAATTTAATGAAAGGTTAGAGGAAAGAAACCCTGCACATTGCTTGTTTTTTTTCCCTAAAGAAACGTACAACCAAAATTACCAAGATATTTCATGTGAATTATGCCCCAATGTGATAAAAGTGAATATCCGGAAAAAAAAAACCTCAAAAATTCTCCAGGATAATGAAGTTTGAAATATTTTGCTTTATAAATAAGTCATCATTCTCTTTACCTACTTTCAGACAGGTTTCTGTTATCTCATAATCATTTAATTGCATTTTTCTTTGCTTCTTTTCCAGTATCTATTTTTTCAGTATTTATGCTGATTATACTGACTACTCCACAGTTGAAAGATCCATTATTGAAAACAATCCCAATGCATTTTAAAGTAAATGTTTATGCTGACACAAATGAAAGGCTTTTTCTCATTGACTATTCTTGCATTCAATAGAAATCACTGCTCTTCTAGTGAATAGAAATTAATTTTCTGAATAAAACCAATCAAAATAGTCTATTTTTAATAAAAATATATGATGATTTCCTTTCAGGGAAAAATCACTACACTGAAAAGCACAGACTTTCAAAACACCTCAATGAAGTAATTTTCAGACACTAGAAATATAAAGCAATTTACTCACTACATCTTATTAATAAGAAATTAACAAGAAGCTCCGGAAAAAAAGTACATAGTCACATCTGATGATGTTTTAGTGAAGTGAATATTCTCTCAGTTTAACACAATGTGCCAAGTTACCAGCGGTGTTACCCCTGTACAGTGCAATATAAATACACATGATGAAGGTGGCAGCCCTTCTCTTGGCATATACAAATTACCAATAAGAAGGATCTTCTGGGTCATGGAGGGCCAAAACCCTTGAAGCTTACAGCAAACTCACAGTCCTGTATTTGACTTTTCTAAGCTGCAAAATACAGAGATGCTGACAATCATCCATTTATTTTTCCCCTGTATTTCCCTCTGGCCATTCACTATGGGGACAGATGGATGCTGTTCAATAGCTCACTTACCCTCTGTCATTACACCCATAGAATAGATTATGGGTACACAGTGCTAATGAGACCTTCAGAAAAAAGTATTAAATGTCAGTCACCCTTGGAAACACATAGCAAATTAAAACTAACTTCATGTGTACACCACAGAATTACAAATCGATTTTGACTTGACTAGACTAAGATAAAAAAGACTAACAGAAAGCAGGAGGATCTGGACTTTATAATTAAATAAAATACAGATGTACATTAGAAAAAAAATAACCCAGGTTGGTGACTCAGCTACATCTCGTGGGTACTATTACAATGAATGAAGGCAGCTCCTGGATCAGTACAAAGTTCTTAATCAGACATTCTACCAAATCAAATTACAAGTCAGAACAATGGGGAGGCACCTCAGAATAGCCTGTAGCCTGATGAGTAACAGTAGTACTACAGTCAGGTGTTTTGATTTCAGTACATCCTTTCACATTTACCCTTCTCTTTTCTGCCCACCCCAAAAAAGTCCATAGGGCAAGTACGTCCTTCCATCTCCTGCTGTCCTGCGAGACTCTTAAATCGGACGTCACTGGAAACGTTCCGTCAAGTTTGGTGGAGCCCTGAGCAACCTGATCTATTGAAAGATGGCCCTGCACATGGCAGGGGGTTGGGCTTTGAAGATTCACTACAATCCAAAGCACTCTGTGGTTCCATGATCTGTGGGAAATGCTTGGGCAGGTTGCAAGGAAATCCTGCCCATGCCCATATGTTACCTGTGCTTACAAAGATCTGGCCTTTCATATGGCAGAAAAATTCACAGAGCCCATGAACAGAGCCAAAAAACTCTCTAATTAGCATCACCACCAAGTAGATGTTATAGTAGAATTGTAACAAAAGAGAAGGCAGAGAACAGCTTGAACAACCAAATGTGCTTGTGAACAGATTCTCCACTACCCCAGAATTGCACTGGTAGGACCCCACTGAAATGAGACCATGTTAAACAGAGTAGGGACAAAGATGGTTATCTCCACCACTCAGCTAGCCTTGTCACCCTGTGTTTCTTTTACAGAGCTTCTGGTAGTTGATCTAAGATGAAAATTCTTTCTTTCTCATTCAGGCAGCGGAATCATCTGAGTTGTAAGACTCATTTTGATGGTTTAATGGGACTTCTGTGGCTTGCTTGCCTTACACTATCACTGTTGAAAAGCGCATTTCACTGGGAACGCGCACACATATCAGCACTGTCAGACTGAGAGATCTGGAAAAGCTGCTGCTCCTTCTGAAATATTTAAAGCCATTTCCTTGGCCCTTATAGTGAAGAGCAGATAACTTTTCCTGAAATGACAAAAGTATTAATGATCTTGACACACACAAAATGGGGGCTTCTTAAAAAAAGAGAAAGTAATAAAATATCAATTACTTCAAAGATCATTCTTTAATTAGAGTTCTTCCTCTTAGCAGCTGAAGTGATAGAAATCATCTATGGTACTATTAAATGGACAATGTGAAAATGGTAGTTTTGGTATCAGAGCAGGAATCACAGTATTTATTTCCCTGTCAAAAAAGGAAGCTGAAACAAGGAGACTTGAGGTGAAACCATCACCTCTGTTCAACTCAGTTTTTCCTAAATTAGCCACTACAAAATTGTCTACTAAAATGTTTCCTGAGGATTGCAGAATGTTGCAATGAAGTCCACACAACTAGATTTGACATACTATCTGTCAGAAATTAACTTGTCAGCATTCAAAACACCAGTTGCAAAGGGCAGGGAAGATGGAGAGGGACCAGAGCAGTAAGTATCATGTCTTCTTTAGAAATTGCTGCAAAAATCTAGTTTTCAAGTATTTCCAACTACTCTTATTCAGTTGAACATGTTTGTAATTGAAACCTTTCCGGAGCCCCAAAGACCACATGTCCTTCAGTGAATTAGGACAAAAGGTAAAATGACTTGGAGGTATTGGTGCATGAGAAGCTCAACATGACCTGGTAACACGCACTTAGAGCCCAGAAAGCCAACTGCATCCTGGGCTGCATCAAAAGAAAGTGACCAGCAGGCCAAGAGAGGGGATTCTACTCCTCTACTCTGCTCTCGTGAGACCTCACCTTGAGTACCGTGTCAATCTCTGGGATTCCTAACACAAGAGAGAATTTGACCTGCTGGAGCAAGCCCAAAGGAAGGTTACAAAGATGATCAGAGGGCTTTTCTCCTATGAGAAAAGGCTGAGAGAGTTGGGATTGTTCAGCCTGAAGAAGTGAAGGCTCCACTGATACCTTAGCCTTTCAGTACCTAAAGGGAGCCTACAAGAGAGCTGGAGAGGGACATTTTACAAGAGCACAGAGTGACAGAACAAGGGAAAATGGCTTTCAACAGAAAGAGAGTCAGTTAAATTAGCTATTAGGAAGGTATTCTTCACTGTGGGAGTGATGAGGCACTGGAAAAGGCTGCCCAGAAAAATGGTGGATGTCCCATCCTTGGAAGTGTTCAAGGCTAGGCTGGATGGAGCTCTAAGCAACCTGTAGGTGGTGTCCATGCCCACAGCAGGGGGTGGAGCTAGGTGATCTTTTAAGATCCTTTCCAACCACAAACATTCTATGATACACAGATCAAAACATCAAACCAGAGAACTATGATTTTTCAACTTCTTTTCAGCAGCTTATAATCTCTCTCCTGAGGCACGAACATTTACCTTTCCTAAATCTTAGTTTCAAGGTGTTCCTTACACCGCTTATGATTTCAGAATGAAGTAGTAAATTACCAGCCTTCTACTCCTTTTCTGCAACAATGTCCAGAAGCCTATGCTCCCATTCAGATGAGCATGTGCTACTGGCTGTCCTAACAAAGACCTCTGAAAGAGATCCTAAGAGGGAGCAGTTCTTGGAAAATATCATGTTTCAAGGCCTAAGAGAAACTTACTTTGGCCTTTCAATGGCGATGAAGCCTGTATGTTATAAACAAAAAACTCAGCCATGAACACAGACACTAAGGGATGTCCACATAGGAGAAAAGTTTGGGTTTAAGAAATTTAAAAAGGATAAGAGACTCTTCCCTAGCCAGCACATGTCATGCTGACTGGCTAGGAAGAGGCCATGCAACCTAACCTAAACAAGGCATAAGTCAGCATTTATGTCTCTGAGCACAAAGTTTCCAATGCTTCAAACCAACTGCTTTGATTCCTGTTCTTCACAGAGACTGCTTTGTTACATGTCTAAGGGACTATTCTCTACAGTGACAAATTCAATTATTCCTTACAAAACACATGTAACTAACTCAATCTACGGATATTATATGAAAGAGGAGGGATTCCCTCACCCCATATTTCCGTGATTCCATCAGAGAAGCTCTTTATAATGATAAACAATTTTTAAATCTCTTTAAATGTCTATTATACTTCAAAAGTCTACTTATCTGCATTACAGTATCTCTGTATCAGATAAAGCTTTTTCTTCCTTTAAGCTGAAAATTAAAAAGTCGGAGACAATAACCCTAATTTCCTAACCTCTTCAGGGAGATACAGTAAACTTTTTTCTCAAACAAACAAAAACCACTCAAATGAAAATGATTTATATTACCTATCAAAAGGCTGGTGATGGCATGCAAAGGAAGTAACGGAAAGCTTCGTCTCGTACTACTTTACAAATTTAACAACATTCCATAAGCATCAATTCCCACAAGCAGATTCTGAAAAAACTAATAGGGATTTTCTATTATGATGTTAGGAAAATTAGAAGGCATATTAAAAATCACTGTCTAGGAGAGATAAAACATCTGGATACAAACCCTGGTGTAAAATTCATCCTTCATCCCTGAGATGCATAGGACCAGTCACAATTTACAGCCCAGCCATCAGCACTTCCCTTCCTGATGCTCTGCAGGTACCAGCCTCTGGAGCAGCCCAGCACAGCTGCTTGGTGTGATGTGCTGGAAGTATGCAGGAGAGGGTAAGGCAGCTGAGACAAAAGGCAGGTGGAGGGGGTGTGTATGGGAAACAGCTGAATGTAATTATGCATCCTTGCTCTCTTTTGCATGCAAGATGTAGAGTTGCCCCAGTAATTCCTTACCAGGTCTCTGGTGAGATCTTGTAAGGAAAATGTGCCTAGAGAGCCTGTTGTCTCCTGCTGTTGTATCAAGTTCAATTCCACGCAAGAAAAACATAAGTTCAGTCTCAAGGCTTCAGCAAGACTTGAAGAAATTAGGGCACATTGCTTCCAGTGACTGATTTTAAAACATGACACAGAACACTGGAAAACAAGAGCTATAATGAAAATGAAAAAATGGGTGATACTGACCCACCTGCTTTTTGACCTGAAATGAGAGAGATGACACTAAGTGACGGGACTTCCCACTAAGCTCAATTTTGGCATTGTGGGTAATTTCCCTAGATAAAGTATTTTCACTACATAAGCAGTCAAAAAAGAACAAGCATCTAAAATTAAATAGTTAGCAAGATATCATCACCTGCCTTGGTCAACCTACCCTTCTAAGTTCAATTAAAAAAAAAGATTAAGGGGCAAAGTGGTTGATTTGTTCAGTTTCTCCTTCTAAAAACAAAAAAATCCAAAACCACCACCACCACCACCAAAACAGTCCTGCCATCTCAGTGACAGCATTTAGCATAGACATGATATGCGAGGTGCTTTGCCTCCAAACAAGTTGGACAATATGATGCTTCACTAGTATTCACACTAAGATTCACCACCACCAAGTTCAAAAACCAAAATCAGTTACAACAGGCTGTAAGAGGGGTAATTTTTTTTTTTTTCTAAGGGGATTTTTCTAGTGGAGGTAGGGAAAATATCTCTCATTCAGCTGAAATCAGCTGATGATATCACTACAGTCAGAAGATTTGTATCATTTCAACCTTCTCTATTGGCTTCAATCTATGAATGATCTCATGCTCACTTCAAATGCAAGTAAGGATATTTTATATACACAGTAGGACTTTTTCTTCATTAATACATGGTTTTTCAATCTGCAAGAAGACGCCAGAATGAAATCTGGATCTATGGAAGTTAGCAGAAAGCCTGTCTCACCCCGCTACAAAAAAGCGTATTATTCTGTGCTCATTATTCCAATCCTCCAAAAGTGATTTTTGGGAATGAGAAATGTACTGGTGAAAAAGTACACAAGTTATTGACAAGGCTGATTGTTAACATTGAATGACTTTAACAATTATTAGGTTTTTTTAATTAAAACTTCACTGTTCAGCCCAAGTAAAACTTTTAAAGCTGCACTATTTCTCCCTGATGCTCAGACCTTTAATAAGTAACTGGTCTCTGGGTATTTTATGGGCTGTGTTAATAGTTCTCTAAGGTGTTCTGCACAGTTACAAACCAATGTCTCTAAGCTGCATTAAGAACCCACATCAGACACGTAATACATCTCTTAATGTTCAGAAACTATGCAAGTAGACTACGGCTCTCTGTGTCCCTTTTATTTCCTGTAAAATTATCCCCATGATAAATTATTAATATGATCCAGCATTTCACTGACTCATCTGTACACTCCTTTCAGGACCAGAGAGGTAATACTTTGAAAAATACAGTGCTGTAATTCATTGTCACTGCCTAAAGAGGAAGTTATGGTGAATTATTTCTTATGACATCCACACCTAGGATGATGGGGAGAAACCTCAGGAAGAGAGATGAGTATGCTGAGATATTTCTGAGATTCGCTTTGCCACAGAACAAGTCAACACGTTTTTCTTTTCTTAGTGCATATTATCAGTAAAATGCAGAAAATATTACTGAGTTTCAGTCATTAACTTTGCAGGGTCAGAAAGTACCTCCTGAGCTGCTGAATAGGGTTCCTTGCTATTACATGCACTGTGTTACACAACATTTATAATCACAGTCAAGTCAAGTAATTGTAAGGGCAAATCTTACCAATTATTTTTTTATGCTACTGTCAAAGCTTTTTACACTAACAAACCTAATTGCATATGTAATTAATGAAACCCCTATAGACCTGGTAAATAAAATACTGTTATGATGGAAGACAAAGCACAAAGTCTAGTACTTACCTGCCTAGAAAGCAATTTTAAAATTCCACAATAATACAAAAGCCAATGTCCTAAAGGAAAAATATTTTTTTTTAAGAACTATGTCAAAAAAATTATTTAAAGAAAGATCTGGGACCAATGTATGTGGATGTCTGAATAAATTGCCACAGAGATTGTTTTAGATCTATTCTACCAGTATACTCCCTTCTACACTTACGTGACAATAAAAATATCTGAGCTGTTTGGCACAGCTCTACAGCTACATGGAGAGAAAAATGAAAGTCAGGGACAGCATCCAGCTGAAAGTCAGCTTGGATGTCACAGCCTGTAGAAAAGTGCCTGGGCAGCACCGCAACATGACAAGGTTCATGGATTAATTGAATAGACACCAGAAATCAATTAATGATCTCAATGACACAAAAGGCAAAGGCCTTGAGGAGAAAGGGTTGTAAGTATAGGAAAAAGCCATTCCCCCCTTTCAAGGGCAGTTGTTTCTGAAAGACAGATATGGGGCTTGGATGCCTGGCATGGGCTTTTCATCTCTGGGATTCCAGAGAGAGCCTGCTGAAGATCACAGCCAGGCTTGGAAGCAAAGTTACACACATATACAGACACAAAAAAAAAAAAAAAAAGAAAAGGAAAATCTGGCATGGAAGAGACTATTTGCTTTCTAATATAATCTAAAAAAACATGGAGAAGGGAGACTGAACAGGAGTTAAATGACAAATTTTTCTGTTTATTTTAAGTGCATGGTTGCAAGATTTTGACTGATTAAAAGGACTGAAGCAGAGATGAGGAATGGGAAAAAGATGAGAGAGAGCACCATTTGTACCCATCAGACCAACTCTTCAGAGGTAGGAAAGACAAGAAGCTATTGTTTTCTGTTGTGAGCATGTGAAAAGCAGGCTCCAGGGTTCCCTTTATTGTTTGTAGTTCCCTTGACCTCTCGTGGATACCTTCAGAGCATCACACGAAGCAGCTGTGCTGAGCTGCTCCTGAGTGAAGGCATCCCCAGGGGTTTGGGGCGAAGAGGCAGCAGGCAGCCCAGGCCAGTGCAGGGTTGCCTGAAGTAGGTGGCTGCAGAGCCTCAGGAGGTGAAGGGACCCATGGATGGGCAGCAAACCATGGCTGGCCCAGTGTGTCTCAGAGTACAGTGGATTTTCAGCCAGCGTTTGTATCCAGATTTCCTCTCTGTCCTGAGATGACAATTTTGCATCTCAGGATTTTCTCTTGCTTTATATAGAAGTGGGCTATTAAGTTTCTCCAAATTTTCTTTTGAGAATCATTATGGAGTGTTTTTTTAATACCCAAATCAGTTTGCAAGGACAGGGACTTTTCATCTATAGGAGTTTCAACGAGCTGAACATTCCATCCTCCCTTCTTCTTTTCACTTGTACCTAAGCATAGTGGCACCTCTCCTCCTCTCAGAACAGACTGCAGAAGCAGTCCTGTAATTAGTTCCCAGATTCCCAGTGTTTCTTTTACAGCCACTCTGCTGTAACACTCTGAGCTGTAAGAGGCCTGAGTTATTTTCTTCATTGCTCGTCACAAATGGAAAGTTCAAGCAGGAGGCTGGAGTCCTGCCATGCCTCCTTGCAGACTTGGACTGCCTCAGCTCTCCATTTCTCAGCTGTACTTCACCAAGGATTTGGGACATTTTGTGTGCTGGATGCTGGTTCTGGTTAGTAGTGGTCTACCTCATTTAAGGTTCTGGTAGTTCTGGTCTACCTGATTTAAGTGTGACGTATGAACTCAGCTCTGTGGAATGTGGATGTACACACATCTATAATCAACTAAGGTAACAATCACACACAGAGTTAAAAGCTTTGAATTCAAAGGTCTTGAACAAATCTGAAGTTTCCATAATGCTTAGTCACAGACAATATATTGTCCTGATCCCAGCTGCAGACTGCAAGATTCTCATTAAAGATAGCATGCCGTGAAAAGGCTTTATAAGGATTTGCCACTTCATCAATACTTCTGCAGCAGAAAATGACAAATTAGGATACAGAACATTTACAGGTAACTTATCAAAGGGTTAGAGAGTTTCATTCTAGGTGTTATTAAACTCTAACTGGTATTAGAGCTATCTCTGTAATAGAGATTTTGCCTCTCTTAGAATTGATACATTATGAGAAATATTACATAGGTTATTAAAATTACTTCTCCCCCCCAAACACTTGGTAGAAGACATACCCCAAGAATTCAGAAATTAGAATAAGCTGCTGATACATTGTCAAAAAACATTTATGCCTGTTATTTTCAGAGAGGAGTAGCAATCAAAGATGTAAAAACACAGAAGCCTGCAGAAAACACAGGAAATTTTGAATACCACTGCTTAATGTTATCTGTCCCTTTTGTGCTGCTGGAACAATATTATAAATGGTAAATTTATTTATATATGGGTGGCTGGGACAGAGGTTACTTTTGATTTAGATTTTTAGTGCTGTTTCACCGAACAGAAGGGGAAAAAAACAAAAGCTCTGTTAAATAACCGCAGCACAAGGACTTGAACAAATAGAAAGTCACTTGCTCAAAGGTTAGCATTCAGTCAGACTCTCAAACCTCATGGGAAGTATCTCCTCACAATTGCATCTCTAGTATCACTCCAAAACAAACAAGATTCTTCTTTTCTGTCACATACCCAAACCTCCTCTCACTCTGGAGGGGAGCAGATCACCCAGAATTACCATAAGGAAAAAGCAAGAGGCCTGTAGCCATTGCCGGATGTACAGAGACTGTAACAGACTGAAGTGCTCTGATACAAAGCAACCATGATGAGGCCCCTTTACAAATTCTGTAACTTTTATTGCCAAGTCAGGCTACTACCACTGCTTTCTGCTAGCACTGATGGATGGGTGGCTGTCAGAGGAACACGTGCTCGTACCATTCCAGAATAAATTGTTCTAAGTGCAGGAGAAAGTTCACTGTGCAGTTTGCTGAAAAGAGGAAACCAAATGCCCTTCCCAGAGCACTCAGTCATGAGCAGCCTCGGAGCAATCTTTCCAGGACAGGCAAAAGGGGACCACGGCTATGAGCACACACTTAGGTGGCCACACGGTATCATAATCTCCTCCTACACAACTAGAGGCTTTGCCCAGTGACTACTAAGGAGGGATATCAACTAGCCAGAACCCTTACCTCCAAGGGACAGGCCTTTCCTTGTCATCAACCCCATCTCTTCCTGGGATCAGCATGCTTCCATGCTATAGCCAGGAAAACCCCAGAAATGCTCCAGATAATTCAGCAAGATGCTTTCATAAGTGATTTGACAGAATGGGTTAAGGCATGAACAGAGCTATGGAAGGATTTAGCAGGATTTAATAGCAAATTCAGAAAAGAGAAAAAGTGACATGAGCGAATCAAGTGGAAACAAACTGCTTTCTGACATCATTATTCTGTGGATGCTGAGCTTCTTCAGAGGGAGCTCAGTAAAAACATATTTGAAGTCTGTCATTATGCTCCATAAAAAGAAGGCAATTGGCAATGTTCCTAATCATTCTTATGTAGGATTACTTATACCACAAGCAACACCTTACTCTTTCTTAATAACACATATTTAATGGTAATAAATATTGACTATTCAAATAATAAATATCAATAAACCATGAAAAAGCTTATTATTTCCTTATAGAAGACCATTACTCAGTATCATCTATCCTGAAACATCTTGTAGGGTAGGGTGTTTGAGGGTATTGCAGCAAGAAATAAATAAATTTTAGAACCACTGTACCACAGCGAGTTACCAAGGCTTGTGACAGAGGTCAGTTTTTGACTAGTGGCAGTGATAACCCACTCAACAGACATACAACTAGTGAAGATTGAGCTTTGTTCTACATAGGCATATTTTACTGCAATCTTGAATAACAGCCCTTATCACAATTTATGGTATTCTGCTAAGATTTCATTGGTTAGAAAACTCTTGATCTTCATCATAATTATAGAAGATGAGACTTTTTTCCCCTATGAAAGATGCAAGCATTGCTTTCTAGTAAGGTATCAGTGTACTCATTCCAGATTTTAATCAAAGCAAACAGCACCTGCTCTTGGAATAAACCTGCTTATTTAATCTACTATTTTGCTTTCAAATCTTAAAGTAACATTTCTATTTTGTCAGCTCTGAGGTGTACTGTCCTTTCTCTCTATCTCACAGGTTTCATATGGTCCTCCACAGGCAGAAGCTGACTTGTCTGTCTTCCTCCTGGAGATGCAACACCACGCTGGGACCAGAAGGATGAGCAGAGGCAATGCCAGAAGCCAGGGAGAGTTATCCCCACCCTTGGATGTTTTCAAAACATGAGTGGCCAAGACTTGGGATACAGCCCAGTCACACTGTGAAGTTAACCCTGCCTAGAGCAGTGGACCAAAGAGGGTACCTCCAGAGGTCCTCTGCACCCACCATAAAGCAGCCTTTGCTTCCTTTTTCTTTCATCCCTGAGAAGCGCAATTGTCTGAGCACAACAATATCAGCTCCTACTGTCTTCTGCAGACCTCTGTGCCAACTTCTATTCATGCTGAGAATAATATCTGCTACAGACTACTTGAACAGGAAGATCTCCCTAGACACAGGAATGTGTTTATTTCTTACCTCCTAACCTCTAGATTTTGGCAAGCATGAGTCACATATATCCATAAAACAGCTTAACATTCAATAAATACGTTTTTGAACTTTTCCCCTGTTTTTTATTTTGACTTTTTTTTTTTACAATATTTTTATTTGCACTGTAAGATAAAAATTTTCTTACAAGATCCCTGGAGCTGACATAGATGACTTCTTTTCCCATGATGTCAGTGAAAAGAAAAATAATAAGTAAAAAAACTGTAGAAAGAAGGGATTTGATTTCTGCTGAAAAAGAGAGCAGATGAAGAAAAAGGTAATCAATAGGCTTCAGAATTACTGTGGACAAATAGGCATGTTTGGAAAGTAAGGAATGTTGCCGAGAGTACAAAACACCACACAAAACCTGCTTTAACAGTTGTTATTTCACTATCTACAATATCTGAAGAGGCAAACTGTATGCTCTGTTTATTTTCATTCACCATAAGCACTCTGCACTTAGCAGATACCAGCATATGTTTTGACTAGAAGCACACAAACTCACTTGGAAATAACCAATAAGCGGGGGAATAAAGATATGTTGGGCCACTTGACACTAGCTGGAAGGCAGCAGGACAATCTATCAGTCACAGTAGCCAACAGACCTTTAGGAAACCGAAATATTTGACTGTATGGAAGCTTAACTGAGGACTGAACAGTAATTGCTGGGATAGGGGGGAAATAGTCCCCTACACAGAACAAAAACCAGCTGCACATCCTTTACAGGGAACCCTTTGCAAATCACTCTGAATTTTTAGTGTCTTTTTAGTATTATTTATAACTCTTCATTGCCACAGTTGAGACTCCAATATTTCTGGTTGGCTGGGTGTTTTTTTCTGAGTTTTTCTGAGAAAATACCCCAAACTCTATAGACATTCAGCTGTGGCACTCTCTCATGTTGCATTCTGCAACTTCCAGCCCCAAGTGTGCCCCACTACCAGTCCTTTGTTTATAAATTCTGGCTTTCATATTTTTAAGCTTTACTGTAGCACTTTACTAGTTCCATACACTCCATTTTATTTTTCTCTTATGCCCATAATTTCATCTTCTGTCAACAAGCCGAAAGATTCCCCCCAAGAGACTGGAAAGGCACTTGCTCCTTTCCCATGCTTTACTGACAGTAAACACAATTCCTGAATCTTGCTTGTGTAACATTTTAGATGTGCCCCTGGAGACTCCTGAGCTCTGGGGCTAAACTGTTCAGCCCAGTTGGATTGCTGAAACCCGTTTCAACATGCCAGCATTGGCAAGCATGAGGAAAGAAATATCCTCTGGAAAGCAACAGTTCAAAAGAGCCTCTTCAGTATGCTGTGTAACAATTTATGTAAAACTAGCTGACTGAAAAGAAGAAAAATAAAAGCTGACCAAGAGTGGACTGGACAACTAAGAAACAGAATCAGTCACCAAGAGTTCAGTGATCAATAAAAAAATTTAACTACACTCTACTTAACACCACCCTACTGTCTCTCAGTATCTCATCCAAAGCAAAACAACACAGATTTTATTTTAGTGAAAGCTGTTAATAATAATTTAAAATGTTATCTTTCAACTATCTCCCAAACAAGAAAAGTTCCCTCACAGATATTGACAGAAAAACAGAATATGCATGAAATTAAATACTGAAGACTTAGTTACCAAAGAATACTTGCCAAAATGCATGTTTGAACTATCTCCCACTTTATGTCACTATTACCATGGGAAAAAACCCACACAAACTGCTTTATTGATAAAGATACTGGAACATCTCTGTGGTGTAAATGAGAAGACAGAGAATGGAGATCTCCCACCTGCTTCCTCTGCTTCTTCAGCAGCAATAATGCGCAGATTAAACCACAAATTACATTTATTAGACATTAATGTGAAGGCATTTAAAGCTTTATAACAGGAAAGAAGGCTAAATTAATGCCATCTTCAGCAACGTGTGAAGAAATAAGAGACTGTTCAGTGGCAGGAACAAGCTCAAACACGGTGATGAGAAAATTAACTGACCAATTCATTAGCCACAAAATGCACCTCATTTGAATACAACTTAAAAAAGCACTAGCATTGCTTCTGCTGCCTGTATTTGCTAGAAGCCTGAGCTACCCTCCATGTAGCGAGATATTTTCCTCATACTTCTGTGACACTTCCTACAGAGTTAATCCTGATTTTTCCTGGGCTAGAGACAACTATACATTAAAGCAGCGTGCATTGAGGGCTCAGCCCTGTAGCATGTTGAGTGCTCTGGCCCCTGGCCACCAGAGCACTTAGGCACATGTTTTATTTTAAACACATGAGCAGTTCTGCTGAAATTCAGAGAGAAAGTCACAGTATGGAAAGGGCCAGATTGTGCCTTGCAAATGTACAGCTATATTAAAAATGAGCAAAGCTATTTAAAACTAATGAAATTACTTCCCTGAATCAGGTAAATCTATCCAGGTAGACAAGAAATTCTACAACACATTAACAGGGTCAGAGAGGCCTCTCAGCCCCACTCATGGCTCAGGTATGCTCCCAAATTTGACAAGCATGAGAAAATTGTTTTGCAGAAAATACTGTGAGCATTCAAAGTTCAGCAATATCATTCACTGCCAGCAAAACCAGAAGGAAAGGCAGAAACTGAAACCTAAAGGATATCCTCAGTTCTTGTCCAGCTTGCAGGTTCTGAGCCATGACGGATGTGTGTGCCCTTCACAAAATTATTCAAGTTTACACCACCTTTTAACAACTACATATGTCTGGCAAATTTCTTTCCTTTTCACCAGTGACATAAGCAATTAGAACTGCATGAATTATTCCCTGAAAATGCTATTAACATTTCAGTGTTAAAATTACCCTGTGTCAAGTTGCAGACAAAAAAAAAAAATGAATAAGTTGAATATACAGACTACAGAAAATTTCTATAGACTTAGTGCTTTGATGATAGGATTAAAAAACAAAACAAAAAAAAGACATCAAGACCACTTTTACCTGTGTACTTACATCTTTACTCATCTTTCAGATGAAAAGAAGAAGTATTATTGTACACTATTCCGATCATATTTTCTGAAATGTGAATGTAACATAATGCAACAATTTTATTTAAAAACAAATCTGGTTTTAATTTTGAGATCACAAATTAATGTTAGCATATTTTATATCTCTTGCTCAAACACATCAGAAACAATTTAAATAATTTTTGTTACACATTGTAATCTGGTCCTTGAGTGACAACCTCTGCACTAGTTATCATCTTAGAAGGATGAGATAATAAATAACCCCCTGCTTCAAGCAGTATTTTATAATGCAAAATGTCACAGCTCTGTAAAGCAGTGCTAGCACATCTTAGCAAATTGTTGTATCCATGACATTTTTAAACTAGAGAATAGGAATTTTAAGCTAAGAGATCAACAACATTCTGTGCATATAAAAGTGTAATGCTTCCACCACTGCAGCTGCGAACACCTTAGTTTCTTCAACACCATTGTATTAAAAATAAAATTAAATCTTAAAAAGAAAGGAGAAGTCTTAATTACAAAAGCTTTAAATTTTCAGTAACTGTTGGTATATACAATATCTCCACCTTTTCCCCCAGTGAAATCCTCACTCGTTTTACCAGGTATAATGGGAAACAGTGATCGAGAAACTCGGTTCAAGGCTTTGGGCTTCCTGCTGAAAGGATCAAACAACATGCATTTGAGCCACAGGTCGTACAGACCTCTGGTATCTGTACAAAATCTTGCAGCTGAAAGGAGAAGTTGGGACAGGCTCTTGAGAAGCAGACTCCAGGTAACAGTTCATGCCAGCCCTTGGGACACAGGATGTCTCTCAGCAACCTGGGCCCAGGGACACAGACCTTGGTTCGAAGGAATTGCAAAGTTTGGAAAAGACCTCTGTGGTCATTAAGTCCAACCATTAACCCAGCACTGCCAAGTCCATCAATAAACCACGTCCCTAAGTGCCATATCTACATGTCTTCTAAATACCTCCAAGGCTGGTGACTCCACCAATTGCCTGGGTAGCCTGTTCCAACACTTGAAATGCCTTTCAGGTGCTGAAACATTGCCAGCCATTTCTGCCACTGTGGCAGCTGTGATGCACACTGTTCAGAAGAATGATTTCAATAGACTTGCCCAGTCCTGCGAGACCTCTGTTTATAACTCTTGTCTTGGCCCTACCCTGTAGTGCTTAACTCTATCAGGTCTCATCGACACAACAGATAAAATTATTAAATCCTGACAGCCTGTAGAAAAATACTTCATTTGAGACACCACACTACCCATTCTGCTTTTCCTGATACCAGTGGCTGCCCTGTAAAAGAGCTGGGAAGTTCTGTATTTGCTTGTTTTAAGGGGGATCCTGTATAGATAAATAACGCTGTTCTTCCGACATGATTTGACATGGCTGACAATGAATCTGTCCTGTTACACTGATATGCCATCATGTCTCACTGATAAATTACTGAAGCAGGTACACTCTTAAAAGCCGTCATTGATGGTACATACACAGATCTAGCAAGGTGAGCTTCAGACACTGAGGTGCTCAGCAGCAAAGGGTCATATAAATCATTTAATAAATTCATTATTTATATTGAACATAACCTATACGCAGAGGTTCCTGCATAGCTCAATTGCACTAATGATGAAGAGATTCTCTTCTAACTCCTAAACTACATTTGTATGTCATTTATAAAATTACTCTTTCATTTAATGAGCGTTGGTCTTCATTAAGGAAAAAAAAAGCCAAACCAAAAAACCCAACAAATCCACCCTAAATCAGCACCTCAATAAAAGCCAAAACAGTTTGAAAAACAACTAGTGGAAACAAACAAAGCAATAACCAGTTTAGATACATAAATAAGTAAGAGAAAAAACACAGGCTGCTATATCTTTGTGTATAAAAGCAGAGGCAAAGATAAAGCAGAGACTTGATCAAGTCAGAACTAAGTAAATACTGAAGAGGTCCATTAAAATAAGCAAAAAAAAGAAGGGTGACTTTCTATTCATATTAAAGCCCACCGTACACTTCATTTGGTCATCAATTTAATCTTTATTTTTGTCAAATCACTAAATACAAACAGGAAACAAGCCCAAGCCCAATCAGACTTACAAAAACATACGTCAAGTAACTCTGCTGTTAGCGCTGAATGAGCTCCGGAGTGAGGGACACAAGCAATCAGGCCTTACTGGCAAACAGGGGCACAGGAGCTGGCATGGACAGCAGTGCTAAGTCTGGACAACATCCCCTCTGCACATTCCCCTTACCAGTTGATATGAGTCCACATACTTTAAATTTTCCTTTTCAAATTAAAGTAAATGATAAAATCTCCACAGTGAAGCACAAAGAAGTTAAGACAACTACCATCACCCTACACCAGATTAACCCAGCAGAGTTAATCAGAGGAGTTTGCACATTTGAGCAGGTAGTTATAAACTAGAGATAAGGAAATATATATACAGTAGAGTCAACTGCTTTGTTTATATTTTGTATGACCCACAAGATGTGTCTAGAAAAGACAGCAGGAAAAACAATAGAGAGCTCAGACAGCTAATTAATACAGCTAATTTAACTTGCACCCTAACACACCACTCACTTATTGTTATTTGCACTCCGTCAAGGAGTAGATGGTGACAGCTCTCAAGCATTGCTAGTAAATTATTTTCATTTTGTCCTTTCCCTCATAAACAAAACATCACAGTAACAGAAGCTGCTTGACCTACTTTCTAAGAAAGATTTCCTAAGAAGCACAACCCCCTCCTCCCATTATTCCTGATTTCTGCTCTATTTATACCTCCAGTATGTACAAGAGCACTCAAACTAGCTACTAAACTGATTTGCACGTTTTTTCCACTGTGTCACACATGTTTAAAATAATCTCACCTATTCTTTTCCTGGATTATGTATTTTAAGGTATCCATATACTCCATAAGCAGAGAGCAAGCCCCACAACTGTAGTGAAAACATACACAGACATATAAACATAACACTAGTTTATCACTTATCCCAGTGAGACCCTTGTTTTCCCCAGATCTCAGGGATCTGCCAAACTTCAAGATGCCACAAAAGAGCTCTGACAAACTTTCTGTGAATATCCCAGAAATGATGTAACCTCTTGAAAAAGTCATCTTCTCTATCTTTTAAAGAATTTTCTTAACTTCATTTTTTCACCTATGAACAGCTACAAGTGCTGAAGCCATAAAATGATGCTATGCCATGGGGCTTGCCTTTGGAACCTCAATGTCAGCTTCTGCTGGACAGCTACCATTTCACAATGGCTAGCCTCGTTTTATCTTTGCTTTTTGTTTCCTCAGATGCCTGTTCCTTCAATTTTCCTGCACCTTGAGACCCTCTGAAACAAAGGCAACCTTTTCCTATCAAGCATGTGCCAGGGCATAGCAACAACCATCCTCTCAGTGGAGTCAGGGGAGTATGATCTCTGAGATGAAGTGGGTTACAGCCAACAGAGAGGTGCTCACATATTTGGAAGCAACATGCTTTCACCAAAATAGAGGCACTTTGAAGCTCCTATTTCTCATGCTTAGTACTATTCCTCACATGATCTGAGTGGCACATGCAGATTCACACTGTATCAGTTAATCATGGATAATGGGTTCATTACACTATTATTACAATAATAAATGGGTGGGGGTAAAAGTGATGGTTCATTGTTTTTAACTGACATAACACAACAACCCTCTCTGGGAAAAACAACATAGTTAATTTAATGGAAAAGCACCGTGGATTTAGTTACTGTGGTGAAAAAAGCATGCACAGAATTTAACATTATTTTGGGACACTGCAAAAAATTAACATGGACATAGGAAACTTCCAAAAACCTCAGTTTTCAAAAACTTCCTGGAAACTCACAGTTCCTAAGAATGGGTAGAGATGAGTAAAATGTTGTTGAGAGATAGTGACTTCTGTGCTGCCTGAGGCTCAGACACAGGGAAGGAGGGAAATGGGGAGCATATTCAGCCACAGTGTGGAATGAGCTCTTCTCGGGTCTGGAGATCCAATGCTGTTCCTGGCTGGAATGGTCAATCATGAAAACATTCTTTTAGTTGATTTTCCACCTATCACATCAGGAAAATGAAACCTTAAGGGTAAATTAGAGAATTTGAAAAAAAATATTATAGCTCTAGAGTTCATCAAGTCTGAGAAGTGATAAATTCTTCCAATAATTCAGTCCAGACCAAGTACAGGCAGCTTTTTAAGTGTGTCATATAAACACATTCGAACTAAAGCATTCTTTGCAGCAGAATAACCAGATAATGACAGATTTGCACATGAATATTGGTGTCTTACTTTGACTTTCTTCTCCTACATGACAAATTTAAGTAAAGTGAGAGGAAAAGGAGAGGAAAAGTAAAAGAAGTTTATTTCAGTCCTTCAAATAGTTAGGAGCTTATCAGTAGTCATGCACTGTATAATCATGAATTCAATTCAAAATGCATAGAACACTGGGAACAAAAATAAAAGTCAAACATAAACAAAAAACTGTAATCAATTATATGGCTCACAGAAATGTGGTATAAAAGCAGCTGCATTAAACAGTTTACAAGCAAGGTTCATAGCTTTCTTTAACCAAATAGAAGAGGAAGTCAATATTAGAAGTCTCATAATACTCACTGAGGTGATGATAATATGACAACATTATTTATCCTCTGAAATAACAATGACTTTGTGAACAGCTGAATTAGCTGTTATCTTATAAACTGCTCAGGATTACAGACCTATATCTAACAGCAGAGGATGCACACAGCCCTCCCATGGACAGCCCTCCAGTTACATGCATCTTCTTTTTTCCACCTGTGTCACCCACAAAAGACTGGGAGCACTGGATGATGTCACTCACTCCATGTGCAGTCACCCTGTCTATCCTAAACACAGAAATTAAGTCGCCCCTCATGCATCATTTCTCCCTAGGCTCTAGTTCTTTTGGTTTTAAAAATTTGTATTAGAACTTTAACAAATATGGTGAAATGGTGCTTGAATCAGCTCAAGTATGTGTATTTGCCAAACAAAAGAAATTCTGTGAGTATTCCTGCTCCACAGCTGACTCACATTCAGAACAAAATCCTACACACGATTATTTTATGGCCTTGCTTGGAGTCAACATAAAGCTGACTTGCACTGCAATTGAAATTACCTCCAAATCTCTTTTGGCAAGAACAACTTTCCATAGTAATGAGAACTATTCTTTTGAGACCAGATTTTCTAACACCAACACCTGAATTCATTTAATCTGAGCTTTTCAGAATCATTGCCATCACCTGCTGTAGATGCTAATGTGTTGCTTCAGGCTGTTGTTGGAAAGTTTGATGCTTCAATTCTCACAGGATTTATCACTTTGAGGCAGGTCCTTCACTTCCTCTTCCCTAGGTACAAAAACCCCCTCAAATTCTCTCTTCTCAAAAGCCTTCAGCCACTCTTTCATAGCTATGTAGCTGGGCAGCATATAAAGCAATAAAATGATTTCCCTAACATAAAAAATTATCTCTCCTTTTTCTAATGTTACCAAGACAAAATATCAACAATCTTTCCATAAGGAAAAGTGGACCATGAGATATTTTAAATACTTGTGGTGTTACCTATTTCTAAGTGGAATAATTTTTTCCAAGCATTTGAAGCAAAGCCACATGGCGGAGGGGACACAGCAGCTGCTCACCAGAGCCAAGCAACAGAACATCTTAGAGGAAGAATTAGGAGAATCAAAGACTATATAATTGAAATTATTATAAAAAGGTTATACCACCAGATGTAAGCTGAGATCTGGTTTATAACCCAAATTGACACAGTTTGTTTTATTAGTACAAATTATTTAACTAAACCATAGTGGTATCTCTCAGGCAAAATGTTTCAGCTTTAAAGCATGGCATTGATTAATTAGAACTATACAAGAAAGTCTTGTATAATGGAGTCAGGCCATTAACTTCACTTGGCTGAAGGTGAGACTTGGGCTGTAAGTATTAAGTCCTGAAATGAGCTATATATTCTCCAATGGGAAATAATTGCCGCACCACTAAAATGCCCACAGTGCTCTGCTGAAACAGTGCCTATTTAACAGAGCACCAAAACATCCATTTCACTGAGTAAAGGAAATTAAGACTGTCTACTACATATGAATAAACATTTTCCAGTAACAAGTAGAAAATGGTTCAAAAAGTCTTGCTTCTCATTTGTTTTTTTTTAAATTTATTTAAACAAACTCTTCGGTTTAATAAAGTTAACATTTTGCTTACATATAAAAAAATGCATCAGGTAGCATGCAAAATGGAAAGTGTGTAACTTCTGTGAATATCAAACCATTGAGTTCCTATCATTTTGAGACATGTCTTGTATACCTAAAATGTACAATCTATTTGAACAAGTGTGGTTGCTCCAGAGATGCAATTACTGCAGCTCCAACAAAATAAAATGAACTATAGGAAGCATTGGGTAAACACCAGGTGAATTCTACCTTTATTATAAAGAACTGAGTAATAAGAGATACACAGTAATGGCTTCAGATTTCAGATAAAGAGAGCAATTAAAGAAAAACAAACATAATTTTAAGTGAAAGCTTATTTTCCAACTTTGCTCTTCTCTTTTTTTTTCCCCCCACCAAAACAACTTGTATTTTAAAGTGCCTCTGTATAATTTAAACTATTATTTCCTCTTATTTATGTGCACATTTATATGTATACACACACAGCATACCAAAAAATACATACAGGAAATGAAATTAAGATATAACAGCATATGTTAATTCTTAGAATAATGAATATCCTTTCTCACCAAGACATTGGTATCATGTACTCAAAATCAGTATCCTGAAGTATCTAAATTGTTTCCATATTAGCATGAAAAAGAACTACTTTTGATCTATTTAATGCCTCATTTAAGAAAATGATGTAGCAGAAAAATTAAACTTTCCCAAGAGAAATGCTTATACACAGAAATGTATAGCCCAAATTAGTAGCTACAAACTGCTGTAAAATGCACTCAATTCACATAAAATACAGTTAGAAGACATGTTTATGTAACGCTCAAGAAGGCTGTATAATATAAAGGGAAATAAAATGAGAGGAAAGCTAATAAGATAAAGTATTACATAATTTTACAAAAAACATAGAAGGATACTAAAATGCTTTTGTCAAAAGCAACACCACAAAAGATACTCCTTAAACTTATCACTATTTGAGCTGGTTTACTCCAACTTTAACCTTCTGGTAAAAAAAGGATATCAAAGGGCATTTCACTGAAACCAGTGAGTCTGTAAAGGTGATTATCTACAAACATTAGTAATTCTATCAGAAAGTATGACTGATATACTTGTGAAAATCTGCACTGATATAGTTTTGATCTCATTTAGATAGTTCTATCCAAGCTAACAAATTGCCAATATCTAGATGGTGACAATTATTTGACAACAAAAAAAGAAAAAAGAAGAAAAAAAATGAGCCTTACATAAATTTCTGAATAAATTTGCTCAGATTTAATACAAACCTCATCTCAAAGCAATGAAAGCAAAATTGAACTGTGGATGCCTGTTGTAACAACATGAATTAAACTTATGAATCTCATTCCTCCCCTTCTCAAGCACTTAATTAGTTTTTGAATGCCTAGATTTTCTTTCCCTCAACTGAGAAATATAAATAGCTTATCAGAAGCTCTATGTTTTCTACCAATTTGCTCTTTCCACCATGTTTTGCTATTGTTGATGCTGGCTACAGGATCCATCAGTTAGAGGAGATATAGACACCATATGCATTTGATCAGTTGGAAATCACATCAGTTGGAAAAGTGATTTTTACCTGTTTTCTACACAGTGCTTTGCGGAGGCACTTTTCACATAAGCCTTAAGATATTATGCTTCATTTGGGTACATGTACTTATAACCATTCTCTGCTATTACGTAAACTATTCAATAACATTGATATATTGACAATAATTAAAATAAAATGAAAAATTATTTCTTACCTCACTGTTAAGGCAAATTTCAGCAGCCTATATTTTTTCAATAACTTCATTGGTGACCTGCTGATTTCACAAGAGGCAATAACGGACAGTAAATTTGGGGGAGTGCTGACATAGCTGATGGCAGTGTTACTAGGTGGGAAGATGTTTGCACTCTTGAGGTTTAAGCCAACAAAAACCTCATGTCCTACCCAGGTGCTAAGGTGGTTTCATGTCACAGAATAACCCCCAGCATGAGCAGGGACCAGGAGTAGAAGGGATGGGCAGGAGCCCTGGCAAGGGCAGAAGCCACATCTGCCCTCATCCAGGTGAGCAATGGTCCTTGACATATAGTTTTTAAATATCTCATTATTGTATTGTTTATTTCAGAATTATGCCTATATAAAAATCTATCTCCAACATCTATATTTATATAACACAAAGCTTCAAAATAATAACCTTCAGAAAGGAACTCTACCTGCTATATCTTAAAGACCAAAGAAAAAAATTACTGATTTCTTTAAGCAGCGTACTTTTTTTTTTTCCCCCAGGAGTCCCTATTGAATCACTTCTGTGAGAAACTTGGGAGTTATCAAACTCAGGTTTCTCAGGGATATTGGAAGCACTACCCAATTCCAACAGTCAATGTCCACCATATAGGAGATGTGTATATTTAGTTTATCTTTAGAAGAAACAAAATTCCACTTTCTAGGCATATTTTTGGGTGATTAATCCTAGGTAATTTTTAGGTCCTCAACTCTTCTAGTAAGTATTTAGCGTATCTTCTCAAGCTAGGTATCCAGAATTAAAACTGTGTAATTGATTACACTGCAACCCTGACTGCTGTGCAAGTCAGGAGTGCAAGCAGGCAGGAGACGTGACACAACGTGAAGTGATGCCATGTCTCCTCCTGCCAGCCCAGCCACCCTGAGAAACAGCAAAGTACATCTGGCAGCAGATTTGCCTAGCACTTACAGAGGCTGAAAAAGCAAAATTGTTTGGTGAATCCCTAGAACTCATCTGCCAAGAACCCAAGAGAAGAGATGAGGATGCAGCTGCTGGCATCTCCTGGCCTCCAGACTTGGACAAAAGTGATGTTGGCCAGATCACCCGTACATGCATTTCAGTGCTGTGAGTGTGCCAGTGTGAGACCACAAACCAGTGAACTCAGTCACAGATTGGCTAAAATAAGCCACCTCCCTCTTCAAAATGGTATCTCACTGAGTTAGTTGCACTAATTTCATGCAGTTCCACAAGGTTTAACTCTGAGGAGAGGAGGCAGTGCTGCTTGGCACCACAAGCAGTTCATTGCTGATACAGCTCTTCTTGATCACACACCATTTAAACACTTCCAGCTTTCCAGGATCCTCCCCTATCAAACTGATAATGTGTTGGATAGTTCTGCAAGTTCTGTACTACATCTTGGTTATCCATTGGAAACTTTACCATCATTGTCCTACTATTAAAAAAAAAAACAACAACAACAACAACAAAAAAAACCAAACCCAAACAGATCTTAAGCACTCAATATATTCTTGTATTATTTTTAATGAGGAAAAAACCCCACAACAAACTAGATTACTATTCTAATTTTAAAAAAATCAGTTTACTAGTGTTTGCTTGTGGTTCTTTTTTTTTTACCCGAACAAAACTGGCAAGCTCTTAGTTTCCTGCAGAAAATGGCTGCTGTTGCTTTTTTACAGTAGCACAGTAGAAAACCTAAAAATTAAATATTAATACATTGAATATATTTTCAAGCAAGCTTGTTAAAGGTTTAAGCCCAGCTTTTTCTTTAAGAGCCTGCTGCAGTTAAAAGAGTATAGAATTTAAACACAACAGTAAGATTACCACAGAACCTCTTCTGATTCCAAGCAGTTTTAAAAACTTACTATGTTTTTTAAATGCAAAAATCTCACAGAAGTAGTTACTTGGTACAAATAATTCATGAATTCAGAAGAAAATTATGCAGGAATTCCAAACTTTACAAAGTGAAAATATTTTCTCCATTCAGATAAAGAAATTGCTTGCAGCAGTTCATTTAAAGCCAATTCCTTTCACACTCACATTAGAAGGATGCTCTTTAAGAGAAAATAAAATGACACACTGATTCATTGACTAGCACATTAATCAGGACATGCTGATAGAGATTCATTAATCAAGACTCCCTACTAATAGGAAACCATTAGAACAAAGCACATCAGCAGCAATGCCTCCTCAGTTATCGGGCCTTTCTTTAACCTTGAGGCCACTTTCTCAGTAGCTTTCAAACCTTCTATGACACAATTTATTCAAGACTCTTGACATAGTGCAGTCCTTCAGTATCACACCATCAGCTTGAAAATTAAGTACATAAAGGTGTAGGGAAAAAAGGGCAAAGGGGAGTACTTACTTTATCTGAATGTACTGAAGCAACATGAGTTTAAATTCACCCAAACCAGAAGTTTTCAAGACAAATGTTAACATTATTTCTTTGTTTCTATTACCTCCATTCAGGATGTATGTCAGTAGGATTGGGATTACTTTAGTAAATAATATATGCTTCATTTTGATTTTTTCAGTGTACCTGGCATGCCATTTACTCTATCATCCAAACAAAGCCCGTGATGTGTTTGGACAGCCAGACCAGCACGTGGCACAGATGGACACAGGTTCACTGAATCCACCACTGGGAACTCCGATGGAGAAATGCACTAAGCAAAATCAATGGCAGTCTAGAGAACCCTGAAAATCTCCATGAGAGGCAGAAAACAATGGCAATAATAAAAACTGGTTTTAATACTTTTTAGTGATGCTTTACAGTTAAATATGAACACTTCAGTTACAACACCATCTGTAAACTGTGAGGAGCCTCTAGCACAGAGAAGCTGAAACAAGAGTTCAGAAGCAGAACCAGACAAAATGCAAGCTTCCATTGTTCAGTGATGGTACAGGAGCTTTCAGTACATGATTTTTGACAGATTGTTTTGGGTTGAGACACTGAGATATAGGGCTAGACTTTTTCCATGTTTTCTTCTCATTGCCTTTTTTTCCTTACTCCCCTTTTTTTTTTCTTTAAGTTAGATAATATAATGGTAATCTTACCTAGCAGCAGCTGCTATTGTTTCTTCAAGTGGTTATCTATAAAATATAACACTCAGAAAATACAGCTGATAAATATTAGGAATACCTGCTATGTTTTTTTTTAATGGAGCTTTCTAGAATTATTCAGTCTTCCAAGGAAATGAAGGCAATTCTATATTAAAAACTCCTTTGTTATTCTTGTAACTTAACATACGGCCTGAAACATTTGTTTGTGAATGTCCCAACCTTTAATGTCTTATACATTCTCTTTTCAATTACCATAAATGTCTCCCAGATAGCACCTGGCTTCTGTTCTCTATGGCTTCTTTTTCATCCTGTGCTGACTTTGCATATTGAATATCTTAAAAAAAAAATCCTTTCAAAATTAAAATACCATACAAATTTTCCCAATATATAGCAGACAATTAAGATTTGCACTTTTTATTGTTGTTTGGCTTTGGTTTGGTTTTTGTTGTTTGGGGTTTGGTTTATTAGGATTTTTTTAAATCTCAGTGCTTTCCAGCAACCAAAAAACCCCTACCAAAGTTTCTATCAGTTGGTCTAAAGCAGAATGAAGATCAGAAGGCACTCAACTACAGGCTGATATGCAATTTTGTATTTAAAGTACTTCTTCCTTAAAAGAGATTCTATTTCCTTTTCACACAAGTTCTCAAATCCTACTGTGCCCTCCAAAAGCCTGACTTAATTGTAATAGGACACCTGCAATAGGTTTCCCTGGTCTATCTAATGGGGCATAAGATTTGGGAACAAACTAGAAATATTATTATCATTATTATTTTACATATTTTAAATATATACTACTGCTTGAATATTGTTTTCTCACTTGTAGGGTTTGAATTTGATGAGCAAAGCTTATTTATCCTCTAGATTTCATTCTGCAAGCTACTGTGGTAAGGGTAGAAAATCCTCTAGGTTTCACATCCTGTGTGATGGCATTCAGTTTACTTCCTGATGCCCACCTTAGCTTTCCTCTGGTTAGAAGGAAGCAGTAGAGTAACTTGATGGCCATTTGAGAGCCTGTGTGAGCCTTGAGTGGATACAGAAGTGAGAGGAGGATGAGGATGCCCTTACACAGGGTACATCCTCTTTGCTTGAAGGTTTTGACTGCAAAGAGGAACAGTTCTAACAAGAGTGCCAAAGCAGTGTTTTTTTTAATTGTCAGGACAATGTATAATGACATTTCTTAAACAATTTAAGACGTCATCACTCCTTTTTTTTTTAGTCTGGCCTCAAGGGAAACACTGTGGATTGGAACGGATTTTGTCCTCCTGTTGGTGAGCACAGGGAATAAATGCAGTAAAATGTAGTGTAGCAGACATCTGCAAAAGGAGACATAACCCTGCAGTATTTACACACATGGGATAGACAGTTTTGTCTGTTTAAAGAAGTTAGTTCTTTCATTACACTTGTCACAAAGCCCTGATTTCATGATGAATCAGTGCACACTCAGGATGTATGAACAGGCCCAGAAATGTGCAGCACATTGCTGATAATGAAAAGGAGAAAAGACAAGGTCAAGCCTTTGAAGCAAATCTGTTAATTTGTCAAATACAAAGCTTGGTTAGAGAATGATGCAGAACTCAATAAATACCCAGGGCAATGCTTCACAGAACCAACAGGTGCTGGACAACACATCAAACAATATCAGGTTTGTCCCCTCAAAAATTTGCAGGTGGAAACAAGCAAGGTGATGCTGTTTTTGCTATTTATCTGGCTTCCTGGTTTCAGAGCTGTATGGTTACTACCTTGTAGATGTGAAATTTGAAACATGAAGCCAGCTGAAATTGGTAACAGAGAAGAAGGCAGAAAATGCCCTCTGCAGGATGAGAAAATGTGCTGGACATGACTGTCCATTTCTCTGTGTAAAAACCCATTTTCACCAAAAATAATAGTAACTGGTTTTGCTGGTGAACACCTCTATCCACTTATATGGGATATTTAAACACATCTTTCTATTACCAAGTGCAAACACACTTCTAGACACTGCATTGCTTCTATCTTAGCTCCATACAGCAATTAAGCATATAATAAGAACAGCCTTGACTAAATGCCTTATGGCATTAGGCAAATTAATATTTGCCTCTTCTATTTTCTTTACTTTTTCCACTACTTCTACATCCTTCTAAGAACTCTGGAATCTGGAGCAGAAAAGGAAAGATACCTTTCATATCGTATCTTTTCTAACCCGAACACTAGACAAAAACTTACAGTAATAAACATTTACAGGCAAATTTTAACAGTGGCTAAGCAACTATTCCAGACAATTCAGTATCATTCATAACCAAACTCTTGCATAAGAATCATATCTAAACCCTCAAAAAGGAGAAGAGTGAGAGAGTGGAGATTTTAACCTCAATTGCTTAACCTGATTTTTGGAGAGGAGACTGAGCTGCAATTTCAAGTGTGTTAAGCAGTAGTCAGCGGAACATTCTGATACCCAAATTTGGTTTGTGAGTGTGTTTAGCCAAATGAACAATGAGTGCTTTGGATCTCATTACTGTATGTCTGGACACAGAAGCAATAATTCAATTATAATATGAGGAGCCTTGCTTTCAATATTATTGATTATACAATACTTAACAGTGCTCACAGATACTATAATCAGATTAACTGTAGGCACAAAACAGAGAAGCAGTGCAAAAACAAAATGGAAAAAATATTTCCAAATATTTTCTCCGATTATTTTTTTTCCTGTGCTTTATAGTATATTTGTAACCCAGTTACAGTGTGTTACAGTTAACTACATTGTTGTACGTGTCTGACCAAAAAGAACATTTGGTTGGAATCTAATTTGAACTAGACCCACTAAATGAAGGTGAAGATGCTTTCAAGCTGAAGGGAAAGAGAACATTTCAAGTTGTATCAGGATTTTTGCACAGCTCTAAAACATCCAAAAAGAGAAAAGTTATTTCTGAACTTAGGTTTTTAAAACATTTTCAAACAACTTACAAAAAAACAATGGGTTTATGTAGTCAGCAAATTGACAACTCTAGGCTAATCCATGTGACAACAATGGGAACAACATCCAATGTGGCTCACTGAAAACTTTTCATTCCTTCTCTGAAGCATTTAATATATATGTACAGAAGCAAAACTCACCATGGACACGGGAGAGGAGAAGTACATATCATGTTTCAGACGACTGTATATCATCCAACTGGTAGTCCATTATACCATCGGCTGATGAAAGATTTTGCCATAACCATAAAGATCTTAAAAAAAAAAAAATAGAAAAGTCAAAAGATAAACCCAGTCTGATGAAGTTAAAACTGAATTTTCCTTATTTAAAATACAGTTTCACTGCTGTTTAAAACAACAATAACAAAAGAGCCTGTTCTACATCATCACTATCCAGCAAGAAGAGGATGCACTTTCTCTTACAATCACTGCAATGGTATTTGCTCAGATACTTCATTTGCAATTATTTTACAGATTTTTTGACTTCCAGCTGACAGTTGTATGCACTGGCATTTTCTCAAAATGGTATTTTTCAAGTGCTATTTTCCTTCTTGTTTCATTTATGCAGGACTCCACTGGTCATTTTCTACCAGAACACAAAATCCACATGCCAAAATTAACTACAAAGGTGGATGACGGGGAAGACCAACCACTGCATGTGAGCAGGCAGCTGACAAAGCCAACACCTCTAATACAAGACACACTACTCAACTTGGGTTAAAAGCAATGCAGAACAAGGGACACCCACCACCCCATTAACAGCAACTATTAATTCCTTGTTTCTCTTTTGCTAAACACAAAGGTCTGAGTGCTACAAAGCTTGCTTGAGGATCTGATCCCAGAGTTGCATTTTGAAACATTGATGATGGGCAGAATGGCAAGAGAGGTGGGTTCTAGGCCAAGTGGCTGTATAGCACAGAAGCAAAAGCCAGTGGAGCTTCACTGAAGAAAATTGTATCAGCAATTTTCAGGAATCTTGTTTTCTCTCAATTGATCCTTAGTAGGCCTCCTTGAAAGAATTTTTATACAGAATAATTTTTTCATGGTTCCTCAAAGTTCCCAGAAAGTGCTACAATTTAAACTGAAACACTGGCTCAAATGAGAAAACCTGACAAATTTGGAGTTCTTGAGTTTTGTGGTTTGTGTTTTTTTGGGGGGGCAGGGAGGGGTTTGTGTGCTGGTCATTTTTATTATTGTTGTCCGGTTGGTTTACATTTTAGATGTAAAATTCTGCAATTTTACATCTAAATTCTGTTGATAATTTAAGGACAGTAATATGACCCTTCCAACATTTAACCTTCCTAGTCTGCCCTTCTCCTCTAAAAACCCACTAAAAATGCTGAATGATGGGTTCAATTGAGTGTACATGAGTAGAAAACATCAACACGCAAATGTAGAATAACCAGCTCTTATTCAGATTTTTTTTTTATACAAGGGAATTAAACTCCTAATTTTCCTAATCATGAGAGTATTTTATCATGGTGGAGACCAGTATTAAAGTCAAAACAAATATGCTTTGGAAAAGGCGTTGTATTTACATACCATAGTTTTTGTTTGTATGTGTGCTAAATAATTTTTGTACTAATTTTTTAATGCTCTTTCACAGGACAAAATTACATATTTTCAAGTATAATAAGGCTTTTTTCAAACAATCAGCAACTTTTAGCAGGTCCTACAACAGGCTACTTATTGCTGTTACATCTCACATCTCTGCTGCCTTTTCAGTACAAATGAAGAAGAGTGAGGAATTGGTCCAATCCAAGAAAAAGATGTGAAAAACCTGTTTTTTTTTTTTTTTTAAAGGCAGGTCTGTTTTCTCCACTTAGAATGCTACTGAACCTAAAATACTACTGTAATGGATGAAGTACACAGCAGTAGGCACAGAGAGAAGATAAAGTGCCTCACCTGCCACTGTTACTACTGAAACGCACGTCAAAATGCACCCCTGTTTTGAAAAAGCATTTTCTTGGTAAAGACAGTATTTATATTAATATATTAGTATCTTAAACCAGTATTTCATGTTCACAGCTTTGCTATGTTGATGCATTTTGCAGTACAAGCTTTTAAAATTTTATGTTTTCGAAAGACAAAATGAAATTCATACAAAATGTGAAAAATGTGTAACAGAATTGATACAGTTATTTGGAGTATTTTATAGGACATAATATTTTTTTTTTCTCAAAGCCTGCAAGAACCATATCTTTATCATAAGCTCTTTCCATAACTTAGCTGTGCACCTATGATCAGGCACCAGCCTAGCCCTTCAAAGGCAGTAAGGTGGGCAATCAGATAATTAGTTTTTCCTTGAACACTTAGAATTCACTGAAGGACTTCCTTCCAGGTGATGAAAGAACTAAAAAAACAAAACAAAACAAATAACCCCAACAGCAACATTAAAACTAGGCAAAAAACCTCTAAAGTTCAGCATTTAAGAAAACTGTGAGGAGACAATTTCCCACTCTTGCTAGTTTTTTCCTTTAAAAAATATAAAATTAATGTGAGAAATCAGAGTCTTTTTTATACTAGCATATCTTTCCTTTACTATAAAGCAGTACATTCCACAGAATTTTCAGGAACTTTGCATATTCTTTTTTGCAGTGTGAGAAGCTGTAGAATGTAGAAAGCCATTAATATGTACAATGAACAGGGCCTGGTAAGGTAACTGCTGCAGTTGTATTATAATTTCTGAAGAACTACATTTTTGTTTAAATAATTATGCTCTCTTAACTTGGAGGTAGATGCTGTTTAAAGTGAATGCACTCATATGTCAGTGGACTAGCTACATGGAGATGATCAATCACTGTGACTCAAATACAAGAGAATTGACTCACTGCTGTGAAGTGCAAAGTTATTAAAACATTTTAACAGAAGCCCCTGACCATCATTCAGTCATATGATTGAGGGGTTTGTCTTGCAGGACTAGATTCCTGAGCTGCACTTAAGGATGCTTTAGTGACCAATGTAAAAAGCTGGAAATGGTGTTTACACATTCTGCTGACAGCCTTAATCCGTCAAGAAGATGTCTGCAGAGCCAAAACAATACAAGTTTTGGCCATCCTGTGGTATTCTGACTGCCCATAAAATAAAAAGCCATAAAAAGACTTTGATGTTTTCAAATACCTTAAGAACATGAAGGAAAAAAAATAAACTGCGCAAGGACTAACATATTTGTATTTTTTGAGTGTGCACAAAACCAAATAAGGTATTATTCCCTACAAAGAGGCTTTTTAAGGAAGCTACTAGACATTAACAAAAGTGACAAAACACCTGAAATACAAACAACTAAAAATCTGCTCAGAGTCTTCATCTGTTCCCAGCACTTGAGTGTCGCAGGTGGACAGGAAGAATTTATTTGTGACTTCTCTGCTGGACACAAGACAGTTAGTTGAATTACAGTCTCAGAATTACATAAAAACCAGCAGTCTCTGTGCCCCAGCATTATATTGGGACCACACATCCCTTCAGCCAGCTCCTGCAAGGGCAGCAGTGCTTCAGCACAGCTACAGGGACTGACACTAGCACCCACCTCAGCACCAAGGGCAGCCTGCTCTGAGAGCAGAGCCTCTAAGGTCCTAAAATACAAAAAGAATGAATATGAGAACGAAGTAAAAATTCTATCCTAGACTGATGTCTCAGAAATGTGGAAAGAGTTTTAGGCTGCACACGTCTCACTGTCATTGCCACAAAAGCCTTTCTAAAAATCGGCAATTTCCTGAGTGTCTTGTGCAGCTACACAAGCACCCAGATGGAACACGAATTAGCAATTGATTTCATTAATTAGAGAAGTTGCTTTGAAAGAACTGAACATTACTGACAGAAGCAGTTTGCAAGCATTGTTCTCTAATGAAATCTAAACTGTCATTTCAACAAAGGCAAAGCGCTTTTTCCCAACAAGCAACCTGCACTGAAAACTAATTAGAAGTCATAGGTATTTTGCTGTACTTCACACTCAGTGAAAGGCTAATTCTGAATAGCCAATTGCAAATGGCTCGGCTTGTACAGATAAAATTAACAAGTCACTCAAACACCCTTTATTGTCAGCTCACACAGCCTGTCTCAGTGCTGCTCATCTGAACGGGCAGACAGGAATGTGGTCATTCCCACAGCCTGCCTCTGTTGCTCTGCAGGCACCTCCCCAGGCCACGATGCATGTTGGAGACATGCTTGGATGCTGGATACATGAATTTTCATTCCTTAGAAGTGTAACACAGAGGAGAACATTTTTTGTACCTGCACCTCTAATTGTAAGCATAATTCTTGACTCCTTTTTTTCTTAAAATCAATCAAACCAGTGGTTACTACCTGGTATAACATAACAAAAAGAAAACACAAAAATCCAATAGTGCTGCCAGCTACACACTGTGCAAAGTAGGATGGACACACTGTGTAAATGCACACAGGTGCTAAAGAGCTTTCATGACAAAACAAGTAAAGCTACATGTGGTTTTCAGTCATGGGATATATTCAAACTGATTGCTACTTACACAGTTTTTCTTATTTAAATGAAAACTTCTAATCAGGTTTGGTTCTACTAAAATTTGTATCAACAACCTGCAAATGGCAGTTGATTATTCTAACACACTGAAAAATAACAATATATTAATCATTTACAAAAAACCTGGATGCATTTGTCCCCTTAAAATGATCAAAACTGGATTGTATTCAAATGACCAAGAATTTTGGCCCCTAACAACTAATACAACTTGCTTCAATCAAATTTTGTTTTATGTTATGAATACACAACGTTTTAAACTGTGGAATAGCACATTATTGCTTGAAACTCTCAAGTTTGTTTTAAGAGTGAGACCTCATAACCACAACATCTAATGAGTCCTGATAAATGATAATGATAATGAGTCCTTTGGTCTTTAAACAAACTTTAAACAAAGTAGTCACTGACCTATTTTCAAAGTTTAACCAATTCAGCTTGCACTTACAACAAAAAAAATCTACTACTCAGAGGAAAATGAATATGATCTTCCATTAAAACACTATTTTCTAAAAAGAAAAAATGTGGGGAAAAAAATTGAACAAAGATGCATTTGAAGCACAGTTAATTAAAAACACATCTGGCAGCATGCATTTAAAAAAAATAAAAATTCTCGTTATTGGCACCATTATCCACCTCCACCACAAAAGGCAGCCTGCTCCGAGAGCAGAGGTTCTAAGTTGAATGCAAAAAGACTCAGATGGTATCAGAGGATGAAGTAAAAATTTTGTCCTGGATACACTTCACTGTGTACACAGTTTTAGATTGTATGTGTGTCTTACTGTCATTGCCACAAAGACCTTTCTAAAAACTGGCAATTTCCTGAGTGTCCTATGCAGCTACACAAGTATCCAGAAGGAATACAAATTATCAATTTTCACAAAGAATTGGCTGATACGAACTTTCCAAACAATGGATTTTCACTCAAAGGAAGAAAGGTCTCTTTACCTGTGATTTCTGAACAGTGAATTCCACTTGCAGCAGAGCAAGTGAAACTATGAAACATAATTTACATTTCTCTTGCATCTTTCTTTGCCTTTTTCTTATAGAGATCCCCCACCTTACTCTATTCTCATTCAATGTTTGTAACGACTTTAAGGCTATGTGCCTCAACTCTTCAACACTGTGAGATATATAAAATTATTTTTGATTATATTGTAATTTATTAAAAAATTTCTAGTAACAAATTGTTTGGCAAAGCAAGCATTTGTATCCTCTTATTATATGAACTAAATAATATTTTCAGGATCTAGAAAAATTCCCATGCAGCCTGTTGTACTACTTAACACTTAAAATAACCAGCTTTTCTGTACAGAAATTAGCATCTTTTGCCTGTGTGAGACATGAATAAAGTAAAAGAACATAAATAAAGAAGAACATAAATAAAGTCAGAAGTGATGGCTTGAACATATATTCAACCATTTAGCAATAATAGTTCAATAAAATGTAAAAAAGGAAAAAAAAATTACTTTTTAACCAGGAAAAAATCCTAATCCAGGACTGATTGTGGATGGAGTTCGAAAGCAGAATCATTTTACTCACACAAAGCAGCAATGAGGTTGTGCTTAGCATGTGCCTCCAAAACCAATCCTTTAGGGAGCTGGTGTAAGTTAACAATAAACCTCTACACAAACCAGCCATATCATCACTTGTTAAAAAACAAACAAAACACAAACAAACAAAAAAAACCACAAACAAACAAAAAAAAACCACCCAACCTTGAAATACTCCCTATGATATGTTAATTATATTGTAATAAAACTTCTCTAGGAGAAAGCAGGTTGTAACATCTTCATGGCACCTCCTCCTTAATGCACATCAACACCAGCAACATGGATTTGGACTCAGAAGTGAGGGGATGAGATTGATTTTAACCTCTTCAGAAGTCATTCATCCTCCTCTACAGTAGTATAAAGAAAACCCAACCTGGTGCAGCAAATACCCACTATATACACTATTTGGGATTACAAAATCTGGAAACAATCCTGGTTTCTTCAAAGCAAAGGTAAAATTTAATATGTGGGGTAAAAGCAAGTAGTCAAAAACCCCCAAGGATCTTACAGATAGAGGTTCAGACTAGGAATACTGGGGTGTTTCTCAAAGGATGCAGCAGGCAGCACTGGAGGAAAAAAAATTAAAAACTGTTTAGGAAGCAGTTAAAAATTGTTGGTACAGCATTTCACCTACTTTGTTCATGGATGACTTACTGAACATTTGAAATGTTGATTTACCCTGAAGCTTGCCTGTGATGTTCTATGTCATTCACAGGCCACCTGTTCAGAGTGCAAGTTCTGGGGAGAGAGAAGGTAAGAACCTCAAACCATGGAATATAGGAACCAAGAAAATTACTCTTTGTCTCTTGGGGAAGGGAGCCAGCTGCCCATTTGGTAGAACATTTCCTTACAGGGATCAAAGACATAATGGAATACCTGAGACACAGTAATCAAATTTTCTCATTTCTAGAATAACTGTATTGGAAGTAGCATCCTGAAAGTAGGAGAAAAATCACAAAAGATGGAAAGAGAGTTATAAAGTTTCATTACTTTTTTTTTGTGTGTGTGTGTGAAAATACTGTATTTCGAAATCACTAAAGACCAAGTAATTTTTTATAATTAATAAGACATACAATATTCAAAAGAATTTGAGGCAGCAGAGAATATTCATCAGTTCACAATACTCTTTCAATTGCTGAGCAATTTAGTTCAGATGTCTTCTGTTACTAAGGCATAAGTACATATTGTACAAATTCCAGATAACCAAGTTATATTACTGATTTCTATATGGATAATAAAATACAATGTTTAAAAACCTATTTTTATTACTGCTTTAGCATAATTCTTATTTTAACTTAATTGCAGGCACAGAGAGAGAGAGAGAGAGAGAGAGCAACCTTTTCCCTCAAAATTCTAGTGCTTTCCTAACCAAGATGTTGTTAGCCAAATCTTAATATTATTTTTCTGCATTACTATTGCTCTGTTACACTGTCTAGAAAGGCCCTTTTTTCAGGAAATAAGAAGGGGCAGAAAATAGTTTTACTGCTAATATGATCTAAACAAATAAGATAAAGAATTCAGATACTACAAGGACATACTGTTCCCTGCTATGTGGTAACTTTATTAATTATGAGACTAAGTTACACACAAAAATCATTCAAGAGAGATTAAAGGCTCATGCTAAACTTATAAAAACTATGACCTAAAGGCTAACCTTCAGATATTAAAAAAAACTCCAAAAGGCAAAGAAGAACATGCTATATATGGAAAGAAATCACTTCATTAACTTTAGGGAGGTGTCTGAAATAGGCAACTGCTGAAGAGGGAGAGCATGAAAATGCAACACTTGCTATCAGTTAAAAGCTAACTCATCAGAGAGGAGAATGATTTCAAGGCTGGAAGAGGCTTAAAAGACAGGTTATTGGGTTTTTTCTACATTCTGTTTCAAAATCCATGATACGAAAAAAAAACAAAAAACAACAACAACAACAACAACAACAACAACAATAAAAAAACAAATCCCAGAACAATTGAACAGAACATCATCAAAGAAAAATGCTTTCATTAAAGCACAATGTTTTTCTTTGGTCACAGTTTATCCCTTATTATCCATGATTATTCATACTACCCACAGAACCATACAACCTTGTAACTGCTTTATAGAGATTAACAGGATAATTGTGTACTTAAAAAACCCTACAAGAGTACAAAACTGATCCTATGACAGTACAAAACACTTGCAACTGGTATCAAAAGGGTAAGGGGTGAAACTAAAAGCAGCTATGACTGATAGAATACCAGAAACTGTATAATTAATTCCCCTTAACAATTACAATCTGTTTATTGTCTCTCTTTTATTATTTTTTTAATCAGATTACATGTAAAAAGAGATTTGAATTTCATTCAGACATGTTCCAGAGCATGTGGTATTCTGGAACTACAGCTGTAAGAAAACCTCAAAATTGTATGGTTTTGGGTTTTTTTTTTCCTTAAGAGACATCCTTTTCGGGTGGAAGATTATTAACCATATTGTTTTATCTATTCAAATAATTTTTAAAGTAATAAAGGATTCTGAAAAACTAGTCTAAGTTTTGAACACACTCAAAAAAATTGGTGTGTTTGTTTCCAAAGAATAAGTTATAGTGGTGGACGGGAGGGAAATGTTTTTTATTTAGATTATTGTTTGGTTAGTTTTGTCTCTAACAAAGAGTTGAGTTCTTGTTAAAAAAAACAAAAACAAAACAAACCCTAATAACTAAAATTGTTTTAAGCATTTCATTTGCATCAGTATTTTGCTCCTGCTGATATTTTTAATAAAAAGATGATGCTATTTCTAGACATTCTTCACAGAAAGCCTGTTGAACTTGGTGTTCATTCATTTTGAACTAAAATCAATAAAGATCAATACTATCTGCACGTGTACCTGCAACAGTACACGACAATTCTGACAGGGTGAGATCTAAAACACAATGTCTCTTCCCTCCAAGTAGAATTAACCAGCAATTCCTTGGACACTCTGGTGACAGGGATCTGTGTTTATATTTTAGAAAGTGACCATGATAATCCAAACATTAATGACCCTCTCTTTCCAGGCAAAACAAATCATTTTTGTAACAGAGTTTGTTTCTCCAAAGGTTTCTAACAGACAGTAATTGTAAATGTTTGATTTTAATCTCATCTTGAGGAATTTGTACTGAAGTCGCTTTGTACATCCAGCCAAACTAAAGATTTTTGTGCCCTGTGAACTGAAAACATTTGATTCTCCAATGATGCTAACATTTTTCTTCATAAATCAGACCATAAGCTACCAAAGTGAGAGAGCTGAAGACTTCCTAATAAAAAATACATCCATAAATTGTCAATATTATAGTTGTTTCTTCCCAAGTAAAACTTATGCACGACTTGTCTGGTTTGTTTTCATTTGCTTTCATGTTTTTCCTTTCTTTAGCTCTTTGCCATGCTTGAAACAGCTTTACTGGCTTTTTAAACACATTTATTTCAGAAGCTTGTAGGAACATAAGAGAATTGTACTGCCTCTGAAAGGAGTCCAATGGGCTCAGACTGTCACTTCCAAGAGTGGCCAAAAGCAAATGCCCAGGCAGTAACATAAGTTATCCACAAGAATAACCCACCTATTCCCCAGCTTCCAGACACTAGGCAGAATCACTGAGCACATATGGTGGGGACTGCAGTGTATGGTATTATCTCCATCTCCTAAAATCCCTCTGCAATTCTTTCAGTTTCCCTCACTATTCCAAATAAGTTTGCACCGCCAGCAAACCTTGCCATTCAGTTGGTCTCCAATATGTTCACCTGAATGAGCATTTTCATAGTCAAGTTAATCAATATTTGTAATATCAGATACGATAAAAATATGATAATACAAGATGAAGAAACATCCTCATTACAAGGGGGTTGGTTTGTTGGTTTTCTCAGTTCTCAGAAAAAACTCTCCAAAAACAGAATGCAGGTATAAGTCTAGTCTCTAAATTGTGAGGTTTCTACAAGTTTCAGGATGAATAGGTAGTGGAAACAGACAGCAGTAATGAAATAAGGCCTACGAAAAATGGGCAAGAAACACTAAGTATAAATCTGCTTTGCTTTGCAGCAATTCCATCTGCTGGCATCTGCAAATCTCTCCTTTCCGAATCAGGTCCACACAGAGAGAGGATGATAGGAAAAGGTCGATGATATAAGATAGAAAAAAAATTAACAGCAAATAAAGCTTAGTTATTTTCTTTGCTTATAGAACAAACTCCTTCAAATTCCAGATCTAACTGAACATCCCTATATTAGGAAGAAAAAAAAAAAATGCTGTTTTAGCAGTAAAGAGTAAGAGCCATATTCCGGTAATGGTTGAATTTCCTATGCATGTGAGAAAGGAAAAGAGAAAGCAACTGAACTTAGAAAACACATTTTTTTTCCCCTCGATAAGAAAACATGTCACAAAAGGAAAGCCCCATTGCTGTGAAAAATGGTCAGTTATTATTTTCCTATAGACAGAGACATTATTGACTGGATGTGAGATACTGAGAGAGGTGAAGATACAAGTCTTCACTGAGGTCTGCCCAAAACTAAGTGTGCCTGGGGTTGGATGGATGACTTGGAAAATGCTCTTCATCTTATCCATCACAGGAATCCTGTCAGTCCCCATCACCAAGTTAAACAAAGCATCCAGTGGCATGCCTGCTGACAGAGGAGCTTGTCTATTCAAAAGACTTTCCCAGCCTGATGAACTTTTGCACCTGCCTAGTGAGACCTGGAGGATGTCTTTATATCCAGAAAAGACAGAAAGGCTCCAAGGAAATGTCCTGCGGGAGCAGAGAAACACAGGGGAATGAGTAAGAGTCACTGGGGGTGTCAGATGGCAAAAGCCTGTATTCACACCTAGTAAGTTTCCTTCACCTTTCTTCTACCTTTATATTCCATGGTTCTCAAAGCAAGCTAACTTTTTAAAAATCAGAGAAATTCAGCAACACAAAGGAAAACACCTTAAACTTGACTCTATGGGACATTTGTTGTTTTTTTGCACTGTTGGTAAGCCTTCAAATGACCTTTTCACAGTCTTGTGTACAACCTGTATAGTGGCCCATTGTGCCAGAAATTAAGTAACATGCCATTGGCAGGGTTCAGGAAAACAAAGTTAATGAGGCAGTTGTGTTACTGGGACTGCTTCTTGGACCTCCCCAAATGCTGCTGAGTACACAGCTTACTACAGCTGCTTCGTGTGTGTGCCCATAAATATGCAGGAAGTGTTAGAGAAATACAAAGAGGTAAATACCAAATCCCCAGCTGGGATTCTGTTGCATAACTCTGTAATTCATGGAAATCTCCCTGATTTCAAAGACCTGACACCTCCCTAAGCTAAAGGATCTTAAAGACCCCCTAAAGCAACCTGAAGAATATCTCTTGCAATACAGAGCAAAAATAGATTTAAAGGGACAGGAAGAATTCTTGTGGTAAGAAGGGAGGAAAACTTAAAAAGTGAAAGGCCATGAACAATAATCACATTTTAGGGGCTCATCTCAACACCTCTGTAAATTAAGGAAAGTAAAAATCAGTGCACATTCCAGGGAAGCAGCTGCTGCTGAGCAGGTACCAGGTACCTGCACACCAACTGAATGTCCAATTTCTATAGTTGACACAGGGACAAAATTTGTCACCTTGCCCCCCGGCTGGCAACCATTGAGAACAAAAAGCACAGCAGAAGGAAGGCAGAAACAACTTAATGCTCTCTCAGTATCAACAGCTTGGTACTTGTACAGTATTTACAGGAGAATGCTGCCAAGACATTGACCTCCATCAAAGCCTTGAGTGTGTGAATCAGTGAGGTTCAGCATAATCCCCTCCTAAAAACTGGTGGTGAGTCACTGTCACAAATAGCTTTCTGCTCGTTTTGCAAATGAGGAAGAGGCAGGAAAGGGATGAATGAACAAATGAATAAATGGTTTGTGTATTTCTTTCTTCTGAAATGCTGGCTCTGAGGAGGACACAGGTGAAGAGAAAGAAGCAGCAGTTGCTCAAGGCTATCACACATGAAAAATGGTAAAGAAAAGAGCCAAAGAAGATATAAGACATGGTTCCAGACAAAAAGATTAATGTCTTCTTAAGAGAGTCTGATTCTCAGACATATTATCAGCAAAAGCATTGCTTAACAGTTTTGGGCCTGAATGAACAACGTCATATCTTTTCCATTATAGAGCTTTTAAAATCTTTCTTGCCTAAAAGACAATCATAAAATAGTTAGGGCTGGAAGGGACTTTTAGAGGTCATCTAGTCCAATCCCTCTACAATTAGAAGGGACACCTTCAACAAGCCCAGGTTGCTCAGAGTCCTGTCTAACCTGACCTTGAATGTTTCCGGGGATGGGGGATCCATCCCCTCTCTGGGCAACCTGTTCCAGCCTTTCCCCCCCTTCATCATCAAAAAAAAAAAAAAAATTTGCCTGATATCTAATCTAAATTGAATCCCTTTCAGTTTAAAACCATTACCCCTTCTCCTATCACTATAGGCCCTGCTGAAATGTTCCTCTCCAGTTTTCCTGTGGGCCCCTTTGAGTACTGAAAGGCCACAGTAAGGTCTTCCCAGAGCCTCCTTGTCTCCAGGCTGAAGAACCCCATCTCTCTCAGTTCTTCCCCACAGGAGAAGTGGTTCAGCCCCTTCATCATCCTCATGGCCTTTCTCTGGAGCCACTATAAGTGTGTACTCTCTTACGTCTAGTTTGTCTTTCTTAAATTACTACAACTATTCTGGGCTTCCAGATAAAGATATTAAAATGACCCTGCATATCATAAACAGCTTTATTAACTGGACAAAACTCCAGTTGTACATACCCATATATCAACAAATTAAAAAAAAAAAAGTAATCTGTGCTTCCTAAATGCAAAGAATCAGAGGATCTGTAAAATCTTTTAACCTTTGGTTTTAAGACATGGAAAGGACCTACCACATACCACCTTCAATGTCATGTGAGAAAATAAGTATTTTAAAGGACTATTTTTTCCCTATGAAGAAGTCAAAGGCAAAATTTCCCTTACAGCTTGTGCCAGGTAGAGAGCTGTAATTGTACATTTTTCTATGAAATCTGCTAACATCTCACCGGTAACTTACTAATTTTTCAGTTCATTGCTTGGCTAGAGATACCTAAATTAAATTTGGACATGTCATGTCCTTGGAGTCACCCATTTACACTGGGAGAGTGTCAGGAAGAGATCTGCTTTCAAAAACAGCCATGTCAGCAGACGCTGTTGTAATTAGGGTACCAGACTGACTTTCATCAGTAAGATGATCCATTCCTTGCTTCAAAATACCATTCCTGCAAGGCCTTGAGAAAGTCTCTTTATCACTTACACACACCACCTGCAAAAATAAGTCAGGTTATAGAAATTACATCAAGAACCCAGGTTAATCAGGATATACCTGGATTCAAATTAATCAAATCTCCCTAAAAGGGACTCTCATTTCTTAAACGTGTATATTTATTTCTGAAAAAGGTGAAAATTTAAATACATATTTTTAATTGCTTCCTGCTTTAAGTGTGTTGAGCAATTCTGAATCACTTAAGATGCTTTGGCATCTAGTCAAATTATATGAAAAATGAAAATTAATTTCTATAATTTTCCTTTTTCTATTGTCAAAATGCAAGTTCTCTCTGGTCTGTCATCTTCCAGGAATGGTCAGTTTTACTAATCACAGAAAGCTCATTTGGCTATTTACAATCCTCTTGTGCTCCATAAAAGGCAATTAAAACAAAACTTCACGTTAAGATGTCTTTATCTCATCAGATGCAAGGATGATTCAATTCGGCTTAATTACTTTGATGTCCAGCTGGAATAAACTTGGTTTAGAATAGCAGAAAAACATGAAGGAAACAAACCAAAAAGGATGGCTGAATGAAGGGAGTCAAGGTACTCTGTACTTTTATCTCAGAAATGCATATGTCTGTTAGAGCTACAGGAAGCTTTTACATATCAAATCATCATTAACTTTTCATGCTTTTGTCAGAAATTCACAGGGAGGAGGCCTCAACTACAGGAACAGAAACCCAAGAAAACATAAAACTACCTCACTCCATTCCAGGGCATTAACTTATGGTGTCTCTTTCCATAACTATGGTGATTTCTATTGGAGGAGCTGAAGTCACAGTCAAGAATTCAGAGACTAAAACAGAGTAAAGTACTTATTTTGCAATCAAAAGCAATTTTTGCAACAAAGATTTTTCAGTGAATCCGTGTGTCTGTCTACCAAGACAGAGAGGTGCTCCAAGGCATGTGTATTCCTCCAGATTTGTGCCAGCGGAAGCGATGTGACATTCCAGAATTAGTATTTTTAAATGGTTATAAAAAAGAAGAATGGTTCCCAACTATTGAAGGAAAATAAAAACCTAAAGATGTTTCTCATTTGCAACAAATCCCACATACCATATTCATTGCTGCATTATCAGACAAGCATTTTTACTATTGCTTTGTACTCAGTTATTTGTAAAGTAGCAATTAAATATTGTGAACAAGTTTTCACTCATTCTTGAAAACATCCAGAAGCAACAACGTTTGATAGAGTTAATGGCAGTACACAACACAGGGAGTTCTGCCTTATAATCACAGGATAACAGATGAAGCTGCATTTCACATCTATTTCATTTTTAATCATCCCGCTTCATAGAAAGCATCACAGGATAACAGATGAAGCTTTCTGTATTTTTACTGTTTAAAGCTGCATTTCACATCTATTTAATTTTTAATCATCTCACTTCGTAGAAAGCTTTTCTTTTATTCCTGTAAATTTCCCTTCTCCCCTTTTCTATTATGTGCAATACAGTACAACTCTTTCTGCACAGATATATACCAGCAGACTTGTCTCCATGCTGCAATATAAGAACGGTAGTAATAGGAAAAGAATGTAAACTTGTCAGAATTTTTATAATAACTCTACTGACAGGCATAAGTCAAATTACACGACAATCACCAAAACTTGTTCTTAAATCTTTAATCATTCAGTAATGGGACAACATCAATATCACATACAAGAGAAATTACTTGTCCCCTAGAAGTTAAAGCCTGAAGTCAGGAAGCAGGATTTCCCTTTAGAAGAGATCTCTAAATTACATTGTACTTCCTGAATGAGTGATCTCAGGCAGAGAATGAGGAACTTCCAATTAACTTCCTTGAAATCACCTTACCAGCTTGTGGCAGAGGTAGGGACACAAAGAATTTTTTCTCTCACTATGGTTCCTATCAGGTGGGCTACAGTAATCTGTTTTTTAAGTTCTTCCAAACTTTCTATTTTCTTGTCGTAGCAGATGTTAGTGTGGCATGGAGTAACCACAAGACTAAATAAAGGACACTGTCACAACACACTGCGCAACTTACACATCAAACAGAACCCTCAGGATTACTATGATTAACTGTCACTGGAGCACTCAGAACTGGTACATTTAGTTTTTAATTCAGAAGGAGAGTGGCATGTGGGAAGATTATACCAGGACTGTTTTTAGTGGAGGGACTGATGGAAGGGAAAAGCCCTCTAAGTCACTCCTGCCCAATCCAAGTCCTCAGACAAGGGCTCTAAGTGCATTCTCTCTGTGTAGGTAAGAGCCTGACTCAGACTGCCAAAATACAATTCATTCCAGGCTTAATTTGGCCTTTGGGAACATACATTGTGGCACTGGAGCAGCAGATTATGGGGTGAGACCCTTCTGCAGGCACCCAGCAGTAAAAAACATCCAAAAAGGGATCATTTGTTTCGTAGTGTCTTCCCCAGGATGACAAACTGTCCACAGCCACCCAGGAAGGCCTTCCAGCCTTAGTCCTTCCAGATCTGCAGGCCTTTACCAGCCTCATACCTGGCCACCCTGGCACCTCATTGCCCAGCCAAGGGACTGCTCAGAAAACTTTGTCTTTAGGCCTGATCATTTAGGGAGCAGAGAAGGAGAAGTGCATGGAGAGAGAGGATGAAACTAGGGTAACACATGGACCCAAAAGCTAACAACTTCTCCCAGGTCATACAGCACAAGGCTATGTCTGTGCTATTAGCAAATACTCACACTAGGTCTACTTTGAAAGAAAACTGAAGAAGCCACCTGACAGGGAGAGCAGAAGAAGTCACACAAGAAGCCTGAGTAACAGACTGCTTTAACAATAGTCACGTGGTGCCTCTGTGACACAGGAAAGGCCAGCTGGCCATACAGAGGGGATATTGTCACCAAATATATTTAGAAAAGCACATTGATGCACCACACGTCAGAATTGGAAATGCGAAAAACAGAACCAACAAGCTGTAGACAAAAAGGAGCCAGCTGGAAATCACTCAGAGAAGATGTCTTAGAGACATAAGCAAAGACATTTGTGAAGGAAAGAGAGATAAGCATGCGATCCGTATTGAAATAAAGGATGCTTCCCTTCTGGCATAAGCCACAACAGGTAAGAGCTCTAAAAGCATAAACTATTAAAGCAGCCATTGCCCAAAGACTTACTCATCTGCTAGAAAATGCCACCGCTCAACAGAGAGCAGACTGGTCAGAACTGGAATGACTCCTTGACAGTGACATTTCACCATCACTTTACAGCAGCTGACACCTAACAGAGGCACAGAGCACTGCTGCAGAGAGGCTGCCCACCTGCCCTGGTGACAAGGCCATCCTTACGTTAGATGTCCTTTCCGAAAAAACGCTACAGATGTTCACCATCCCCTCTCCAAAACAAACCGTTCTTTATTTGTTTATAAACAACATCACCTGTCAAACACACAGTTGCAATCTATTTGGAAAACCTAGTTTTATTTTATTTTTGATTGATTTTGTTAGATGTGCATATCATCCCAAAACGCACTTGAATTTGCTTGTTTTATGCTACCAGACCAGCTCAGTCTGTGCAACGTGTTAAAGCCATATCCCCTCCTGCTTCGGTAACTGGGGAAGGCTTCTAAGTGCTTCTTCTACCCAAAGTGCAGAAGGGATAGAAGAGAAGACAAAGACAGGCCTAAGTCCAAAAAAACCCGCAAAACAAAAACAAGCAAACAAAAAAACCCCAAAAACAAACACCACACCCATGCCCAGTAATTCCTAGCAGAACCATCTTCATAAAGACATTTTCTTTTCTTAACATAGATATTTGTCTGCTAGGAACTCTAAGAAGGCTCTGAAATCTGTAATTCACGTAAGCCACAAAAAACTACACCAATATAACACAGACCAGAACAGGAAGCACATGACTTAATAACATGACACTAAAACTAAGAGGAAATTTTTGAACTCTTACATTCTTCACTGGAAAGCCTCTCTGTGCTCATATTTTCATGAAAAATGTTTCTCAAAAGATCAAGCACACAGACTTGAAAAGCAGGAAAGAGAGAGAGCCACCACACAAAACCAATAAAAAGGATTTAACTGAAGCTGGGCGTGCCCACCAGCACCCCGCATCCCCCTGCAGAGATGTAGAGGAGAAGGAGAAAGGCGAAAGTACATCCATCTACTCTTTTATTAAGACAAAATGGAGACTTCTCAATTTTTGTTTCCTCATTGGAACAAAACCACAATTTTCAAAGTGCTTTCTAAAAAGCAGTATTTTGGTTTTCAACAAGCACTAGCAATAATCCATTACATCAAGTGTCAGCTCCAAGCATTTGAAAGCTGTAGATTACGTCAGACATCTGCTTTTAAAAGGAAAATTGCTGACTCATTTCTGATCCACCATGCTTGACATTCACATCCTCTCTTAATGATAGCCCAACCCTTTTGTTTCTTCCCTGCACTTTCTTAAATAAGCTTAAATTAATTGCCCATTAGATATAATCAGTGTTGAGGATAATACTGCAGCATATTTCAATTCCTTTCATAAATCAAATGAAAGATGCTTGCAATATTTTCTTAAAGGATTTCTTTTATGCCTGTATTATCATTTTACTTCTACAATTACCCTACCAAATAATTTTCAAGTTTACATACACATTTTAATTAATCAAAAACTAATTTTAAAAAAGTGGTTTTTTCTGAACCGGTATAAATTGCAACCTTAGCTTCCAATTCTCAACATACACAGGCAGAAAGAAAATTAATTTTCCTTTAGAATAGTTTTAAACAACCCACTAACTATTCACGCACATTTTTTAAAGATTAAAAAGTTTAAAAATTAAAATTTGCCTTTACCATTGTGAATTTTAGAAGAACCTTATTCTCTTTACAAGTGCTTCCCACAAAGAGGCACTACCTCAAAACCCAACAATGGGAAAATGTTAAAAATAAAAAAAAAAAAACCACCAAAATTGCCAAACAGGAAAAAGCCAATTTATTTAAATATTAATTTTAAAGTAAACTACCAGGAGGTGGGAAAATTCCACAACAAGTAATTCCACCACAAGGCTCTATGTTTTCTGTTTTATCTGCCTTAAAAACAATTATAAGCTTGAGCTAAAATGTCAAACTATTTTATAATAGAAGTAATGTAATCTCCCTGTGTAGAAAAGAGATCAGGATAAACTCCACTGGTGTGGATCTAAAATGGGATTTCTGGTATAATTTCCTCTGAGAAGCCAGGTCATGACTGTCAAAACCAGGTAACGAAGCAACACGCAGTAAGTGGGCAGAAAGTAGGGACCCACAGGGGCTTTGTGTTATAAGCACACCACTGATCAGAACAACACTAATGCATATGCAACTAGTGAGGAATAAAATACTGGAGCACAACAAGATTATTTTTTCTTTAAAAGACAAAAGCTAAAGCCATGGAAGCAGCCATGGATATACTTTTGCTCCTTAACAAAATTGGTTTACCCAGACATAAATTAGCTTCATTATTAATTTTGTTTTAGTTACATTTGAAGAGGAGCTAGAGGCATGAAACTGTGTCCTCTGCTTTCAAACTAAAAACCACTTCTTTGTGCAGTGGAGAAAAACCAAAAATACCATTAAACAAATCCTGCTGCATGACTATACTTGTGGAAGAGGAAAAGGTATAGATCTAAAAGCAGATCTCTCAGTGACAAAAAAAAATATCCAGGAGCCATTAGCAATTCAATTCTTATTTTGTTCATAAAAAAATATATAATTTCATATACATATATATCCTGGAAAAGACAGTTTTTAGCTTTTTACCTGTTACTAGATTTGATCAATATAGAATTATATGAACAAGGAATCTGCCTGATATTACTAAAGCACAGCATCTAAAATTACTATGGGTCAATCCAGCTAAGCAGCCAGATTTCTAAGATATATGGGATCCTTAGAGCTGCCTTGATTCTCAGCAAAGTTGCTAGTTATTAAATATGTTTTCAAACATAACCGATTATTTTAAGCCAACTTATTTTTCAAAGCCCAAATATTGTTCCTTGAGGGGGGAAAAAAACTTAAAGCACAGTTGACACAGAATGAAGCTTAAGCAATTTAGTCCCAAGGCTGTTGGCTTTGAACACTCCCACTGGGAAATGATGTTCAACATCAAAGTTGTGTGCAGATCAGTCTACCCCATCCTTCCAACTTGTTTTCCTTTATTAAGTCCTTTTAGCTTTGTCAACCCGCTGTAATTGCTGTTTCATGAAATTGATAACATTGTGCTTAGTGTTCAACTTTCACTTTATTAACCAAAGCAAAGCACTCTCCTGTAAATCTCCACAGCACTTAACCTTTGTGATTCAATCATCTTTGTTCATTCTCCAACAATTAAAGGATTGTCCTATTTTGGTATACAGGTCTTCTAGAACCTTTCTAGTTTAAATTTCATAGAGAATGGGTTTAACTGAATGCATAGGGTAGATTCTTGGAAAATAAATTATTGCTAATTCCCCTGGCACATGAACAATTGCTGTCCTTCTAAGGATAGGTTAAGATTTATGAACCCTCTTTGTCTGAACTGCCATTTGCAAGAAAGGGTAATCACCAAGCCTTTCAAAGTAGCTATATTAATTCAAGCAAAGTAAATGCTAAACACTAAACAGTATTACCACAGTATTTTACTATATCAAAAGGATGGAAAACATTGCACATGTTAACAAAGTCTAATATTTAGCATTCTTTTAAAAATAAATGTTATTTTAAACACAGAAGAGCCTCTTAAAAGTAGTTATGTAGGAATAAAAAAGTACTGCTCCATTGAACAAATTGATATAAACATTACAAGCAATATTTTTCCTGTTTTTCCTTGTCCTCTCATTAAAATAATTTTACCACCATCTTATGATTCTTCAGTTGTCTCTCAGGTGTTCATATAACACAGATCTTGCTATCTACCATGGCATGGTAACTGAAGAATCTTTCACAAGAAAACTTCATTTTCATTCCTCTAATAAATATTAGTTAACATATATTAAACCAAAACAAAATAACACAACAAAAAAGCCAAACAGAACTTTTTGACACTGAATAGCTTTAGAAATCAACTATCTCTATGAAAATTTTATTTTGAAGAGGCATTCCCACACTGGCCCAGCCCTTGCTGTGCTGATCAAGGGAAGCATTATGTGACAAAGGCAGCACTAAAGCTAAACTTAACTTCACCAGGACTGAACTCAAGAAGGTGAAGCCTGCTAAAATACATCCACTGGGCAATGCCTAGCCTGATTTTAAACAACACTTTCTCCTCATTAAGTTGATAATTTCAGCAGCTTTAGACCTTTTAATACTATATGCTTGCATCTTCAGTAAATAAAGTATTTCAAGAATTTTCCCCTCACTCTCCAAAAGAAATAAATTACAAAAAGAAATCCAGAAGTCATCCAAATGGTAGTCTTTACAGGAACTGTTCTCCTCTGAAGAGGGATAATAATTTCATTTCCTAGTGTAAGCCAAACCAGTTTCCACAGCCCTTCTCATCCACACTGCCCTCACTCTTAATATGAACCTAAGTATCTGCTTTAGTGAATTAAGATTAAAATATTTTTAACTTACATATAGATAGCATCCAAATCATTGCTCATTCTTTTTATACTCAGCCAACTAGCTTAATTGAATGGTAAGCCATTACAAAGGTAAAAAGTCAGTGAGATTCAGCAGAAATACATACAGAAATGTCACACTGAACAGCAGTAAAGTAGAAGGGTGATATAAGAGATGCTGCTCAGCAAGAGGTTTTGGCATGAAAACATTTTCTCCTGCTAATGATATAATTCAGATTATCTGGCTGCATCAAAGAGAGGCAGAAGCTAGTGTCTAAAATGATGAAGCTACTGAAGCTGTAATAAAGACTTGCATTTATGAGCAGAACCATTAGATAATGCCATAAACTAGTGTGCCAATAACACAGCATTTGGAAAGACAGACTTATGATCTATCACCCTTTTATGGTCTGGCTTAAGCTGTTAGGGTCTTCACCAGGTACCTTCACAAAGGATGAACACCAAGTATTGTTACTGGGCTCCAAGGAGCCTGCCCCTGAACAACTTCAGACCATGACAGAGAAGTAAATTCTGAGAAAAAAAGAGTTCTCTGACCCTGCAATTTAACAACACATGATCATCATGGGACCTAATCATAATTCCCCCATGATGAGAAGTGATTTTGAGACAACCTACACTGTCTCAGCCAGTAACAATTTGTGGGGGATATGCTGCTAATTACCGTGTGTAGGATGCCACTTTAACACATGGCTTAGTTAAAGTAGGATGCCATTAACACATGGCTTAGTTAAGAAGGATCTTTTTCACTACTTTAACATCAGATTATCAGGTAGGTAAGTCCTCAGCTGCACCACCACATCAAATTCTGCTATATGGAACTGTCCAGTGACTTTTCTTAACATTAAGAACTAAAACTAAATGCAAATTTTTAGAAAGGAAAAATGGGTTGGCTCCTCTGAAGTTATGGCTACAAGGCAAATCTGATTGAATCTAAACCACAAATAAGGATCTTGAAATAATTGATTTTGCATCTGTACAGAAATACTTACAGCTGTAGCAAGTTACTGAACCATGAAAATAAATATAGAATTGAAAAGAAGAAAAAACCCCTCAACTTGTAGTCTATTTTTCTAAGGAAGTTGGCACAAAGCCACATAAAATATAAATTATGTTTTCATAGTGTTGTGGATCTTCTTGAGGAGGACAGTTTTAGTCATTGGTCTCAGCTCAGGTTCTAGATACTAAATCCAGAATTAACAAAACATATTTAAAATTCTGTATAGTACCAAAATATCGTAGCTTTATATAGTCAAACATATAACAACACATTTTCTAGAAAATATAGTATGTAAAACTATAAATTTGACTCTCTCTTGTTATTTCTACCAGATGAAGAACTCTCATTAGACTCACAGTCCTTCAGCTGTTCCTCACTCTGGTCAAAAAAGACACATTTAAAATTAGGATTTGAAGAAGATAGAAAGAAATACAAAACAAGAAAACCTGGAAAGATATACTTACTAAGGGAGGGGTTGTTTGTTTGTTTTACTTTCAGGCACGCAATACTGTTGCATCTTTCAAAAATTCAGCCATGCATATGTGCATGCTCTTAATGACATAAAAAATTCAGACAACAAAATGCTTAATTTTTTTCTCACATAATAGTAACTAGAAAAAAATCCTGAATTGTATGGACATCCAAAGGTCGAAACTCACGGAAACGGAGTTGAATGAAAAGTGCAAGGTCACTGAGGTGAAGAAAGGCAGTTAAGTTAATATTAGCACAACTCTCCAATTAGCACTGCTGAGAAGCAGCATTTAACCTGAGCAGAACTCACATCTGACAAGGCACTGCTTATTCCGAGCTAGCTCAATTATTTTCACTTGGCAGAACACAGTGCACATAGATGTACCAGGAGTGCTGCTGAAAAATCATCTCTCACAGAGAGAGGACCATAGCAGCAGTATTCTTACTGCCTACCTTTGAGAAACTCACCTTCTAAGCAGGTATGGTAAATTACTCTTTTCCTCAGTCCTGATGTTTGAGACAATCAAGTCAACAGATATCCAGAATGAATATATACATAGGAAAAAAAACATTTGCTGGCACTTTCCTGAACCAAGGGACTCACTTGGGAAGAGCACCAATCTATTCTGATATACAGAAACTGTAAGAATGAAATTCAGCCAGCTGTAACTCCTTCTAGAAGAGGACCTTGCTGTGGTTTGAAGAATTCTAGGACTAAATTGATATTTTGCCACTGCTTTAGGATGGTATTAACAATTGATCCCAGAGGGATCAGGCAAATGGGACTTTCAGGAGTATGGGCTAAAAGCCAAGTACTAATCTTTATTTACCAGTGTTCACTTCTCTCTTCTGTTTTATGCACAAGTTGCTTTGCATATACAAAATCAGACTTTTTGAGTTACTTGAGCTATCTGCTGTGAAGGACCCAGGTCCAGGAAATCAGAACTGTGAGTGGATTTCTCATCAGTTTTATGGTATTTCTGGAGAACCAGGAGCAAGGAGGTAGAAATGGTTCCTTCCCCCCCCCCCCCCCCCTTTTTTTATTATTAACTGTTCAATAGTAAAATTATGTCCTTTTCCCCCATTCTTTTTTTCTTCCAAAACTATTTTCATTCTGAAGAAAGCCACAGCTCCTGATACTGCCAGGTTCTTGTCAGACTCCTGCCTTCAAACTGGCCAAGATCTCTCAACTCAGATATTTAAAACAGGATATTTAGCCTCAGTCAATTTCCAATTTCAAGATATATTCTTTGTTTGCTTCCAGAAGATTTCTAAACAGCTTTAAACAGTGTGCATATCTATACACTGAGCTTCTCAGAAATTGTACTTCAGCATGATCTGATGTTCTAAATAATACAATCACAGAATTAAAGAGTAGATTAAAGCCAGGATGAAGTATTAATATGAAAGGTAAAGAAGAAATGCGTTTTCAAGACATATTTGGAAAAAAATTTCACTAGGAAATTGAATTCATGAAGCACTACACATGAAATAAGTAGATTGGAGCAGACACAGCACTGGGAGCAGAAACACAGAAAAGCACAGAAGTAATGGAAAGAAGTTTCTTAAGACAAACTAAAAGAATCCTACTATGCAGAGGCAGAAGTACTATTTCCAGGATAACTGTTTACGCATTTGTTCTCCACAGGAGAGGGCTGGCAACTACATTTTATGCAGACAGGAACAGAAAGTTTTGAACTCTTGCAGGAAATGCTGCCAGGCCACCAGCTCCTTCCCACTTCCCCAGCTCCCAGCAGAGCACTAGGTAACTGATTTCAGGCCATCTCCCTGAGGGACAGCCACTTTATGGGCACTGGCTGGGTAGCAGACTGCTGCTTCTCCAGATGGAGATGGGACAGAGCTCACTGGCTGTAATTCAGCATATGGCAGCACTTCTTACAAATTCTCTTTCAAACAGCTCACAGTTACACAGACCATAGAGGTGGGCGAGCAAATTGCAGTGAGGCAAGCCATTTCTTTAGGAAAAAAAAAAGACAACACACTAAAAAAAAAAAAAACAACCACGGAGACTTAACTAAGAACGTGAAGCAGAAGTATCAAACTGAATTTGGAAATCATCTTGTTCAGAGATTTTTTTTTCTTATCATTTAATTTAAAAAAAATGAAGATAAAGGTAACTTGTATGAAAGTAACAGAAATCTAGGCAGAACTAAATATCATCTAAATAAATTACATAATTTAGTCAAGTTTGGAGATAAAGCTGAGTCAAAAGCCTCTTTCAGAAATGTATCTGGAAAAACAACTTTTGCAAATTATGAAGTTGATGATAGTAAGACTGAAATTACATCGTGTGTTTGACAGAGTGCATCACACAGTAGTCTAATCTTTACTCACACATATGCCCCATCTTGCAAATGAAATTCTGCTAGATCAACATGCTAAGATACTGAGTGTAATGACAGAAGGGAAACAGAAGGTAAACCAACCACTTTTAGCGTTGTGTCACGCCTTTCTACAGTGCTCTAGGACAGAACTATAAGGGAGACCAAGTCTTTCTAACCAGAACTATGCATTTTTTGGCATGGATATTTAGCAAGAATGTTTCCATGTTGACAGTACTTTCTCCAAGGTAAGTTTCTCAGATAGTGTACAATCTCCAGTCTCCTTTGTGGACAGGATGAGAGACTGTCACATCGGCCAGAAGTTCAACAGTGGGTACACATGTTCCCCATCTCCTTCCCCTGAAGTATGAGCCTCAGCATCACTGCTAAAGCACCAGAAAAGCAGAGCCAGGCATGAGTTTGGGCATCACTTGATCTGGTGGTGGGTTATTTTTTGGGGGTAGGTGGGATGGTGGGGGGAAGGGAAGAGAGAGAGAGAAGGAGAGGCAGGGACCAGGAAAAAAAAAAAAAAAAAAACAACACTATTCAAAGTGTAAAGTTTGTCTGGACACAATAATGTGGAAACCAGTTCAGAGGGATAAGATAACATTAGATGGTCCTAGGGTGAAATGAAATAGCCATTATCCTTCTTCCTGCAAAAGGAAACGTCACACATCTGAGAAGAAAAAAAACTAACAAGGAAGGCAAAAAAGATGCTTACAGTAGCTTCTAAGATAAATAAGAGCTGCAGTCTCTTTTAATACTTAGCATTTATTTCTATGGGTGGTTAAAATTTCTGTCTTTTAAGGGAAAATGCAAATAAGCACCATGTATGGCCTCCTGATCCATTTGTATTCTCAAAGAAAAACAAAGAATGCTTGCTTTGGAAGAACATCTGAGAACTAAACTTTTCTGAAATAAGTCCCTTGACAAGTAGAAAGCTAACAAACAGTGTAGGTGAATCCCTACATCAAGCCCAGCCTCTTCATAAGCAATGTGCACAGAGTAAGAAACCTCAAATGATTAATGTATCTACATTCAGCTTTAAACTCACAGTTTCTACTAATACCATAATACTTCTGACCTAACTTCATTGTCACATGTCTGTACATCATCATAACAGCCAAAAATGGTTAGATGCATTATCATATCTGCACCTGATTTCACATTCACCCTTACAAGATGGCGCAGATGCATGCATTTAAATCCAGCATGGATTATCACACACATCTCTTACTGCTGATAATTCTTAATGAAGACATAATTAGTTCTGGCATTAAACATAAATATTATATTAATTCTGGCATCATTTGTACATTAAAAATACAGCCTAAAGTAAGTAAAAGAAAACAATTTGACCAGGATGGCAAAAAACTTGGATTTCTCATTTTCTGGCGGGAGGAAAAGTAACTGTTCCCATTTTTGGCTGTGGTATCTCAGAATTAAAAATTGTGTCTGTCCCAGCTGTCTAAAGGAATGTATCTACACACTGCACTCCAAATTTATATTACTGTAGTCTAAATAACATTTTTGCTTTTTTTTTCCTCTATCCCTTCTCCCTAGGTTTCTGACAATCATTTGCCTTTAATCATTTGGGCCATTTTCTCCTTGGCATTATCTATTGCAGTGACATTGCCACAACAATTCTGAAACTGCAGATCTGAACTGAGATTGTGTAATAATGTATTTTAAATATAGTAATTACAATATTAATACTATTACTACTAAAAATAACAATAACAAAAACAATTCAGAGTACATGTCCATCAAGGAATAATTTTCTCAACTTTGAAGGAAAGATGAATTAATCTATGTGGTTTTCAGAAAATCCCTGTCATAATTAACACTGGACTCCACAATATTTAGCAACCCTGCAGTGTACCTACCTCACCAGAGAACAAGGAAGCTGCAGTGTTTCACTCATGGGGTTGTTTATTGCCAAATCATAGCCCTGCAATGAGTGGTATTTGTTAAGATTAAGACATCCAGTTAATGTCTTTAAAACACATAAAATCTGGAATGCAGTCCTGCCTTTGAACACCTTGAAAGCAGACTCCACATGTAACTCCTGTGATCTCAAAAGCACTGGCTTTGTCCAGGCAGGAGCAGGGCTCATCCCCAGGACACAGATATCACCTGCAGGTGTGCACACTGGATAAGGAACAGGCACGCTGCCAGCCCTGACAATATTAGAGCTTGTCAGGAACCAAAAATCAGCAGCCAAAAATCCGAATACAAGCTAGAATTATAACTAAGAAGCTCTCTGAATGGGAAATTATCATTCCAAAGAGAAGTGGGAGGGGGGTGACGGGGTGCCACACGATGTGACCATGCAGCGTGGTCATATGGTGGAAGGAACCAGAGAGGGTTCCTGCCAGTCCCCTGAACACCTCTGCTGTAACACTTGTGCTAACAGCAGGAAAGAGGGATAAAAATCAGCTTTCTGTGAACATCTAGTCTCCGCTCACCACCACAGGAGACAAGACACACCTGCACAAATATGCGTGGAACTGCTCCTCCCAAGTGTATACCCAGAAAACCTCTTTTTTTCCCCCTCCAACCTTTGCAAAAAAAGTGCAAAAAAAGGAAACAGTATGACCTGCAGAAATTAAGAGGACTGCCTGTAATCAGCCTTTAAAAACATCTAAATGTCCTATAGCCTTTCAGTCACTGCACCGTTCCAGGGAGGAAATACCTTTCAGGCAGAGGAAGGAACCAAGCCCAAGTTACAGAATTATTTTATAAAAAGATGACAATTACTTAATCTGCAGTATTTTTATTAACACATCCTTCCTTTTCTGTTGCTTTTTTTGTAACCAGAAAACCAGTTATTCACATTAGCTTTATAAAAGCTCTTCTAAAATATCAGTGGCTTCCTTAAAGAGACAAGGGCTTGGCTGTGGATGGGAGAGAGGAAAAGGGTCAATCGCATGGCACACATCAGGTCCAGCTTCTTCATGGCTTAATGTTAGGATAACCAACACACATTCAAAATACAGTCCACATCTGTGGGGTTTTTTTTTTCTGATCCACTCTACATAACATATTCCTCATACTTACAAGAATGACCACAAAGCCCTTTTATTACAAATAAAGGAGAAGAGCTATTTAGTCACAAGTTACCTGTTCTTAGACACGGTAAGTTAAAATAACAATGACAGCAGCCAACTTAACTACTAATATCAATATTTTTTCCTTCAAATTAAAAGCAAAATCAGGAAGGAAATAAACAGTTAAAAGTTTTGTTAATGAAAGGTTAAGGTTGCCAGCCTCAGTATGGACTGTTTCAAATATGTCATTTAGTGGTAAGAGAAAAATACATCCAGAACATCAAGTTTACAACCAGAAAGCCATTTAACACTACTTTTCTGGAGTAATACTCTCATAATGGCCACCTACAGTCATCCATTTAGATCATTCTTTTGATGTTGCAGGACCTTTGTCAGAGAAATATATTTGTCACTGAGTAGATTTCATTGTGGATAAAATCCACATTTAATTTCTATTAGTGATATAAACACACCTATTTGGTGTAACAAAAGAATGATTTGGGACCTAAAGGTAACAAAAATCTTTCGTTGCTTATATCACAGAAGAAAATCAAATAGTTTTTACTTTAGAGCCGCTGGAATTTCTGAATCACGTGGGCAAAGCTTATGGAATTTACAAGGGAAAAAATATCCAATTATTTTCTCAAAAAAATCCCAAATGCACACTTCAAACAGAAGAGAGAATGGCATGAAAAGTCAAGGACTCTAGCCCATCTGACTGAGAGGGCTAAGTCAGGTGGGCTGAAAAAAAGCAGGGCTCAGAAGCTAAATACATGCAAGAATGAACCCCTCAACTAGATGCTGCCACCTGAGATAAAACAGAGGAGCTATTAAAAGCATGTCCTCTGCACAGGTGTCACTTCCTTCCTGTGTATTTTAACTGGGAAGACAAGTGATGCAATTTACTCTGTCACACTGTTTATAACGCTTCCTCCTTTAGTAATCAGCTCATATGTGGGAGTGGGAATCAGTGTCTCTTACAAAGAGGATCTGGAAAATGCCATCTACCCCTCAGCTCTTTATTTTCTCTCTTCGTAAATTACTAAGTACTTGCCTCTGCTATATGAATGTTACCAAGACTTTGATGTCTTCAACATTAACAACTGCAGCTGGTTTCAGCATTTTCTGGTACCTATGATCATACTTTACATCATTAGAAGATAGTAACTACAGTATAACAGTATGAAAGCGTCAGGATTAGTCATCAACAAATAAAGATTGATCTATTTCCTCTGTGAGTTCAGATAACACAAACCATGCTTAACTGGTTCATTACATGGAAGTGCATAATAAAGCTGTAAAACTAAATGAATTGCCAATACAGACTAATCATTTCACATTTACCCAAGATGAAGGCATTCGAACAAGACTACTGCATTCCAAAGCAGATTCCTTAATTAATGTTAAGTTCTTTATGTCATAAGAAGGAATCTTTATTTTATACTTTTTATACTTAAGTCCAGAATGAGATGACCAACGTGAAACAGTGCAGTCATTACCAGGCCATGTAAGGACCAAAATGAGCTACTAAGTTTAATAATATAGTTTAAGGATCCAGTCCCAAAATGGGAAAGCACACGAACCAAGAAGTCAATGAATATGTTGTTTTTCATGGTTCTGGGGATTTATATGGTAGCAAAAAAAGAGGATGATTTGTGACTGTATTTCTCCTCCTTAAGAGTTTAGCCTAATGCTTCTTTCTCACCTTAAATATTCTCAAGAAATATATTAAGACAAGTTTAATGTGATAAGACAAATGGTGGCGATGTGCTGAGCAAGCTTTTATGTTCTTTAGCCTTGACCTGCAGTATCTCTGACACAAACCAACTGAAGCAGAAACAGGTACTTATTCTAAATTATGCTTTATTATGGGAGAGAAATTCAAGAAAAAAGTTGACTAAATCTGCCAAAATTATTTTAATTCTACCTTGCACTGGACTTTAAAGTAGCTTTTAAAGACAGGAGATTCAGCACCTAAACATACTTTGTCAGCAAAACTTCCAAATGGCAACAAAAGGGAAATAACAAAGTTATTAGAATACCAAATACAAATAGGAACTGTATAGTCCATACATAAACAAGAGTATCTGGTTTAGAACATCTTGTCAATTGAGGACAGGCACTCAGAAAGGAAAAAGTTTTATAAAAGCAATTTAATTTCATTTATTGATTATTCACAGTTCATTGAAACAAATCTACTGAAAAGAATCTAGCAGAAATCCATACTGAAATGAGAGGGCATGGAATGGCATGAAGGAATGGCATGAGTTAGAGATATAGGAAAGAACTATATTCAAACCTGAAGAAGGAAAATGAAGAAATGCATGGAAAGATGCATTGATACTCAGACATCAAAAACCCTGGAAAGACAGATAAAGGCCAGCACATGGAATTGAATATTTTAAGCTCAAGAAACACTCCGAAGCACTTCACAGAAATAGCACATGAAAGGTTACATTACACAGCAGGCTTATTTCTCAGAACACACTTCTAAAAAGGTATGTGACTATCTGGTTATATGTATAAAAACACGTCTCTTTTTAGCAGAAATGTCATGCAAGAATCCACGTTGCAGGAAAAACAGATTTTTTCCATTCTTCCACAAAATTTAGACTGAACTTCAACTAGTTAAGGAGGAAATATGTTACAATAAGTTGGTGTATTTATGAGTTAATGAAATATACTGGGAAAAATATCTGTTATGATTTGTTCCTAAAAATCTGTGAAATGCTATAAAAAGGATACATTAAAATGATAAAATAATTATTACCATCTTGCCTTCATGCTCATGTGAAAGAGAATTTTCTAATTTTAAGAGTAAAACTAGTTCTACTGAAAAAGATCAAATTTAATTAAATAGTTTATTTATAATTGGAAAAAATCTTTCCAGTGATGGGCTACTTCTCCAGGAAGTATATACATATTGTAAATACATACAGAAAAACCTGTGACCGTCAAGACTGTTATGACCCAGGATTTTATATGATGCAGAAGAAACGTAAAACAACTTTAACAAAATATTAGCACTTTAACAAGCAGTAATAGACAAATGGCATAAGTTACCAATATGCAATTCAAAGCTAGGCAATGTTTATTTAATATGTATTTGCTAGTATGATAATATGTTAGTAGAATGCTAAGCAGCAGCTACACTACTTCTCATAGCAAATTCAAATTGTTATCTTAAAAAAAAAAAAATTAAGATATGGCTAAGAAGCACTCTATCCCTTGAACTGACACTTGGAATTCAGCAACACCTCCAGAAGGCTGAAAGAAAGCTACGTTACAAATATTTAGCAAGATTAATTTGCAAACAAAAAAAAACCTACAGGTGTTATGAGTTGGTCAGACAACAGAAAGAGTGTTAGTTAATCAAAAGCAGTACTGAAACTTAACATAAGTAATTGTTATTCAATATAAGTTTTTGGAACATTAATTTCTTAAAATTTATATTTAGAAGATTATAGACTTGGTTGAGTTTATTACCATCATAAATTTGTTTTTATTAAGATCTGGTACAAGAGAGTATCTCAGTTAAGAAACTAATGCAATATAAAAAACAGTACAACTTTCACTGAATTGCTTAAAAAAATTGAATTCAGAAAATACCCTGCAATTAGTCCTAGTAGGTATTAATTTCTTTGTTCTTTCTTTTCCAACTTTCTTGGTCAATTTAAGACATTACCAGCCAGGGTTTTACCACTTGCTTAAGAACTAAAGAGAAAAAAAATTTAGATGTTATAAAATGATAATTCTTGATGAGATAGTCTTTGATTTCAAAAGTATTCCTCTCTTGAAATTGGTTTTAAGCACCTAGCTTTGATTAAAATTAATTACTCTTTTTACTTTTATGATAGCCTCCATAATTTACATCGATGTTGCAGATACAGTGAGGATTTTTGACTTCCCAATAACATTGCAATAATAAACTCAGTAAAGACTAGAAGTGGACCAGTGGCTACTGTAACACTTGAGATTAATCACCTTTTGTTCTCATATTAAAGGAAGTGAATGTTTCCTTTTCTAAATACAAATATTGTGGCTATGCAATACTGGCCAACTTACTGTGGCAGCCTTTAGGCAATCTAATATAAAAGCCTTAAGAACTCTAACAAACTTAAGACTCTTCACTCTTAAGAACTTCTAACAAACCTTGATGAAATAGAAAATTGAAAACATTAAGAATATTTTCAAATGACTCATTGGATTCTGAATTATAACATTGTATAGGTTGCATGCTACAGCAAGTGAAGGAAAAACATACTTTATACCAGAATACACTTTTGTCTCCTCAAAATGCTAACAAGCTAATATAAAAGCTTCTAAAAATTTCTGGAAAATTATGAAAAAACCCAAAACTTCTCTATAATTCGAAATAATGCCATTTGTAGGACATTTAACTGTAATTGCAAGTTAGACATCTCTTAGGTCAAGGAAACATGGACACTAAGAACCTTTCACTCTCCCAGTTCAAGAAGCATTTTTTCAATACTTTATACAACACTTAACTCAGCCTGATGTAATTTTCCAGTAATTCCAGAAGGCCTGGCATATACAAAATACAGGTCAATGTTGAATTCCTTGCTCATTTATTGTAACTTAACCTTACCATGACAGATATACCTATAAAAGGGAGCCCAAAATTAGTTGTCCTTACCACTAAAGAAATTTAAAAATTACTTTGCAACTTCCCAAATCTGAGCTGCTGATATATCGCTATTGTTAATTCAGTTGGTTTATTACTTATGCCTTCTTTAAAAGAGCTGTTAACAAAGCAAGAATCTCATTTTTTTCTGGACTGGGAGAAAATTAATGTTGTTTAAAAAAAAAAACAATGGGCTTATCACAATTGACAAAGTGCAGAGCTCTGAAAGTAAGACATCTGGTTTCTGAGACTGACCCACTCACTGAGATTAAAAATAAAGAGAAGATTATGAAAAATCTAGTCCATGATTCAATCAAGTATTCAACTATGTCTAGCTTTAAATATTTAAGTTATCCTACTAAAACTAATGAAATTAGTTACTTAAAAAATTATCTTTATGCTCACTGACAATGCTGGAGGAGAAAGTGAAAGTAACTCCAGGGAGAAAAAGGCAAAGCATCTCAGGGGTCAGGCTGCACCTAGCATCGTGCAGAAACTCCACAAGCCCCCTGTTCCAGAAAAGGTGAGGATTTGGCTTCTGCGTTTTCAGATAAGCAATGAACCCCATCCACGTGATGATCACTTCCAGTATCAGCTAACACATGTTCCAAGCAGCCTTGCTGAGGGATAAACAGCAGCAGAGGCTTGAAACGGAACATCTGGAAAAGGAGCTGTTAAGCAACTCCACAAATCCTTCCCTTGGCAAGGTCAATGAGTTGCAGACACTAATTTTCTGTACTTTTCAGGATACATGAAAACCAAGATTTACTAACAATGGATACTTCTAGCACAGCTTCTTCTCATTAGTGACAATAAAACATGCACATAAGCAACTCAACAAAGAATTACGGTATTACCAATTGCTAAGGGGAAACTAAATGCACTGAGGAAATCTGTTAAAAGCAGCTTACTAGGAAAATATAAAAAAAAAAAAAAAGAGGATATTGGCCAGGCTTTCATTGTAAAATTAATAACGTTTGCAGAATAGATTGTCACTATTTCTGTTTCAACCGTGGTAACATTCTATCGTTGAAAAATGTTGAAAAAAAAAATTACAACAGAAATAATACCCTTCAGAAATATCTAAATATTCTGAATTCTTTTACTGAAATAATAAATATTCTTTGATATGCCAGATGCCCTTTTTTTAATTTCCATTTGTTAAACTAACTGTTAAAAGCAGCTGCTGTTGAAAATTAATTTAAAGATCAAACTACATTCTCTTATGGAAAATGCAGTTCTAGGAAGTTGAATTGAATCTCAAGAAACCATCATCAAACATGTTGTTGAACTATTAGAAACTTTTGTGGTCAGAGAAGGATGAATCTTGAATTAGGCAAGACTGATACTAATTTTCACTTTTTCACCTATACTTTTTAGCAAATTTGAACTGGAACATTTAGCCATAAACTATTTCAGTGAAAATAATTAAACAGCTCTCAAATGAGCATGAAGGCAGGAAAATCAACAACAAAAGGAAAAAAAAAAACTTCTTAAGGAAAACAAGGAGTTGTCTTAAACTATTTTTGACCACTGAAATGAAATTATCTGAAATGACTCATCAAACTCATGTCAAGCAAAGCCATCACTTTCAATTCCCTTAATCTACAAAGAGAAACTTCAGTAATTCAAATGTTGCTATTTTCCTGATTTTGTTCATTTTAATATAATTTGCAGCTAACAGAAAATATAAGTATAGGAAATCTCTCCTCTTTGGATATGCAGTTTGTTCAGCTGTTGCCGACTGTCTTCTATAGCTACAAAGTGAAATTATAATAGGTATTGAAGCAATTATAAATTAATTATCTCCCAGATTCCAGCTCTAGAATGTTCCATTTTAAAAAAACCTGTTAGTTTTATAAATAAAGTTCAAAATAAGATTGGGGGAAAAAATCTTTTTGCCAATAAAACTTGCTTACTTGGGTACTTATAAGCTTAGGAGTCCCTCAGTACCTAGCTCCAACGTAGTCTAAGTAGTAGTCCAAAGTTAATTGGTGAAATTTCTGATTTTCTTCCGTTTAACACCTGTGTTCCCTTTCTTCCCCAAATAGGCATGCACATCTTCTGCCTGTTTCTAAACTTCTTGTAACAAAATAAATAATGCATTCTTTCTTCTTACATAGTTCATCTTAAAAAAAAAAAAAAAAATCAACTTTTCCTAAAGTTTATCATTAATAAAGTTAGGAAAAAAAAAAAATCACCAAAAGGACTGATATGAAATCACCAAATATAAGTAAGCAGCAACTACACTGTGCCAGCCTGCTTGTTGATAGCTATTAAAATGACATGAATGTTTTCCACCAGTCAAGACAAATGAAGGAACAGATTCAATGAGAGGAGATACAAAAAAAGGCATAAGTATATTTATCTATTGGAAGGAAGAAACATAAGTGAGGATTTAGCTTTTTCTTTTCACAATTTATATTAAATGTCATAAAAAATTTTGAAGTGACAGAACTTGCCATTCTGATCTTCAGTATGTGCTATCTCATTTAGTAGTAAAAGACTGAGTCAATATACTTACTAGCACTGTCTACCCTAATCAAATATTAACCAACCCTCTTCAAGCTATATACTATGATAGATATATACTGCAAAGGATTTAGTTTAATAAAATGGGAGGAGAAGACTTTGCAAACAAAAGGAATTTGGAAGATGATCTTCATGACTCACACCTTGCTCTGCTGTTTTTTAAGAGAATCAATTGAAATCTTCTATTTCCTTGAACATATTAATGAAAACAAATTTTTTTTTTTCTGCTGAAAACTTGTTTATAATTGCAGTTTTAATGTCATCCAAACATCATGGAAGTAAGTATATTCAGCAACACAGTCACTACAGCTTTCCCTCTTCAAATTATGTATCGAAATTCCCAGTGACTAAGAGTTGCTGGGAGATCTGCACATGCTGCTCCTCGCTCCACCAGTAATCTGGGACTCAGAAGTAATCTGAAATGAACCTGCTGCTTTCACATTTTTTCCACCTTTTTGCACAAAGAGCTTCCTTTATTTTCAATAATTGTTTTGTCTAAACAAGCACAATAATGTTTTTAAAAAATCACTCACATACGGTTTTCAGATTCAAAGGAGAGATTCTTGTGTCATAATCCCTGATATCAAAAGCAACTCCTCAGAGTTTATCTAAACACCAAAGGTTTCTTGTGCTTTATGCAATCATGCTAATAATATCGGCCTGATTGGCTTCTTTCACCTACAAATTTAAGGGAAGACTTTTTTATTGCACTTTTTTTTTAACTGATTTGGTTTAGGATTTGTCTTTTTTTAAATTTATGTTTCGTATTTTAATCTGACAGAATAATAAATTTAGGTACATGATGTTTATATTGTCAACGAGTATTTGTGAGTAGAAGAACAGACAACTACAATTTTCAGAGAGAAAAAATAAGTCAGAAGAGTCTTCCAGGGATTTTTTAATCCAACACAGCTGCTCAAGAAAGGTCAGCTAAGGTAGGTGGTCCAAGTTCATGTCCAGTAAGGTCTCAAATACCTCCGAGGATAAAGCTGCACAGCTTCTCTGGGCAACCTGTACCAGTGTTTGCTCACCCTCCCAGTATTAAGATGTTTCTTGATTTTCAGACAGAAGTCCTGTGGTTTAGCTTGTGCTTGCTAATTGCCTCTCGGCCTGTCACAGGGCACCATGCAAAAATCTGTCTTCCTCCTCCTCAGTCCCTCCCTTCAGGTATTCCTTTACATTGATGAGCTCCCCTGAGCTTTTTCCTCTCCAGGCTGAAGTCCCAGCTTTCTCAGCCTCTCCTCACAGCAAAGATGCTCCAGGTCCCTAATCACATTTGAGGCCCTGTGCCAGACTTGCTTCACTATGTCCACATCTCTCATACTGGGAGGTCCAGAACTGAGTCCAGCACTGCTGATGTGCCCTCACCAGTGCAGAAGGGAGGGGAAGGTTCACCTCCCTGAACTTGCAGTCAACACTTCTCCTAATGCAGCTCGCTTCCTATATTCATTTCAGTTCAAGCTGTAACTGAAAGTCTCTTTCGTTCCTTGGGGCAAACATAAGGGCACAAAAATTGTTTAGATAAAACAAGTTAAAACAGTAACACTTTGTCTTTGTGAAGAACCATGCACGTCTTGGTGCCTGACCTACTCAAGTATCTCTTGGCTAATCACTCCCTCCTGCACTTGAATTAGACATGGTCCAATTATACCCTTTGGAAAATTATATGCCAGTGTGAAAATTTCTAATACTCCAGGATAATTGGAACTGTCTCCTGTGTATAAACTGTATGTAAATGGAGGAAGGGAGGAGTTAGGAGAAAATGCAATTCTCCAGCCTGGTGGCAAGATTAGTCTCTCGGGAAATGAGACACCTGGTTCCAATCCCTTCTCCCCTGAGTGTTTAATTTTGTATACAGAGCAGCACAACAAACTGAGTTATTTCTGAGTTATTTCTAGTCTGGTTACCAGAGCACTTTCTTCAGGGAGGGAAAGTGTGTTCAAATGTGCTTAGGCAAAAACAGTGAGTTGAATCTGAGTTTACCACATGTAACATGACCACCCTCATTACCAGGCTAATATTTTAGTGCACTATCAAAAGCAGTTTGTTCTTTCAGCCACTTTGTTCTTTCCCTGTTTCACCACTTTTATAATATAAATTATTTATAAAATTTTTAAAAAAATGAAAAAACAAATAAAAAAAACTAAAAAAAACCCCAACTCTCAATAAACCACATACAAAAAACCAAAAAATAAGCAACTGTAATTGTTCTGCTTCAGATTAATATCATATTTGACACCTTTTTTCTAGTAGAAATTTTGAAATTTGACTTCATCCACACTGAGAGGGTTTGGTTTATTAAGAAAAGAAATGTCACTATACAGCTTTAGTGTTTACCTATTCACCATGTTGAATCCCCAGTAGACTTCTTAGAAAGGATGAAAAGAAGGCACCCTGCTCCCCATCAGCCCATGTGACTGATACACACCTAACCCTGCAGCCCCTCTTCATCCCACCTGCAGCCTTGGATTGAGGGTGAGTCTGCTGGTGTTGCAAGGCCAGACTAGGACCCAGATACCAAGGCCTGTCTGATAGCTTGGCCTGTTTACACAGGTCATAGCAATGAAGAGGAGTTTTCTTCCAAGAAACCTGCAGTTTCCTGTAATGTAAATTAAAAAAAAAAAAAAAAAAAAAAAAAAAAAAAAAGTAAACCAAACCAGGAATGTCTTACNAAAAAAAAAAAAAAAGAAAAGAATGTCTAGAATGTATGTTATTGTATCAGATCAAGTATTTAGGGTAAATGCTTAAGCCTAATAGTACATGAAGTATGAGATATAAAAACAATACACCAGGGCACTTGATATCATGAAAAAAAAAGAAAGGCAATATGAACTGACCAGATATGTCAACAGAAACAATTTTGAAAAGACTGGTATATAAAACACAGCATCATCTTTCAGAATTACATGATTATGTATTTTATGGAGAAAAATTGCTTCCAGTCAAGTCTGATTCCTTCAGCCTTAAAAACCAGCACAATGAAAACCCACTTTCCTTCAGTCAATAACAAATGAGCACTTAAAGAAAATCTCTTTCCCAAGAAACAGTCAATCACAGCTTAAAATTTTAGAAGTGGCCTAAGAAATTCTGGCAGCCAAATTCCATTAGAATTTACAGTCATTTGCCACTTTGACGCATCCCATCCATGACTGCAGGAACGGCAGCAGCCCCGTGGCCTCAAGGGCAGTGAGAAGCAGGATGCCGGCGGCGCAGCCACCCACAGTTCCTCTCAGCACTTTGTGGATGATTGCACCCACATGCAAAATCTTCCTGAAAACTGTTTCACATGATCAGTTGAGGAGAAATGGGAAAGGTGACTTTTTATGAACAAAAAGAAATAAAAATATCTAGGTGAACTAGCCTAATGTTGACAGGGGTGATTCACAAAGCCTCTAGATAAGAAGAAAGTTTCTTAGAAAACCAGACATATATTGAAAGATAAAACCTATAGTTTGCATAACAGAACCCTCTAAGGAATTTCAATTATGTTCAATTTTAATGTACACTTATTTTTTCAACTAAATATTTTGCTGTACACATCATAATGCAAACATCAACATGTGTGGTATCAATTAAATGAAATACTTCCATGTTCTTGTGCAACAGTAAAAGGCAAAGTTATAAAACCTGCGTGTTTCATAAAGATAAGGTCTTTAAAGTAATTGTGATGTAGATATGAAAGAAACTACAGCAATGCCAAAAAATGTGGTCTCTGTGCCCATGCATCTTAGAGATTTTAACAGCTCCCCAGTGACTTTTTCTTCCTCCCTACACAGGACTAGCTTCTGTTTTCCTGCTTTTCTTTTCTAACACTACCAGGCCTTTCTTACCTGAGGGTCTCCATACTAAGTTAGTATACAGGAAGAAGGTGAAAAGCAACATTAGTAAGAGCCCTGGAGGAAATTAATTTGAAATGAATCTTGAATGTTATGGAACAGGACTACAGAACAGACAAGATAATTTTAAACCATGTAAGAATGTGATAAAATACAAAGACAAGCTGAAGCTTTTGTCTATCAGACATGTGACTGGAAAACTGCTTCAGTTAGATCAGAGCAGCAGAAATGAGCAAAATTATGGAAGAATTTACTTTGACAAAAACAGCACACATGCAGAGATATATGCCCAATTTGCATAAATGGACACATATTCCAAAGTCTTGTAATGCAAGGAAAAAAAAATTTAATGTTTAATTTTAATCATATGTTTAACACTGATAACAAAGAGATCAAATGAAGTAAAGAGTTTTTTTTTCTTTTAATTCTTCTGAAAAGATAAAATCATAAGCTAAGCAGTAAAAGAAAAGAAACTTTATACATGTATATGTCAAAGTAAGGTACATAAAGGGGATGCTCACCTAAGTGGGAGATTCACATTCAGAAACACTGACAGCAAACGTGACCTCGTGAATTGTATTTTAAGAAAAAGTAGGGTGACATTGCCTTACACTATAATGAAAAACATCAAGCTCCTAGTACAAAGTCCACCTTGAGATTAAACTTTCCATATTATTTAACAGACCTATAGACACCTATGTATAGGTCTGTTAAATAAGATGAACATTTAAGAGCCATTTCTGTTTCTTAGTCATAGGTACCTCGATTAGGCAAGTGAGACACTTCACAGGGCTTCAGGAGACAACCCAGACCACAGGCAGCTCTATGCCCTGCTACGAGTCCATGGTCAGACCTAAGACAGACAGGTTCAATAACAAAGCAAATTTGTCTTTCAAAGTATTCTACTCTTGCATGTTTGTCAGATTCACAACATTTTGTAAGCATCATCTGATAAATGCATAAAGCATTCTGCTTTCAGTTTGGTTTTCTACTGACAGAAAAAGCACAGAGAAGTCTGGTAGTAACAAATTATATTCAAATTACACTTGCAGTGCTACAGACACATTACACAAATCATTTCAGTTCACCTTTACCAGAAATCACAAAATTATACTATTTTCTAATGAAACTTCAAATCAGCAGCAGTTTCTGTCAGATACCTTGTAATTTCTCAGCTAAGTCATTGTGTCCAGCTCAGATGCAAAAATGTAGTTTCTTTCTCAATTACACATCATTGCTCACTCCTTATTTGCTGATTGGTTCTTTGTTTTGGTTGGTTGTTCTACCATTTTTAATTACATAAGAGCCTTTATAAAAACTAGAAAATATTTCATTTAAAAACATGCCACACTACTACAACTTTGCTACAGTAATAAAAAAAAAAAAAATCGTACTTCTAAAATGCTTTCAGATAAAGGAAAGAAACTATTAGAGCACATTTCAGTAATTTCTAAGTTTTCTTGTAAATTTGCTTATTTTTATTTCTCAATTGCAAATTCTTTTTCAAATTTTTGTTCCATTGAAACGTAATGGGAGGCTCATGCTGGAAAAAGACCTCCATGGGATCAGGACTGCAAGTTTATTGCCCCACTCAACTGCTCAAGGAAAAAAACAAGAGGAAAAAATTAAAAATAACAAATGAAAAAAATGTAAGCAAATAGTTAACAAGATAAAGGCTAACATATTCACAGTGATCTGCTCAAGACCATGAGTAGTAGCTCCCACTGCCCAATTATTTAAAACTATAGTAATATCTAGAGTTTTTCCAAATACCAATACTTACTTTCATTGTGAACTAGTCTCACCACCTGCTGTATTCAAAAAGCCTTAAACCCAACTTCAGCCCTGGAGGAAATAGACTGAACAGCTACAGCTCACAGGACATTGGAACCAACACCATCACACCACACATGCACAAAACCAGACTGTAACCAGGAATCTTGTCCAGCCAGGAGGAACACAAAAACCTAAGTGTGGATTGCAGCACATTCGACTGAGCATAGCAGAGATGAGGTTTCTCTTGTGCTCCTACATGTTCTGAAAATAAAAGTATGAATGCTTCATGCCACTGGTGAAGCCAGGTATGTACTTCTGTCTGCAAATGAGGGAGGTTATGCAAATAAAAGAGCTGCATTACTTAAATGTATCTTTAAAACCTTTTCAGATAACTAACTAAAATTCTCTAAATGTTTTCGCTAGAGAGTTTGTAACTTCAAATTACGTTGAACCTGGTGGCTCATATTGCTTGATGGCGTGTGCCCTCATGGACTCCTCATTTGCCATATGGTGTCCTGGACAGGGAGTCAGATGTTTGCAAGAGGAGCATCCTTCTTCCAAAAGCCAAACTGAAAGCTCTTAATGGAAAAAAACATGCATCAAGCTGAACAACAAAAAGTGATGGAGTTTACAAACAGAATAGGCTGACCAATGTTTTGTCAAACAGCTTTTAATGGAAAAGCGTAAAAAGAGGTATTTCAAATTAATTCTACCATCCCTACCTTTATATGAAATGAAATCATACTTGACACTTTTTTTTAAAGGAACAGTGTTAACAGAAGGAGTTGTACCTGCATCATGTCAGAAGTATGCACCTTAACGAAAGTATTGTATAAAAAGGCTGGACTATGACATTTCGCAGCCTTTGTACCTGGAGTGCAGACAACATCTGCTCCTTTATGTAAACAGAAATACTTCTTCCCTGCCCTCACCCCCTGATTTACCAGCCCTACAAATTATCCTGAGACTGGAAGTTCAGGCTCAGTGTTTCCTCCATAGCTTATCTATCACCACCGATATTACAGGCCAAGTCATTCACTCAACTGCACCTGTTCAGCTCGACCAAACCTGAAACATAAATTCACTGATTTCTGGAAGAGTAAGTTTGTACAAAATAAAAAGTCAAACAGTCAAAGCTTTAGGTGTGATTGTACCAGATCTTTTAATTTATTTAATTTGGTGCCAGCTCATCTGTTATTGCAGGGCAGGAATATATTTTAAACGGTTATTCAATACTGTTTGCAAGAACAATGAATTCTAAACGCAATATTTAATATTTTCCCATCCTTTAAGTATAGCAACAAGAAGGTAAGACCGACTTTCATCTGATGTTAGATTTGATGGTGCCCAACAGAAAATTTAATGTAAGCACTTCAGGCAAATAGGTTTAAAAATATTAATGTTTTCCAGTTTCTAGGGACAAAGTAAATCATACTGTCATGAGATCCCTTAATTTATCTGTATAGCAGAATTGTAAATGCAGCAGAAAACAGCTTACTGAAATGTAAACAAAACTTTGCATGCAGTGCTAACGGGGCAAGTTTATTTAATATAATATATTACACAAAGTCCTCATTGCTACCTTTCAGTTTATACTTCTATGGTAACAAACTTAAAATAAACAGAAACCTTGTGTTAAAATCCAATGCAAAGTATCAACACTGATCCTTTTCAAACCTTAGAGACCATTTAGCTCTTCACTCTTCACTTTTTAGTTTTAGCTAGTATAATTAGTTCAGTTATTAAAAGTATTAGTTTACCTATACTAATAGTCCAATTATTAAAAAAAGTAGTACTCCAAAGTTTCAATTTAATTAGTCTTGAACACTAAGTAGCTGTAAATTTAGTTAAATTCGACCAATTCTATAGGATGTGGTAACAGAAAAATAGTTTTATTTCTATCCAAAACCAAGACAACAATAATGCCCAATATATGTTCAGGTATTCTACAGTTAAGCTTGATTCTGACACTGTTGTCTTCTCCATGTTAGAAAAAGGATTCCTGAAAACCTTATGTTGGTAAGTTTTTGGAAACTTACAGCAGCGAATAGCAGCTAAATTAGGTCCTTTATTAAAGCCCATGGAGAGTACCAAGGTGCCCAGGCATTTGAACTCCAAAAATTGTGGATGTTTATAATTTTCTGCTTTAGGTCCTCATTTCTAAAACTGGAACAATGGAAGAGTCACTGAAGAAACCTACAGGAGCTCAATTTGTGATAACTTAAAAAAAAAAAAAAAAGGAAAAGAAAACTAGCTAAATTCTCAGATAAGAACTGCAAGAGTATTGATAGCGCAACCTGATGTTAAATGGGTTCCAAGAATTCAGGATATTGGAGCAGCTGGTACAAAAATGACTGCATAATTATTATAATCAGTGACTCCCTTGGCACCCTGAAATCCTGAATTTTGGCATCTAGGCTTCCAAAATTAGCAGATACTTGTGCATGGCTTCTCAATACACAACTGAAGGAAAAAGTATTTTTTCCCCTCCCTCAAGACAAGAGGTATATTATCACAACTCTCTGGAAACACCCTACAGTACAGATTAAATCGATAAAACAGAGAATGAGAAAAAAAAAGCCACAGAGGAGAAGGCATAAGGATACACTGTTGCTTGTTCCTCATCTCACAGGGCAGGCCTGTGTACCTGCATAGGCTCTGCAACCATTAGGTTAAGAATTTTTTTAAGTAGTACTGCTGTAAGGATGCAAAAGAAAAAAAAAAAAGGAAAAAAGAAAAATAGAGGGAAAAGAGAGGGAGCAAGAAAAAGCACATGGCCAATGGTATTATAATGTGAGAAGAGAAAAAAAAGATGCTATCCAGCTGTTTTCCGTTCAAGTACATAGGACTCTTCTTGGGATTTATTATTCAAACCCATGAGACTCCAGCTCCTAAACGAAAGAGCCGCAGAGTGCATTTTGGGTTGGCTCTGCTGTCTGTAAAAGGGAAGTCAAGCCCCATTACCTGTGCTCCGACATGGAGGGAGAGCTGCCAGACATACAATGACTTGAAGACACAGAGCAATGGCAGGGGTGAATACTATCCAGTAAAAAGATAATTCAAAACTGTTGAGTTTTTTTTCTTTCCCACTTCTTCTGGAAGCTCAGAGGATTTTCTCCTGCGCTGCTGGGCTTTCTCCTGCACACCTCAGAGAAAAGCCCAGCAGGGCCAGGCCCTGTTCAGAGCACCAAGACGTCATCAAAGAAGCAAACAGCACTGTGTTACGGCTTCAAGCCATCCCAGCAGGAAAGGCAGCTGCTGCATATGCACTGCCTGGGGGCTGGGAAGGCTGAACCGATGGGACAGGCCTGGAACTGGGCATCCAAGCTGTCAAGCGGCTGCCCTGCCATCTGCTGCTAGGTGTCATGGGCAGGAGAGGAACCACTAGCCACCTGCCATGCCCAGCCCCCTTAGCAAACACACCTTGGGTGAGATCACTGATGAGCACAGCCCTGTTCTGCCAATACAGGCACACCACGCAGCCAACTCCCAGCAAAGGGGACGGGTCAGCCTTTACAGACAGGCTCAGCCACAGCGGAGTTTTTTTGAGGAACCCGAGTGACTGCTACAGTCCACAGACCCTGGAGTGAATAAAATGCCCAAACGCTTCAACTTTAGGTACTATTTCCCAATTTCTAGCCCTCAAGACCAAGAACAACCAACACAGTGCTAGGCAGAGGCTCGTGTGTTGGTGTTTCCCTGCCACTCACCCTTCCTGCTGGGTTTGACCAAGCTTTACCAAGGCCCTTCCCCCTCGGCAGGTTGGACTCATTCTACCCCGGATGTGCCTGAAGGCAGTTCCAGGAGATTATGACACCATGATAGTAGTCTGGGGTGGGTGGGGAGAGAGTAGATTGTCTGAACAGTGGAGAGTAACTCCAGCACTCTTTGGTTATAGGAGAGACAGTCAACTAATCAAAGCCACGGCAATGTTTGGCTAGTAAAGATCATGTTTGCAGTAGAGGTGGGCAAAAGGAGAAGGGGATCATCTGCCTCCTGGGTTTCACCTTGCCCCAGACTCTCCCCACTGCCCAGACATCCTGCAGCAGTTTGCAAGCAGGGCTGAGCCCAAGGACTAGACAGATAACTGCAAGCAAGATAGTGCCCCAGCCTTCTCCTGCTGGGGGTTTTCAGGAGGAAATGAAATCTTCCCCCTCCAACATATACATCTTTTCCCGATCTATGTTTTAACTGAACAGCAGCATACGTTCCAAATATTATTTCACAAATAGCATAATAGAGTCAATTATCTTGTTTTTATTTTATTCTCAAAATAAAGATACATACCTTGAAAGCAGCATGCAACTTTTTTTTGTAGGAGGAACTTATGGTTTGTGCATGCCTGGCTACTGCATGCAGCCCATTCTTTAAAATCAGACAGGTTTGTTTTGGAGTTCTCCATTAATATCTTTTTCCCCCCACAATGTATTTCTTCACAGAACTGCAAAATTTTAGTCAATGATCAGACAAAAATAACAAGTTGTTAGTAACCTTTTTCTCATAAACAGGACACAAATACACTTCCCCTAATTTTATAACCTACTTATGGAATTTGCTGACCAACACCTTAAAGGTAGTTGTACCACCAATCCTGTATCCTGTCTCTCTCTGTTGTAAAGTATGTACAGGATAGATTGCTTTGTTTTTTCTTGGGGAAACAGTCCAGGAGACAAATGACCTCTACATTTCTTAGGAAAGCTCTCTCCCTCACTCTGAAGGCATTTACACTGGATGGTGGAATCAGTGTGGGAGAAAAACAGACAAAGGAAAAGGTTACCTCAATCATGAATGTGAGCCTTGGAGTCATAGAAAAATTGCTAGGGTCTATTGAGCTTAAGAGTAAAAAGAATTACATAAGACTCTAAATTCTTCTGGGCAACTTTGAACCAGAAAAGTTCACCAGCTGCTACAGAGACCTCTCTGTAAACGTAAATCAGGTGCTGTGGTACAACTTCAGCTTGTGGTGCCCACGTCCATCAATGCTAGTGCTTGCCTTTACTCCAGAAAGGGTTTGTAAGGAGCAACCAGGTTGACTTTCCCACATCCTTCAGTGGAAGTAAACACCACTCACATTGCAGGATAGTAAGGAATTGTCACAGCAATCCTTTACTTTAAGCTTCTCAAAACCCACAGAAGTACAGCCAAGACCAGAGGTGACACAGAGCAGAATTTACCAGTCCCTCATGGCTTTGGTCCCACGTGGTGGCCCAGCTTTGCCACAGCCCACTAAACACAGCTCAACGGCACTCATTAGGAATAATCTGGGAAGTTACAATAAACAGATTTTTAAAGTTAATATTTCACAGCGTGATTCATAGTATCTCAATACATGTTTGTATTGAGATCCTTAAAAATGAACATTCCACCGTTATTGTTAACACACAGGCATGAAAACTAGGAAAAGGTTCACAACGGTCTAGTATTTCAATCTTTGGCAAAAATAGTCAAACTTTCAAGAGACACTGTGACTCAAGGCTAATTACAGATACAGACCAACATGATGACATAGAATAAATTAGATCCTGAGCTTGTCAGTGTTGAAAAACATTCCCTAGAACACAGTCACCACGTTTGTATAAAAAGATGTTTTCCTTAGGAGGCAAGGCAAGGAGCCCTGGATACTTCTTCTCATGGAGACAAGTTAGCCAACTTTCTCATACCCATATAAATCGCTTTGGACTGTGCTGTATCTTCCAGGTTTTTTAGAGAAATAACAAAGCTGTAGTACTTTTGTCCTATTTCCAAAAGTTTCAGCAAGAAAAAAGACACACATAAATTTTGATCCTGCGTTAAAATTACAGTCCCAAGTAAGCAAGTTTCTCCACAATAGCAGCTCTAGCAACACCTTTCAGAAAAGAAAACTACTGAAAACACACTTTTCAAAAATAAAAAAGCCAATTAATTGTGAGTATTTTTTTTTCCTTTTTTTCCTTTTCTTCTTATTTCTCATGCTTACCTGCCAGTTGTTTTCATCCATTTATCACAAAACTATTTTGGGGGTAGGACCCACTATCTGGACATGGACCTAAACCATCAGGTTTGGACCATTTGCCAAGGTCCTCNCAAGTAAGCAAGTTTCTCCACAATAGCAGCTCTAGCAACACCTTTCAGAAAAGAAAACTACTGAAAACACACTTTTCAAAAATAAAAAAGCCAATTAATTGTGAGTATTTTTTTTTCCTTTTTTTCCTTTTCTTCTTATTTCTCATGCTTACCTGCCAGTTGTTTTCATCCATTTATCACAAAACTATTTTGGGGGTAGGACCCACTATCTGGACATGGACCTAAACCATCAGGTTTGGACCATTTGCCAAGGTCCTCAGAACATTTTACAGATGCTGTGGTAAATAATTTTTTGACGTGCAGTTTAAAACCAAGGTACACTAACCTAAAAAAAGTCACAAAAAAAAAAAGTAGGACAGGAGTTGGACATTTACTTTGATAGAAAAAAATGCTTCTTGTTAAAAAAGCCTCCTGAACTAAGAGGAATTTTTGCCGCTTCACCACCATATAAAAGTCTTAAATTTCCCATAAACATATTTGTGCTAAATACTCAGGATAATGGACAGCTGAAACACAGAATTACAAAGTTATCACTCCTGCAAAGGCTGAAACATATCCATAGCCTTGCTTCTCATCAACACTCCAAGAACACAGGGAGAAAGCAGAATACTGAGCACATCCTTTTCTCAACCACTAACAAGCTGTTCCTTCCTTCCCTGAAAGCCCAAAGGCTGCTTTAAACAGGGTCTATAAGAGAGCACGGCACCTGTGGCTGTTGCTGCTATTATAGTACCCCCATGATGATTCCTTTCTGGGAAGGATCAAAGCCACCCTCCCTGCTGTGCTCCCCTTTTCTCCTTGCCAGGGGTTTGGCATTAAATGAGCACCATTTCAGCACTGCCTACCTCAATTATACCATCAACAAGATGACCTAACCAAGTGATTCACAGAAACCCAAGTAAAAAGTAAAGGCTACAACAAAATAATTCTCCCAAAATAAAAGAATCAATGCAATATACTTTGTGACCAGCTCCCAACTGCCAATTTTCCTTTAAGCGAAACAAGAACACCAAACAGGAGTTAAAGCTTTAACAAATACTGAGACTAGTTTGGTAGAAGGCAACCACCCATACCTGTGACAGATCACTTGTACAGCTTTTCAGAGTTTCAAGGATTCACTTTTATCCCAAAAGCGACCGTAAATACTTTGTTTAACCAGTCAATACCACAAAGCCATTGCCATGAATACAAGGCAATCTTGTTCTTCAATTATACAGATGGTTTTAAAGTGATCTTCATTGACACACTGAGCTTTTAAAGTCCCTTAAAAATGTGTGCCTTGTCACTTATTCAAATACATAAGAAAATATAACCATGATGTAAGGTCAACTAAAACCCTGGTCCCTAAAATGAACAGCATGGTTCCTACTGGCCACAGTTGGTCCCACTTATCTTACCTGCTACAGCATGGAAGAAAGAAGGCTGTTACTGGAAACAGGAATAACAGGAAAACACAGTCCTAACAGGATGCAAAGCCATACTTTAGAGATTAATGTAAATGTCTTGTTATTAGCTTTGTGTTTTCTGCCCTTCTTTTTTTTGATGTTTACAACACCAGAGGAAAGACTCATGTGCTGTATTAGATTAAGGTACTGACTTGGGAATGATCATTCCCAAATTGTAGTTCCAGCTCCAATACTCACATATTGCAGCAGGGCAATTCAATTAATCTTCCTCTGTATTTGCTTACCTTCCTGTGTAATGGGGATAAGATCTCCAGAAAAGGGCTCTAAAAAGCTTCATCTTTTATAAAACTCCTATGATGAAATAGAAATATGCCATACCAAATAAAATGTACACAAATAAAAGTGCATAAATAGTTATTGTATACTAGAGCCAGTTGGAAAAAACTACAACCAATTATCTACCACAGAATGCTGCTTTATTGAAATTGAAATGCTACACACAAATTCATATCCATTGTGCTGACATTTAATATCAAAGGATTTCTTCTGACAGTTTTTGAAGCATGTGTGTGGGTTCATTTGGAATATTAATAATAAAATGAAATTTAAAGAAAAATTAAAGTGCTCCATAAAGTGGCATTTTTTTTCAATAACTTTATTTTTAAACTGCTGATATGCACTACATACTTTGGAAATTTTATGTCAAAAAATTTTAACTGTGCTTTAAAACACTTTCTTCTTTTCCAAATTGACATTTTAATAAAGTTCTTTGTGATCTGAATATATCATATATGAAAAACTCAATCCACAGTTGCAGTGTTAACCACAAAATTTTAAATTACATACCGCCACACCTTCCTATGACTCTTGTAAAGTGAGTCTGTATCCTTATATTTAATTAAAACTATTTTTAAATAGGAATTAATTTTTTTTTATACTCAAGCAATTATTTATTATATTTAATACCCAGATCCATAAAGCAAATGTCATAGTGAATTAAGCCCTATTCATCAGGTTAGAGACTTACTGGTTTTGTTTTGTTTTTATTTTACTTTCTTAAAAGACTACATAATCTGAACTATTATTAAATATTGGAAGGTTTTTTCTGCCTTTGTAGCGCTTTAATTTTTGTTTTCATTAATTATGTATGAAAAACAACTACAATAGTAAGTTTTGCTGAATTCTTTTTTCCCCTCAGTTAATTTTATCCAGTTACAAATGGAACTGGGGGTTAAGAAGGGCAGATACTCCAGGCCTAAGAAGTCCTTAGCAACTTTATACAGAGTTATTACCTCAGACTTCTGCAACCCATGATATCTTTTTACTGAAAGAAGCATGATTATTGCACCCTGAAGCACACTTTAAATGTCATAATATATTGGTTTGCATTAGAGTTCATCTACAGGGGATACGTGGTTTAAGTAAAATGATTAAAACAATCTCTTTTTCCTGTCATTTAGGAAAGGTTTTTATCCTCTGTGCTTTGAGGTAGGTTAGAAATTCAGGCATCTATGTAGAAAGCAGAAGCCTGCCAAGCCCCTGAGCCCCTGTGGGATTTAGGTTTTCACAAACATCTGTAAATGCCCAACCTCCAATTCCATACTGGCCTTAGTGGTCCAACAATGATAAAGCACCAACAGACTCAACTCCTCATAGATCTTCAAATTATCCACCAAACTGAGCCCTCCCCTACCTTACAAGCATTTACATGTTTCTTTTAATTAACAAGAAAAGGAGGGGCTGTGGGAGCAGAGAGGTGGTAAGGTGATACCACATGCACTGCCCCTCAAGCAATAGCTCCCTGACCACAGGAACTGCTTGACAATCCATCAGGGTCCCTCAGGCCAGGATGGGTACCAAGGTTCCCTTCTCCCATAGGAAAGCTCTCCAGAGTTCCACCAAATGCTTGCCTACTCCTGACTACGGAAGTCTTCCTCTCAAAATTTCAATGGCTTCCATTATAGTGTAGAGTGGAAAGGTTTTAGTTTTGTTTTTTGTTTTTTGTTTTAATTTTAGCTTCACAGTTTGAAGAATACAAAAAGCTGCAAACATTACTTATAACACAAAGAACTACCTATTTGCAAGAACCAATCTGCTGCCTCCATGCTATAAACACATCAGCATTCAAATCCTTTTCACTGAAAATCTGAATTAGAGCTGATTTGAATTAAAATTGTGGAATCACCTGTATATACCCATCTGTATACATTGTAAGATTATATTTATTCTAAAAAGAAGCATTTTAAGCTATACAAAAATAAATTTTACAGATTAGAAAGTTTAATCTTAAACAAGAGTTTCTTTAGAGACAGAAGCCATTTCAACTACTTGAATCAAGTGCACGAGGCTTTATTTTTTAATTATTCAAGATCAGTAATTCAGGGGATCAACATGCTCTCCATGGTAGAAACACTGTGTGGCACAGTTGAAAAAAAAGTATTTGCAGTCAGATGTGTTTGGATAGTGATTCAAAAGACCTCTGACATAAATTTGCCTTCTCATGACTCACGCAGATGCTGCACGCCAGGTAACCAACAATCATCAACCACATCTATGACTTCAGTTCCTTGCAAATGAAGTCAAAATGCAGCTCAGATGAACTACAGTAACCCCTTAAGGCAAAGTATTTAAGCCAATGTTTGGGTCCTATTAAAAGAGTTTAGCGAGACCTACTTTATGAACACCAAATTGTGTGTTTAATTAACATTGTTATTCTGTCATCTGTTCAATCAGATCAGAAGACCAAGAGGAAAACAGAGTCACTCACTCTAGCCAGGAAGTATGACTGGCTTGAAAGGTTTAGGGAGATGAAATCACCAATACTAATGAATTAATCCATATCCTTCAAGGTAGTTTTAAAATCAATATTAAATACAAGTCATGTGTTAAACACAAAACCCAGAAGTTGTTGATACACTCTGGAGTCTTTCTTTTAAGCAACTTCTTGATTTTGTCATTTTTTTTGGAATGGAGAACATGCACATACATCAAGAAACTAGGAAGCTTTACAGAAGCTCCAATAGTTACCATGCACAAACTGAGGTCAAAGACTTTTATTTCCCTTTCCTTTAACCAGCCTAAAATAAGATCAATATTAAGAATTCTTATTTATCATCAGTAGAAAAATAATGAATGTTTAGGTCATAATACAAAACATCTGGATATTTTAATCACCTTAACTTCATTTGTGAAAGTCTGACAATATGACAAAGCTTCCAGCTCTCCTATAAGAGAAGTATTCTCAGTTTTACAGAACTGGTACTTATGCAATTCACACCACTGGAGCTTTACCTCAGCCTTCACCATAGAGTTTACGTGCACATTGTTTATGACAGCAATTGCATTTGTAGCTTGGTGACTTACACAAGTGTCAGACTGCACTTTTACTCGGTGCTGCCAGAGATAAATGCCATGATGGACCCCTGGGATGCACCTGCAATGCTGCTGTCAAACCAGCATACACAAGACCACAAACCGAAGGAAGGAGGGGAGGCTTCCGTGCGTGCTGCTGATAACCCAGCCTCCAAAGAGCCTCACCACAGCAGCATGGTAGGGACCAGCTTTAGAAAACATCAGGTCAAAAAAAACCCCAAACCTAAACAGTGACCTTATGTGGAACTCTTCCTGAATACTTCAGCACCCCTGCTACAGCACTCACATTTACCTTTACAGTAAAGCTGAAGCTATTTTATACTTTTTCTGCTTGGCTAACCTTTCATCCCCACATCCCTTCTAAGGCTTCTGGCCTTCTCTTTCACCATTTGTGCATCTCACTTGCAACTATGAAGGTTTAACTGATGCAGTCTTAAGTCACGGTATATTTACTGGTTTATTTTTCTCTGTGGTGCAATGCCCTTGTGTCATTCTTATTTAGTTTGATTTTAAATTTACTTTTATGTAAAACATCTCTACTTACACAACCAAAAGTCACCAGGAAACAGAGGAAAGACTAAGGAGGCTCCTGATGTACTGTCCAGAATTACACTTAAACTGCTTTCAGCCTTCAAGGATATGGATTTCAGTTTAGCTACTAGAGCACCTAACCTATGCTCACATGAAAATACTTTTTTGTTCAGCTGCTTCAACTTTGGCTATCAAAAAAATCACGTTTCGGTGTCAAGTATATAAGCAACACCAATGTTCCATCATGTTCAAGGAAATTATTCCAACTAGGGGATGTAGTAGTTTATTAAACAAATCATTTTCCAGGATATGTGTACTTATGTTTCTTTTTTTAGGTACATTATGTTCTTTTCTGCTCAGTTTTGTGAGAAGCATAACTGTTCTACAAATGCAGTCTCCCTGCCCAAAGTGAAAATAATGCTTATGCCACTAGCAGGCCTCTCTGCCCCATGCTTCCCACTGCTCATGCCAGGCAAGCTGCTTTTTGGAGATTCCTCTGAAGACTTTTTCATTTGCTTTTCTTCAGTTTGTTTCTTTAGGTTAGATGCTATGCATGTTTTGCATTGGAAGTTAGATAATGCCATTATGTCAGAATTTATTATTGTCAAAAATCTAAAGTATTCTTACTGTATTTTTCCCACAAAATGTATTGTATTTTCTTTTTTTACAGAACGGTTCTCAGACAGAATCATGTACTGGTATCACTAAATGCTTTGCAATCCTATTTTTGATCAGCTAATAAAATTAAGCAGGCCTTTGGGCTTTTATATGAAGATAATAGCATAAATATTTTGAGTGCTACATTGCTCATATTTCTGTAATAAACTGACAGCTGATTTTTCTTTTCCTAATTGCACACTAGCAAACAGTTATTTTCTTAACAAAACACAAATAAGCACAACCTTCCAGCACATCTTCCCTTTCAGTAATTTTATTTGTCTTTACTCAGCAGCATATGGCAGAAAGCACTAATGGATCAAGAAATAAAAATTAAATTTAAAACAACTACTTTTATTTTACTAAACTTCATTACTAATTTTTTTTATAAATAAAATCCTCCATTTTTCAGTATGTTACTATTACCATGAAACCTTTCATACGGCAAGTAGCACAAAGGGGTAGACATGCTCAAAAAGTTCTAATAACAAAATGTGTAATGCCCAGAGTCAGGAGCACTGCTTTTGCTATTACAGTTTTCCCAACAAACACCCATTCCTTCCTATCCTGTTCATGGAGTGTATCAGGCAGATATGAACACATCTTTTAGATCTCTCTCTCTGCTTCCGTTGGTAACTGAGAAGCTAAAAGAGGAATGGAACACACAGCTGACTGCGCCATGGACTCCTGAAGATGCTCCCAGCTGACTGCTAGCATAGGATTTACTGTTTTCCTTGACGTCCTTCCTGCCCACACTTTTCTGTGCCACTGCCTGTAACACTGTATGGCCACAGGACAATGGCAGGTCCAACACTGCAGCTCCTGAGTTACTCATCTCTGCCCTCCTAAGGAAGTCAGATGTTAACAGATACCAACGAATATGTATTTGGCACATTCATGCCCAAAGTTTTATGAGATCAAAGCATGCTAAACAGCTGAGATTTGATGCCTTTTTCAAACACTCACTTCAGTGATTGACTATAGCATCAGTTAAATATATACAAAATGCTTGTTACATCAACATTAAAAATGATACCAGAGGTTTTGGTCAACAGGGACTGTGAGCTGCTCAGAACAACCAACCTCAGTTCACAGAGGAGAGACAAGAGCACCCAGTCTCCTGGCTCCCAACCCATCCCACCTTCAATTTACTGAAAGCTTTTAGCCTAAGAAGAAAGGAGTGAGTTGCCCTTTTTCTTTTTTAAATGACAGCATGTCAATATAGATAAGTGGCAACATAATAGTCAGGCCAAAAATGGGGTTTTTTCCTTTTTTTTTTTTGTGATTTTTTTTTTTTAACTGTCTACAGAATAAGTAAGAAAGAAATGACCAACAGCCAACAACAAGAGTGCAAAAAACGGGGGGGAAAAAAAAGGTTGATAAAAGCTGCACCACAGACCTAAAGATTTTAAAGCCACAAATACTTAGAAGACTTACTGAGATAAAGCCCAGTTATCTGTACTTGACTAAGAATTTCATTGGAGAAACAAATGTTTGGGAGGTTGGAATATCCTGCCATTCAAAGCACCTTCACAGAAGTCAAGTGGAAACTTTTAGTTTGAGAGCTGTGTTTCCTTGGAACAACAAAGCATCCTTGAGACACAGTTCTGAGATTTTGATGTTTTACCTTTACTACCACACAAATCCCCGATAATACAATGATTTCTCTCAGCATTTCACCATACAAAAAGAACTTAAAGAAATTTATGGTACAGACAGTCAGAAAGTCAAACCATGAGATAAAAAGCATATAAAAGATCTAAGAAAGGGATCAGCAGGTAATGATTTAACCGTTGAACAGAAAATAATGCAAAAATAACTTCTTTGTTCACATGTTTACCAACCTCAGGGAATGCACTGCATGCAATGTAGAAGAGAAAAAAAAATGAATGATAAATTTCAAAATCCTATGGAACACTGCTTTCAACAAATACACAACACTGTTTCCTGGACTAGAAAAAAAAAACCTCCCCCAGAGATTAATAGCTTAGTGATTAATAGCATAACAATTGAGCAAACCATAAGGTACACACCAACACACAGGCCTTACATTCCCTTTATCTTCCTTCCTTCCACAAGGTGAGAATATAAAAAGAAGAATACTAATAATACTACTGAATGATCCGTGCTGAAAGTTAACAGTCTGAATATTCTTTCCTTTATTTTAACAGGATTTCTAGCATACTAACATATACAAAACAGCTTCTGAATTAACATTACCTGAATTAATTTTGTATTCCTTACTTTTCTTTTAAATTACTTGAATGATATAATGGAGAAAAAGCTGACAGGTCGCTGCTTTTTGACATTTTCAGTTGCTCAGGGGCCACCCATCTATTCAGAGATACTGAATGGGAACTGATGAAAGTAAGAAAACAGGTTTTCTTCTTCAAGAACTCCATCTCTTTCATCAGACAAATTGTAAGGAAGTAGCCATTCTCCTCTTCTCAGAGTTGAATGAAGATTCCCTGGCAGCATTTGGTGCAGCAGGGGAAAAACAGCATCATTTGTGGGTACAGACCAAAAGAGATCTCTGTCTACTCTGCTGCTCCCTTTTAGGGTTGTTGTGATAAGAAGCAACAGTAGTGGTTTGGGAAGTTTTAACCAAGAAAAACAACAAAAACCCAAAACAACTACCACTAGGTTAATAACTAACCTTAGCAAAAGATTCTTTAGGGAAGTAGTTTACTGCTGATGTAATATCAGAAGAAACTGAAAAATCAGCATATTTAATTAACTCTCATTAAACTTTTAAAATATTTTTCTGGTCTTTAAGCACAGGGGAATTTTTTTACTTAATCTTTTTTAAGTGAATAGAAATTATTAATACACTAATTAATCATTGTTTCATGGAAGGAAACTGCAACTTAAACATCTTCTGGTTGTTAGTGCAAGATCAAAGAATAATTCCCTTATTGTTTCCTCCAAAACAAGTAGCACACCGAGGCTAATGTGTCATTATCTTTAATTTTTCTGAGCCATAACAATAAAAGTTAAGACTAGGATCTTCATTAGGTCTTCCTTTGTTTTGCCATTAGATGAGAAACCAAATGTTATGAAGAGCTATTGGCACTACACAATTTGCTAAAGCAGATTAGCAAGGAGACACACAGATTTGGGTTGATGCATTTTATTAGTTTTGCTTTTTATTTAAAAAAAAAGTTTCCCTACTTTAAACCGAGCTTTCCAGATTTCTGTTCTAATAGACGAAGTTGGAGCTTCAACACAAAACCAAAATACACTGCTAAATAAACTCTGAGAGCTTTATTTCCACAAGAATATATTACTTTAGAAGAAATACTAAGCAGTCCTCTAACTAACAGTACTCAAAGACTTAAAAATATTAAATGCCCATAATACCACTTTCTAGAAGCATCTCAATACAGGGACTATGCAAAGGCAAAAAACGCCAAGTTTTACCCTTTTTGAAAACTTTCTGAAAAAAAAAAATGCTCAAAGATGAGGATTTTTTTTTGTATCATTTTCAATATATAAAACCAAGGCAAAAGAAAGAATCAGACTTAAATGGAATAAAAGTTTTCTGGAAGAGTGTCCCTCTCAAAATAATCTCAAAATTATCATTTTGAGGTAATGATAACAGCTGTCCTAGAAGATTAAGTTAATCCTGGGTCATGAGGACATAACTAGAAAGTAAGTGGTCTGTGATCAGAAACAGACACTGGGGACACTACGAGAATGTACCCAATAGTGATGCTAACCAATGCAATGCAACTGAACTATAGTATAACCAAAACCACCACATTAGCAAGGCAATCATACAATTCCTGTATAGACAAATCAATCATTGAATAATTTGGGCTGGAAGGGTCATATATTTGGCTTTAAAGGTCATATATTCCAGCCCTCTGCAATGAACAGGTACATTTTCAACTAGATTGAATACCAGGTTGCTCAGACCCCATCTGACCTGATCCTGAGTATTTCCATGGATGTGGCATCTTATCACCACTCCAGGAAGCCTGTTCTAGTGTTTCAACACCCTCACAGTAAAAAAATTCCTTCTTAAATCGAGTCAGAATCTAACTTCTTAAAACCATTACCCCTTCCACTGTACATCAGCTGCCAATAGTCAATTTAACTGTAAAACATCAAGAACAGTCCTTTGAGGTACAACAGCATTTAACCAAATTTAAGGTCAGAAGATATTATATCTAACACAAAGATTTTTTTTCTAATCTCCTGCATGTTGCAAATTTCACTTCAGTCATGTAACCTGCTGTATTTAGGTCTGCTAGTGCTAGCTTGTCAGCATAGCACAGAGGTGTGATGAAGGAGTGCTGGGGGCTGGAGAACCTGCACTGATTCTGGTAATTTGTCTCTTCTGGGGCTAAAATCTGGACCTTGCTCTCAGTCCTCCTGCATGTAATCACAGCATTAGAGAGGAAAATGCTTTAATAATTGGCTTTTATTTTCAAAATTCCTCTGTGCCATTATTGTGCTAACTTCCAAATTTTGATTTTGTTAGCAAACTTAGCTAGGAAGTTTTGCTTTGTTGTTTGTTTTTTGTGTTTTGTTTTGTTTTTTGTTTTTTTTTTTGGGGG
>VZSE01014389.1:600202-622195 GCA_013398275.1 Promerops cafer | reverse complement strand
GGTTGTTGTTTTTTTGGGTTTTTTTTTCCCCAGAGACATTTATCCTAAGTTCTTGAATATTTGCTTTTCTCAGTGTTTTCCTCCTCATTCCTTAACACTTGTTTTCAATTCATATAGTAACTGTCTAGGGTCAGCATCACCAATCTCAGCTGTGGTTTTTACATATATATACAGAAACACAGGTATACATATATTCCCATATATATATATATATGCATATTCTCATACTTACATATATATATCCTGAATATACAAATATCACAATCTTTTTTTTCTACAGCACCACCTAGGGGACAAGTACCTTTCAAAGCCCAAGTGTTTCAGACTGATTCCCATCCTGGGGTCTGTCTGATTTCCTCAGTTTTACAAACTGGCTGCTTCAACTGTGAAACTCCTTTGATTTGACCGTCATAGCTGCTTACTGTTTTGATAAAATGTGTAGACAGCATAATTGTCAATGATTTCATCTTTGTTTCTAGATCATTAACAAAAGTTATTTCATCCTCTGAAGAGATGGAGGCATTATTTTGAACAGCCACTTTTGAGATATCATCCTTAATCCATTTAGCATATGCTTTATTGGTAATGTAGTTAGTGAGATAAAGCGATGAGCACATTCCCAACTTCCATTCTTTGGTTCTGGGACTACTTACTCATTTTATATCAGGACTCAGCAGAAACAACATATAACCTGTCCTGGAAGCAAGGAACAAAAGCTGTTCTGCCCCTTCCCAGCAACCACCAACAGACTACAAAAGCTGTGCTGCTTCTGGTGCCTTCCAGTCCATACACATAAGGTACCTTCCCTCAGAGGAGTAACTTTCAACATTGTGTGCAGCTACAGAGGATCTTATATCATCTTCCTCTAGCAGGTGAACGGGTCCTCAGACTCCTCACATGTTTTCCCTGTGTGTGACCTTCCTTCCTTTCTTGGCTGCACAGCCTGGGCTGACTTCCCAGCACCAGTCCCAGCCAGCTCTTTTTAAGCTCTCACCAGGGCAGTCAAGAATCTCCGAGGCGACTGGGCCACCTAAAGCTTTAGTATGACTGAAGGAGTCAAGGGAAGAAATGCTCTCCAATCCACAGAGAAAGGCCAACAATCAGAAAGCTCCCTAGTGCTTTTATTTTTTTCCAGTCCGCATTCATTCACTGCAGGCAACATTACATTTTTTATCCTTCCCTTTCCCAAATCACTTAGCACTAGTGGGTATACAGCCTTCTGCATGCTGTTTCACTTTTCACTGCATTGTGGCAGAAATCTTAGAGCATCGAGACATTTTTTAACTGTCACTTAACAAGAGAGATATAAATTTCTTTAGACAGAAATTCCTGAATTCTGAGCTGCTCATTTAGGTGCTCATTTCTTCTGTTGTATAGTCTCTCTCTAGAGACTAAAAACACTAGAATAAAGCAGAATTATTCAAAGGAACAGTAAAATTAAAATACACTGAAAGGGGAGGGTACTCTACATAAGCACAGCATGCATTAATTGAATCGATCAAAGTTCACTTCCAAGATGAATTAAAAAAAGAAAAATGAAGAACTAACTTTTGCAAAATGAGCAGTTTTAAGAAAATGACAGATACATTTTACTTTGGGTCAGTTTTAATTTCTAAACAAGCCAGGACAAAACTGGCTGGCACAACACATGAACAACTGCCATGCTTTATACAGATAAAAGCCACTATGTGAGACAGTGCAGCAGCCTCAACCACAGTGACTCAGAGATTAAAACGTCAGTCTCAATTAAACTGGCCTCATTTATTTTCATGTTTCCTGACTAAATATGCCTATTCCTTTCTCTACAAAATTTCAGAATGAGTTGTAAATTTCATTTATTCCAAGAAATATTTCAGAGCAAGAAAGTTCATTAAATTTACATTGGACCATAAACAGAATTGGAAGTACTAAAAAAAGCCAAGCAAAACCTGCAAATATCTCCTTTGCCTTCTACGCATCACATGAAACATCTCCTAACTGTACCTTTATAGACCATCTATAAATTGAAAATTAACAAAATTACTTCTATGAACACTAAATATCAACATAATTTCAAACAAATAAAACAAAGCCATACAGCCATCTTTGGAGGTAGTTCTAGATGTTGGCCATAGTCTTAGTTGGAAGCTTAGATTTCAATCAGTATTTTTCAAGTTTTCCCATCAATATCTGAAAGCAGCATTCTTATTATTTCACAGGAAAAAAATCCAATAACATAAAAGTATCAACTGAAAAAAAAATCAGATTTATTTTTCTAATAGAAAATAAATAAACCCCACCCGCCTTCTCTATTTACTATATTTTATTTCTCAAAAATTATGTTCATCATTTTTATTCATGGGTATATGTTTTAAAGGAAATATGGAGTTTGAAACTAAGCAATTTTAAAAAGAAAAAGCATTGGAAATTAAGAGCAAGGCACACTAACAGTTGAAGACGCATACATATAAAGGTCACTGTACAGTGATATAACCTTTACTTACACTTTCAGTAGAATAAACAAAAATAGTCTACCATAGCCAAGGAGGAAAAACAGTGGTACTCATGTCAAGTAAAAAAATATTTTTTTTAAAAAAACATCTATCAATACTAATATACAGTAACAAAACAAGAGAGATGTATATGAGTAGGAAAATGCTGAAGCAAAGTCTCCAGCTCTGTTCCAACGTGTATTAACAAATGATACCACATATGTGAGGAGAGTTTCATTTAGCAAACAAATTGGAGAGAAGTATCTCACTGGATTTACAATATCTCACCTGTGAATTACAGTTTTAAACTAGCACTTTTTAAAGACATGTATGAAAGCTTGAGTCTTTCACAGCATTTCACAATATTTAACAAATTCCTATATTGGTGAAGCATAATTACGCAAACCATCATACAAAATAAATAAGCTAGGTACTTCACAGCATGCAAAAAGGTGTGACAAATTCTCATGTCACAGACAAAAGCTTTGGTAGGAAAACAAAAAACCCACATTTTGCATTAGGTAGATATTTCAGGGGAAGAGAACCAGGCAATGTACATGAAATGGTCTCTTTATGGAAGTCGCTATTATGGGTGTCAGTGCAGCAACAAAAACCCACAAGCCTGTTAGTGACAACCATCACAGAGGTGGAAACTTTTCAGCTATACTTTCAAAACCAAATCTTTGTTCATCTTTAACCAGATATCTGATGACCTTCATAGAGATAAGCCTTAAACTCGACCTAGCAACAAAATTTCAACTTGGGAAACTGTATCATGCCTGCAGTTTAAATGTATCCTCATCTTTCCTGACTGGCATATGGCATATGTGAGAGGTTTACACGTCCTGTGTGTGGCCTCAGGCTGCTCTGCTTCAGGAACAAGTGTGATCATCCTTGTAGATTTTAAAGGTTCAGCTGTACCAGAAAGCTTTGTGCTTCAACCACTCCCCCAACAACAGCATTCCTCCTACCATTTCATCTCCTCAACATCCATGGGTATTACTAGACCAGTGTAATTTAGATTATAGTAATATTTAGTCCAGTTTGGAAACTAGAATGAGGTAATATCATAGTTCCATATCTGTGTCATATTTCACAGAAAAACCTTATTGCAATGATAACAGTATCAGTAATTCCACAAGCACACATCAGAATAGGCCATTAAAATGTAATATTTGATGTTGAGAATGAGTATATTTGTCAGATTACATCTTATTTCCTACTTGCTTCAACTCAAAATCAGTTCTGCAAATAATAAAAACATACATTGTTTAAACCAGCTATGCAAGACAAAAGAATTTAAGTCAATAAATCTTTAGCTCACCTGGTGCAGGTTTCCACTTTTCCAAATGGTAATTATTTTAAAAGAATTTTAAGAAATGGGAAAATTAAAGAGAAAAGGTCCATGACAGAAAATTCAAACGATGTTAAATGGGAGTGTCATCAAAAAATTGCATGTTTTTATTCAGGCTCCCTAGTACTGGTTCTATAGCCCTAGGCTCAAAATAAACGGAACTTTAATCTAGGCATTCTTGCTTTGCAGTCCATCATGCTTTCAGAGTTCAAAACAGCACAGTAAAAATATGATTTTAGAAAAGATAAACACTTCTCTCAGACTGAGTGAAATGATGCTAAGGATGAAAACCCAATAAACAGACCACAAACACCACAACATTCTATTTCATGTTTTACATAAATGCTGTAAACCTGAAAGATGTAAGCAGTTGAAACTGCACTAACAATGCAAATATACCTGCACAATAACAGCTACTAGCTTTTCCTTTTTTTTAATATTCATATAAAAATCCTTAAAAGTCCAACATACTAAACTTAATTCGGCCCTCTTTCTATAGAGATGAATTAATTAATTTCTTTTGGCTCTTACTGAGGAAGAATTTAGTGCACATTTCCCTCAAGCAAGTTTCTGGGAAAGGACTGTGCACAACGTTTGTATCAATTCCAGCATCATTCATCTCAATTAAGCATCTGATGATCAAAATGATATTCAACTTATTTCTTACAAATCTACACTGGCACCCCAGAAAAGGCTATTCAGTATCCAAAGTGACAAATTGGGATCATTATGAGCTTTGTATGATTATTTTATGACTCTCATACCACGGATTACCATCTCTATTTGGCTGTTATCTCTATAGCAGAGCAGCATACTAAACATGACATGCAATTGCAGGCACCTTCAGCTTAAATGCAAATCAAAAACAGGAGTTCAGAAGAGGCACATCAGTAGTTACAACTTCTATTTTGACAGTGGGTAATACCAGACAAGATCCTGCAAAAATCTGACAGTATAAACAAAAACGGTATGTTTATAGCACCTAAAGAGAGCTTTTGGCAAGACCAGGGTTTTTCTAGACTCAGTGTACAAAGCACCTAGAAGAGACCAAAAAATAGGTGAAGATGAGGGAAAAAACAGCAAACAGTCAGAGACTTCAGTCAAATGCTTTCTTCATTAGTTGATTCCCACTACAGGAGCCAACAGAGACTTCAAATGGATGAGTGAAGGTTTCCAGCTCCTCAGTCTTCTCAGACAAGTCTATTCTCCCTCCTGTTACCTCAGGGAAATGCTAACAGTGTTTTGCAGTCATGCAAAATCATGCATCTGTAAGAAGCAATGAAGCTACAGTGAAGTCTTATAAAAGCAGCTTATAACCCCAAAATTGAACTTAAACTTGAAAGCTGTTTAAGTTTATATTTCAACTCTTTGTTTCACCCATGAAAGTTTCCACTTGTTGCTTAAAATAGCTGATGGAACATTTTTGTTTACTTCCACCCAAGAACAAAATTCCCTGAGATATCAAGGCAATGAAGAATATATGTACATGAGAGAATGGAACAGCTTCTGTGGCCAAATTAGTCAAGTACTTTGTACATGGAATTAAGTATATCAGGAATAGCTTTCTTATGTTAATTTTTTGCCTAGTGATAGAAAGTTATTAGTGAATGCAAGTTCTGTGTTCTTGCAAACATTTACATAAGAAGAATAAGAAAATTATCTAAGAAATGCAATTACTGTACCTATACTAACCTCTAATGCATAGATGCCCAGATAACAGCCTTGACTCATTCATCATTTTAAATGTAATTATATAGAACTCAGCAAACAGAGCTCTTTTCTTCCTACTCCCACTTGCTCATTGCTGCAAGTTATCTGGTCCTATGAGAAAAAAAAAACCTCTCACACAACTGTACATGATGACAAGAAGGGAATTTTGAGCTTCTAAAGACATATTACATCTATGTACATGTAATTAAAACTGAAGAGCAGTTATCATTTATGGAGGGTCCTGCCAGACTCCTGCAATATGAACAAGAAGTAGGGGTTACAGAATTGTGCTTATATACACATGTATTTAGTCATTACTCCTCAAAGAAGGTGCCAGTAAACAAGTATAGTTCACTTCCAACAGTATAACCTCTACCACAAGCAAGCATGAAGGGGTTTGCATTGTTGGTTTGGGTTTTTTTAAATATTTTTTGCTGTGAATTTTGTCAACAAATAATTTGCTTTGCTTTATGACTTGGAGTGACTTAACTTTTCATCCTTTCACACACTTTTTTTACATTACTCCACAAGAAACTCAGATATATAAAATCTTTTGTCTTTTAAATGAAATTGTAAAGCTAACAGATTCAATTCTGCAATCAATTAATTTCAACCCAAATTACTATTTTTCAAGATTTTTTTAACGGCTAAACAGAGACCAAACTGAATCATCTTCTATCAAGTAAATATGTTACGCTCAACTAGCAGGGAAAAGGCATGTAAATAAAGACTTATATCTGAAAGAAAAGCCCAAACACAGAGTTTACAGTTGTAAGTCAGGCCAAACAGTATCCTCAGAGGCAGCACAGAACTGAACCCATGGGTTCAAGCATTCATCTCTGACTTCCCAAGGACACAACTCAAACTACCTTCCTCCTTGGCAGGGCTTTTCTCCAAAGGCTTTGAATGACGAACAGGAACAAGGTACACACAGAGACTGTCAGCCCCAGCTGTGCTTCACAGACAGCCCAGCTACTCCTGAGGTAGCACCAGGATTTCTGCACTTTATAGCTTTCAGGCAAAGCAGTGGTACTTGAAAAGCCCAGGACAAAGCATAGCTCTTGGAAGGCTGCTCAGTGGTCAGTGCAGTGATAGCAGGAGATGCAGCTACAGGGCAGCCATCCCCCAAGTCACTCTCATGTAACTCTCACCTTCATGAGACACAGGCACTGGACCTTCCTGTTGAAGCTATACCATGTGATATGAAATACATGGAGGAAGAAAACATCTGACCTACAATTAAAACAGAAAGAGGGATGTGACAGCAAGGCTGCAGTTCTTGCTCAGGTATGTGCTAGCTGGTTACAAAAGGTACAACCATGATTTACAAGCAATGCAAACCAGAAAAGTGTATGTTTGAGGAAGCCTCTGGGACAAGGAGAAATATTGAAAACTCCTTAGAACAAGGCACCTGATGCTACCTTGTATGGCAAACTAATGATCTATTCTAAGCTAATGATTCCCCCTTCTTACCCAGTGATGCATTTTATCGATGTGCAGGCATTGGGCTAGACTGCTTCTAAGCATTGCTGGTCCAAAGCCTTCTCCCGAGAACACACATTTTGCCTGATCAACTCATATCTTGACCCGCAAAGATGTTCCACTCAGCCCTTGTGATAAAGAGCAAGTCTACCCAATCCAAAGGAATTTTTTCACTTCCTGAGAAAGCAGAAGAACTATCTTTTCTGTTTCCTTTTCAGTATTCAACCTAACTGCTTTCTACAGTTAAGAGTAATCCCATAGCAGAAACTCTTCCATTTATCCCAAAAGGGGATTAGGACTTCTTGGAAACATTTTCAAAATAAACAGTTTCCTTACTGTGTTTCAACAATGATTATTTAAGCCATGGAGTCAAAATGACTCAGAGGAATTGTACTTGTCATTGTACAGTTTTCAGCATGATCTACAATGTGACCAGGCAGCAATGACCTGTATTAATCACAGGCCAAAGTATAATCTAGGTAAAATTAATGTACTACGACGGTCTGGCAATTGCTGTCCATGTCCTCACCCCTTCTGCTGGCTTGCCAGACTACTGTGCTTCTGGTGGAGAAGTGGTCTGCAACTGAGGAACATGTTTTGCACAGAGCAGACTTAAACAGATTAAAAAAAAAAAAAAAAAGGGAATCAGTTTGTCTGAGCATACAGAGGAATTCTTTACACCCTGATTATGACAAAAGCAATAGGGCAGAAGAGCACTGCTAAATCTACCCAATTCCCTGTACAAGGGTTTCCAAATGCCTTAATCCACAACCAGCCTTGTGGTCCCCACTCTTTTTTCTCCAACAAACACAACTTGCTTGTCTCCTGTAACATGTTTATGGTTCTGCATGTAGTTCACATTAATGGTGAAACACACCTGCTATACTGACACATAGTACCGGCTTACATTTGTCACCAAAGGGTTTTTCAGCAACCCAGCTTGTGGAAATATTTGACTACTACAGCCTTAGAATTTAGCGAGAAATATACAGCAGCCTCAGAAATAACAAAGAGTTTCAAGAAAGCAAGCTGTAACAGGTGGCTGGGAAACTGGAAACACACTTCCAAACTACTTCCTCAAGCTAAACACCCAGAAAAGAACACAAACATATGACCCACATCAGGGTCAATGCTTAATCGGATTAGCTGACACAGAATTATAGGAAATTTTTGGGAGGAGGGGAGATTTTTGTTGAAGTAGATTACCAGCTCCATTTTTCAGGGGAGAAAAAAATTAAATACTGGAAGATGTATTAGTAACCAGCAGTTTACAAACTTGCAAGTACTTTGGGATACAGCTGCATCCTATCATGATAAAGTCACGTTAAAATTATTTACAAAGACTTCCGGGAGCCAAATCTTGACATTTCTCCCTCACTGAGAAGTGCCTGTGTGAATGCTTATATGTTTCCAAGTCAGGGATACATGCTAGGGAACTATTTCAACATCATTTCCCATTATCTCATGCCTGCCATTACCCCCAGGTTCCCATACCTCACTAGCAGACAACCTGCACTGTCTCGTGGAAACAAAAGTATCTGTCTAGAATTTCAAGGCATAAAGGTAATGACAAAGTTTGAAGGCATTGCACTTCAGATCTATGAATGACAGAAATTTAAACTTCCCCAATTTCTTCCAATTGACTAATTAGAAACTTTATACTCTCGTGGGTGGGCAGCCTGTCTCTGCAGTAAAATAACTGTCCTCAGCTCCTTTCTCTGAATATTAACTAAACCTAGAGGATTAACAGGAACAGCAAATGGGAAATCCCACAGCATTAAGTCAGTGAGAATTAGACAGTATCATGTCCATCTGCTGCTAAGCTGAAGAGTTTAAAAGTTTCCTAAGGTAGTAATATAGTTGTTGTGGAACTGCAGAGATTCATAGGTCATGCCTGAAAAATCAGGTAAGTTCACTTGACTGTAGCTGGTTGAGTAATTTTTGCAGGCTTTATCAGAAGAGTAAACAAATTCCTCAGGCCAGAGTTATTTCTTTCACATTTCTTATTGAAGTTTTTATGTAATAAAGTCACTTTGTAGCATTCTAAGTTTTGAGTATTTCAGCTCAACTCTCATTACATCAATTTCAAGGAACTCCTGAAATACAGGATTGGCACTCAAAGCATTTGAATATCAACAGGGGAATTCACAATTCGCTACTTACACACTTGCTTTTCCAGTATGGGAAGTGCAACACTCAACTGACATTTTCAGTGACTTCCATCTCAGAAAGATCAACAAACAATACAGAAAGAATCAAAAGTGTATAACACCAAGGGTGTGCAAAAAGAAAACAAAGCAGCTGGTACACAGCTCTGCTTACAGTGTGCCTTTTTTTTTCCCCTCAAGAGGCCCAAAGAGCTTCAGCTGTAGTTATTTAAAATCCTCAGGGGTGGCAGAAGCTGAGTGCACATAGTTGGTATTCTATAGATGATTTCAGAGGAGCTACAAATTGGTATAAGTAACTGTGAGCTAACGGGACGTGGCTAATTCATAACCACTCTGATGTTAGCACACATTTTTTTACATTAAGCTCCTCAGGATAAAATATCACAATATACTTCTATGGTTGTTTGCACAGGATATTTACAATTACAGAAGTAAAACTAGCCTTTCAGTCAAACATCCTGTGCACATTCAATTTTGCATCATCTTGTGGTGACAGTACAGACTCAGGAACATAACTTCCTTATTTCAATCACATTTTCTTTGCCCATATCTGAAATTTTTGTTAGCTTTATATGATCATCAGTTCAGGTAAAGTTCAGATGGCTAGCAAACATGCAATAACTATTTTGTGACTGAATAAAACTTTAACATAGTCATTTATCCATTTTAAAGACTACTGCACTACATTTCTGCTGAAGCCATTTTCACATATTTACATGATATTCCAGTGGACATAACATTTCACTAAATCCAGATGGTAAGAATTCAAAAGCAAGGTAAAGCCTTGCTACTAAATAATGCAGTCAAATAGCCCATTAGGATCATTGAAACCCCAAGCAGTTTTCAACAGCCTATTGGTAACAGCCACGAGCTGCTCATCTTTTTGTTCTATCTATTACTCAGCTCTCAGACAGCTCTCTCAGCTCTGTCCAAATATTGCTGGAATGGTAAAATACCACAACAAAACAAATCCATCATTAATTCTACTACTAATACAGCTATACTATATCAAGGATTTTTCACTCTTTCAGGCTGATTCAGAATATTACTTTCTTACCTTCACATGCACAATACAACAGGGATTCCTTACACAGAACCTCAGTTCTATTCTATGTGTGACATTTCACTCAAGTTTCTCCAATGGGTCACGGTTTTTTCCATATCTGACATCTATTAACAAGCACACTCAAAACCAAAACTTCCCACCCAAGGTTTCATAAATAAAAACCTCTACTCTTATGATTTTGTGCATAATCACCTATTTAGAATGTTTATTCCAGTTCCATCATTCTCACTAGTCTTAATATATACATACATGGATCACTGCATCAGAAGCAAACTTGCAAATAACATATAAACAAGAATATTTGGAAAAATTACATACAGCTAGCAAACAGAAGGAAAAAAAGACAAGAATAGAAATTCAAAAGGGAAGTTATAATCCTCAAATGAAAGGTTCTGGTCTGGTTGTTACTCTGAACTAGGATCAGTGGAAGAATATTGCTTAAGCTTATCTTCATATGAAAATAGCTACACATATTATAGCTTTAATCTCATTTAAATTAATATAATTTAACAGCTGCAAATAGTTTGGGGATATTTATTTCAATTTATTTTTTTTTAAGTTGATTAGGACAGGCCTTGAAGTATATTTTGCACATGTACACTCCAAGCACATCATTAGCAAGACCAACTGGCCACACACTTTCAACATTCACATTTCTGTTCCGATTTAACTAAGAGAGAGTAGTATCTTTGGTAGAAAAAATGGAAAACTCAAAAAAAATTATAGAGAAACACACAAGTAAAACTGAGCAGATTAAAGCCCTACACTCTTCCTTGTCTGAGCTTAAAAAAAAAAAAAAAAGTAAAAGTGAAACATAGGCTAGAATGAAACCTCAATTTGTCCAAATCCAAACCAGAAAGAAAACCCAACCTTTAGCTTAACAGTGTTTGGTGTCACTCCACATTTTTAAGTAAGACAGAAACAGTCAGATGATGTATATATATAACTACCAAATGTAAGAATGGTCCTATAGTGCTTTCTCTTCATGTTGCACCTTTTAAGCTTAACCTTCTGCATGAGCTAGTCAAACCTGACTAGTGAACCTTTTCTATTCATTGCTCTTAATCATTAATAATCCAAGACACTTGGCATTAAAGATTGGGAAAGGGGAAGAAGAGAGGAACAGGAGGGTAAAAGGGAATATCAGCAGTACAGTTTTCTAGTAAACACATTCAGGCCCAAGCATAATGTATCATCTTAATCATTAGAATTCTCAAATGCCAGATAAAATGTTTTGTTTTAGTACTTCTGTCAAAAACAGTATGGTAATTATCTTACATTCATAAACTGACAATGTTAACCTGCAACTTGCCATGACTTACATGCAAGACTTTTCAAGATCCATGCAAAAATTAAATTAATAATTTAACATTCTAGATTCAAGTCACTTACCAATGAGTTCACAAAGCCTTGAATTTGTTTACTCTCAGGTCAGGAGCAGCAGCATTACCAATTGAAAAACCAAGTGAAAGGCCATGTAACATTATTTTTACACTTGTAAAAAATAAATATATAATGGAAAATAGCTGCTCAGGCTAACAATGGCAGCTTCAAACACATGGTCAATTAAAAAAAAAAAAGAAAAAAATTCAAAGGACCAGTCTGGAAATCCAGGGTTTCAGTATGCCCGGCATTAAGATTCAGAAATACTCTCCTTAATAACATTGCAAAACCAAATTCCAGCTGGAATCGCAAAGCAGAATCAGAGTCATACAAGTCACACAGCCACAAAAGACTGCAGCCCAAGAGTCCTCTGTATTCTAGTGTTCTTGTTACAGAAATCAATATACAATGCAAATAAATTATTACCCATCCCATTATGTGAGCCATATCCAGGAAATGTTCCCATCTGGTAAATCAAAAGGATAAGATCTTGGGGTTGTGTCTGTTTTTTGTTTGTTTGGGGTTTTTTTTTGATGGGGGTTGTTGTTTGTTGGGTTTTTTTAAAGCTCTCCTTACCTTCTGTAAAAACAATACCACAGCGAAATTTAAGAGAAGCAGAAGCAAGACTACAGCTGTTGTAAAAGGGATGCATTATTCCTAGAAACAAACCAATCCACCAGGCAACAACATATCAAATGAAAAAAGTTGATCATATCTGACACAGAAAAGGATACTGATCACCTGCATGACTCACTGTACCATGGAAAGTTTCCAACTGATGTAAGGAGGATAAGACCTCTGCATGCCAATACTAGGAGGTTGCTATGCATTAGATATTTAGCGACATTAAAAGTAATCAGTATGTTAAAATTGTTTCAATTCCAGCATTTTCTTCTTGGAAGCAACATACCTGATCATATTTATCTTTGAAAAACCATTTTCTTAGCTTGTAAATATGACAACAAGTTAGAATTGTGTAAATATACTAAAGCTGTGGGAAGGAAATTAGGTGAGATGAGCTTTTTTATGTTCTATTTTATTTCAAGTTAAATTGAGATAATATTTGGTTTTTCTCTTTATTGTTGCTGTCAGCCTACAAGAGTCACATAATCATCATTCTTCCATTTCAGGCATTTAAAAGGTTGATTTTACCATAACCATAATTCAAGAGCTGATCCTGGCAGATAACATCAGCAGCAGATTTCAGTGCCCTGAAAAGCTTCAGCATGTAAAACCTCAGCCTACTGCTGTATTTATAAACCTTTTGTTGACCCTGGCTGGACACCAGGTGCCCACAAAGCTGCTCTATCACTCTCCTCCTAAACTGAACAGGGGAAAGAAAATACAGCAAAAGACTCAAGGGTCAAGATAAGGTCACTCACTGACTGACATCATGGGCAAAAGAAACTCCACTTTGGTAGTAAGCTGTAAAATTTTCCCTGTCAGAATTGGAGAAGGATAATGAAGATTAAACCCAAATCTTAAAATCGCTTTTCTCACTTGATTATGGGGAACTCACAGCTTATCACACATTGCTTCTAATGCACCTTCCTCTACAGGGGGAAGAAATCCTCACACTCTTCCCCTGAGGGAGAACTCCTCACACGCCTACCCTGGTCCAGCATGGGGTCCCTCCCACAGGACAGTCCTCCACCAACTTCTACAAGCTGAGTCTGTCCTACAGATTGCACTTCTTCATGAACTGCTCCAACTGTCCCCTGCAAAGTCACAAGCAGGGGTGACCCAGGCTTTTGTGACAGAAAACCTGCTCCAGCGTGGGCTCCTCTCCCTGGGCCCACAGGTCCTGCCAGAAGCCTGCTCTAGCACGAGCTTCACAGAGGCAGAGTCCCCTTTGAGCATCCACCTGCTCTGGCACAGGCCTCCTGCACGGGCTGCAGGTGGACATCTGCTCCACCATGGATCTCCAGGAGCTGCAGGGGGACAGCTGCTTCACCACAGGCTGCTGGGGAATCTCTGCCCTCCCCCTCCTTCTTCACTGAGCTTGGATCTGCAGAGTTGCTGTCCTGCACAGTAACATTTTCTCTTCTTGAATATGTTATCCCAGAGGTGTTACCACCATCACTGATGGACTCAGCCTTGGCCAGCAGTGGGACTATCTTCGAGCTGCCTGGCACTGGCTTCATCTGACATATAAAAAATTTCTAGAAGCTTCACAAAGAGCCTGCCCCTGCATCCCCCCTGCTACCAAAATCCAGCCACATGAACCTTTTTTTCAATCTTGCTTGAATATTTTTGCCTCTTTAGCATTCCCTTTTGCAAACAAACACAGCTTTCACTGAGCTGAGTGAGAATGAAAATTACTGACTCAGTAGTGAACAGGATAAACACCGTCTGCTGCTTCTGAAAAGTACAGTTCATCTTCACCTTCCATACACTTGCTTTCACAAAACAACTGAATGTTTTGAATGGAGATATGGAACAGGAGGAAAACTAACAGTCACTTGTATTTTTATTTGAAAGTCTTAGTAGGCTTTATGCTTTTCCAGTGAAATCTGCATGTAGGACTGAAAAGGGAAAACCTGACAATGACAGGCACATACCTACGACTGTCCATCCACAGGAAAGTCAGACACTGCCTTCAGACTTGTTGATGCATCCCCATATCACACTGCAAATTAACACCAAGGAAAAGGAGAACCAATACATGTGCCTAACACATCATCACCAGCCAGCAGCTATTGAACTGCAGTTTCCAGAAATGGGAGCTACAAATTATTCTCACTGCTTTTCTATTTATATGAGTTCCCTTTGCATTGTATAGCAGTATTTTTAGCAACTATTTTCTACAGCACAATCCTTTACCCCTCGAGTTGAAGTTCTGTAAGTTTCTCTTTCACACATATTTGCTTCAATGTAGACCTTTCACCAGTGTTTGCTCTAAAGTCATTCTGCTAGCTTTTTTTAAATACTGTATCCAGACACTAGAGATCAATTTCTTGCCTCTTCCAGAGAAAATCTTTTTTTTCTTAAGAGTAATTTTTTTCCATCTCTTTCCACAGAAAATACAAGAGAATTTTATACAAAATGATGATCAGAAAAATAATACAAAGACATTTGAAATCCAGAAGTCTCCCCTGCAAGCCTCCAAACTAGATTTAAGCTTCTTTGAATTTACCTCAGCAGCTCCAAGCCTACGACAGGACTCCAATCCTTTTTTTCCATCTCTCCTTAAGAGACACTGCTAAACTCAGATGCTATCTGAGCTACTAGATGCTTTCTGCAATAGATATTTTAGAACAATATTTACATAAATAAATAATCCAGGGATCATTTGTCTTCCAAGAATCCTGGAAGTAAGACACTCAGAATTTCTTCACTGATGTCTTTTGTAATGCTCTTTTAACCTTTATTGCAGAATTTTAAGATTTCCTAGATAACAAAGCCACACCACTCTGCTAATAAAAGGAAGAACCAAGAGATATATCTTGAAAAGAAATTTAAAACTTTGACTGCTTGAAAATGGTAACTTTGACACTATGCAGAGGGCTCTGAAGAGCTCTCCAAGAAAAGGTGTTCTGACAAGAAAAAGTTGCAGAGGTGAGGCCATGCATGCCATTGCATTTTCAGTATTTATTTCCTCCCAATTATTATCTGCAATGCAAACAGTCCGGCCAGGGTAATTACAGATGGTCTGATGGTTGGTGGGGGCACTGATAGTAAAGAAACATACTTTGATAATACACAGAAGCAGCAGCCTTGGTAGAAAAGCACCATTATGAAGCCACCCATCTCATGAAGTGAAGGAAGAATCCACAATCTTTCCTCCCCAGGAAACCATCATGTTCTTCCCAGGATGTCTACCACAGGCACATTCTCCTCTCAGCACCTAGGGTCACATTGTTCCATTTTTTTCTGGGTCTTTTACTGTTCCCCCTTCTTTTCACTGTCCTGTGTGTATGCAAGAGTCACAAGCTCCCAGGATATTCCCTTCAGACCTCCCTCTTAAAAGCACTGCCCCTGCTTTGACTACCCTCATAATTTCCTTAATTTATGGTTTTATCATTCTTACCCTTCACCTGTCCTTATACTTTCTCCTCACACAACCTTTTTTCAATGCAATCAGTATCCTTAGAAGCATAGCTCCCCCTAAAGATTTATAAGCTTTCACTACCTCAAAATCTATCATAGGTAATAACATCAATCATAGACTTGCAGTGCTAGACCTTTCCCGTTTTTTCCAGTGTTCCTCAGGTATTTCTCACTTCCACACCCCTTATGCCTCCTGATTTTTGTGTGTGCATTTATGTGTAACTTCCCTTGTGTGCCTGTTATCAAGAGAGATGACAAGGTGAAATGCAAATAACAATCCACTCCGATGAAAAAGACGCTTCAACTAGTGAAAAAGCAGAGATAAAGCACCACCTAATTCTGACTTCATAAATTTGGAGTATTTGCTGTCCAGCTAATCCTGAAACCTACTTAAGGTTTTCCTGCACATGCATTGTCAGGGCTGAAGAACAACCATACTTTAAGAGAAGATGCAGCAGTTCATGTCGAAACATTATTATCAGAGATAAAGATCTCCAGAGTATTACACAGAATTATGTATTTTTTCTTCGAGGACACAGAGTGTGCTGTAATTACTTTGTTCAAAGCAACTATGCACCTTTGTACAGCAACTGGAGATGACTAATAAGAAGAGAATGCTGAAAATTTTCAAGTTCTGTTCTTTCATGACAATTGTGAGTATTTGCATTACTCCCCTTCTTTTTAAAAAGAAAGTTCCTTAATCCTTCCAATAGTTCTTACAATTGTGCTTATTACATATTGAGATTGAATTCTCCTACTAATTGTCTGCAGCGAAGTTCGAAAGGATTTGTTGCTATAGCAATACTTCATGTTGATTCAGAAATTAATGATAAAAGAAGTGGCAATTAGCACTATTAATTTTTACTAGAAAAAAATGGGAAAATGCTAAAAGGCTTCTGCCCCCCCCCCCCCCAAAAAAGGCAGTAAGATTTTGCATAGGTGACCAATATAGAGCTTGCAGCTATAAAAGCAAGCATAATGGATATTTCATGCTTCAGTACATGCAGCATGAATATTGCTGCCTTAATACCTTGAGACAGACTCAGCCTCTGTTGTGCTTCAGGAATTCCCATAAGACCACAGGGATGTGTCTCCTTCTATACATAACAGAACCCTGTGGAACAAGCTCCTCTACATTAGTATCAGGAAGGGGAAACTAATACTTTTCTCTACAGATTTGACACTGTTCTTTTAGTGTTTTGCTGGGACCTTTCTTTGGCATTTTTAGTGAATGAAAGTATGTTGCCTAAAGATAATGACCTGCTTATTCTCTCATCCCTGGTTAACAGCCATGAAGCAGACAAGTGTCTTCCAGGTCATACAAAACCAAAAGAAGTAATTAATTTTCTGCACCAAGACTGCTATTATCTCACCAAATTATTTGGTTTTGTGGTAGCCCAGGACATTCTACAAGGTATTTAAGGTTTTGGGTTTTTTTAAAGGCTTGACTTGTTATTTCAATCACATAAAGGACATAGTGTGGCTCTACGTGACTGTAGTGCAAGGCTGAAGGAAATTGAATGCTTTGCTTCTTCATTATGTATTTAGTGAGATTTTTTTAATGTATGATTTGACAGCCTTAATAATGTATTTCCCGCTATTAGAATCCCACATAATTACTGAATTCAAATTTCCTTATTTCATAATGAAATAATGGAGGCTTTTTATAAATCCTTGTGGATGATAGATAGCATTTTTCCCCTTCAAAACTGTCAGGTTTATTTCCTTTAGGTGCTACAGCTGATACCTCAGACCTTCATGCAGGAACGTTGGGACAGTTTCTTAAAACCCATTTATCCTAGGTGCTGGAAGGGTCTTCTCCTGCTTATGAAAAGGACAGACAGGAATAACGAGGCAGCAGGACGATGTATGCTGTTATGACTTTATACATTTGACCTGAAAAGTTGTCCCTCCATACTTCACATGGAGCCTTACAGATCCAAGAAGGGCCCTCAGCATCTTTCTCCAGTACACCTAACGCTGTCAAATAAGGCAGTAATGGACAAAATGTTACACACAAACACAGCTAGAGCTCAGTGGGTAAACAATATTGTAGAAAGCCCCTTGGCCAACCCCTGGCACCAAGATTAGATTCTTTTCTTTAAGAGAAGTGATGTACACACAGAGACGTGTCCTAGTAACTTCAAACACCTTTTTTAATCCCTTCCTTCCAAATTTCTCAGCTGTCTATAAACTTATTTGTAAGACATAAACTTTTGACATTTTTTATTATAAATCTTTGTATGCCATAATTAATCTTCTCCCCATGGGAATGAAGAAGGACAGATTATCATCCAAATAAGGTGAGAGATTAACCTTACACATCATCACACAGCCTTCCTATCCAGAGAGGGAAAGGAAAAATATAGAAATTATAGAAATATGTATCGTTGTAGAGCACAAGTCCAGCAAATTGTTGAATGTAACTGAACAATCCTGGAAGCCCCCCGTCCCATTCACTACTCCCACAAGAACTGTCCACAAACTAGCAGAGCAGCTGCAACCTCCTGGAGATCAAGACCAGGCCTAATGCCCATATTAGAGAACAGACAATTTATCAGATGTCTGGTGTGCATGGAACTCTGATATTGTGGCTAAACTGCAGTATTGCACTGGGCTAAAGGAACAAAACTTTGAACTTGCTTGCAGGAAACTGTTTTAAATCAAACAGGTTTTTGTTTACGCCATCTTTAGAAAGCAAGCACAGAAAACAGAGAAGGAAAGGTAATGGCATTGACAAGTATCTGCATTTTCAAATCATACCCAGGAAAACATTTTCTGATAATCCATACTGAAGCTGTATTATTAATTATTTCTCTGTAACTGTTTCCATCAGGATTAATTTAGAGAAGCATGAAACTACCTCTATCTCTCATTGCAGCAACTAATTATTTATCATTTGTAATATAACTGACATATTTTGTTTTTCCAAAGATTTTCCAACCACAGAAAAGACTTGGCTTTCAGTTTGCAAACATTTAATAAAGAAACTCACTTAAGCCTTCCCTCCTTTACACCAACAGATGCCTCCAGCATGAAACTGACTACATACTTAGAATATGGGAGGGGGTTAATTGTTCATCATCGCCTATTTTACAGTCAGTAATTTCAACATTTTACACTCACAAGAATGGATTCTCTCTTTGCCCTCACTGAATCTCCTAGCCAGGCATGCATGGACAAGGTTGTGTTCTGCTGGCAGTCAACCAAGGCACAAGAAATAGAAAAAGTTGCAGCCTCCTCTTATCCTCTCTTAAAACAAAAATAAGACATAAACAACTCCTGAGCACGAAGTCTTAATCTAATCATGGCACACCAGGCTTATAGCAAATTTCTTTATGTTTTGCACCCCAACACCATCAGGAACATAGCCTGGTATATGCTGCAACACTGTTAGGTGGACAGGGAGCCACAATTTGTGCTTGTAGAGGTGTAGGTGATGGACACTCTCCCAGCACCTCTGACAGTTTCACATGTACAGCAACCATGGAGCCCAGCAGAACTGACATTCTTCAACAGAAAAAAGAAACAGAACGAAGTCACAGAGAAAGTAGCAACACTATTGAATGGATTTGTGAAACAGACAACTTTTGGTGTTACCAGGTTCTTTCTTTTTATTCCAAGCTTACAGATCCATTCAAACATCTGTTACAAATTCACAAACTATGGTACTTAAAACAGATAAGGATACTGAGATGGCATTGCATATCTTCCTCCACGTAATCTTACAGATACTGCTCCTTATTGTAAAGCTCAATTATATATCTTCACTAAATGAGAATCTGCCATTACAGTAAGGGATACCATTAATATTAATAAACCCTTCTATCATATTTTGTACTAAACTAAGCAGCCATGTGTTTACATGCATTGAGCAGAGCTTTCATTGCCTGCAAATATTGCACAGATAATTCGTCTCCTCCTCAGAACACCAACTCCTCTTAATGGCAAACAAGACGTAATAGGATAATGAACAATATTAATTAAGGTCATCCAGATCACTTCAAACGTTTTCCTAGTGTCAAGCACCTTTTGCACCCCTTCCTTTTTGAGTCACATAACACTGCGTAAGCACAATAATTGCTGGCACAAAGTACACAATTAGGCTGTCTGCCACAATGAAGACTGAGGGAGAATAGAAGATATGAACATAAGAACCATAACGCTGAAGCATTCATGTGGAAGAAATTTCCACATTAGTCATCACAAGATTTTCTTTAGCATTTCAGGATTTGACCCTGAAAACATTCATGGCATTAAGACTAAAATCCAAATACTAGTTCAAGAAAGGGAGGTTGGATAGTTTTAGAGCAGCTACTGTAGGTTTAGAACAAAGAGTGTAGTAAGTGGGACAATTTTTTAGACCAGTTTACAAATTAACCAAGACATTTTACTCCTTAACACTAATACCTAGAACTAATTTAAGGCATCATTGAGCACTGTGTTTATGATGTTTCAGATGGTCATGGTTGGTTTTCACTATGAAAACCTACCTCTGAGACTGATGCTCTAAAATACATTAATAAGCTCTTGGATGCAGACTATATTACTATGAGTAAGATTGATTTTTCTTTCAGTAACAGAAAAAAAAATGCACTGCACTTGACAATATACAGACGTATCATATAATGTATGCAATCAGTTCCCTCCAGAAAGTTGCTATTCATCTACTTGAAAATGAGACGAATTTACACCTCGCAACAGTTTCTGTAATAAATTAGGTTAGGTTCTATTTCTTTTGAATTAAAAGTGAAAACATACAAAACTGAATTTCTGGTTTTGATGGCAAAGTGTATCTGGTAAAGAAGAGAACTTGCAACATGTTTTGATATAGCTGCCAGTAAGTCAGATGAATTTCGTACTGGATTATCCCTGGAGCATTTCATCTCTTTGTTACTAAAATCCAGCAAAACGGCTACATCCAAAACAGTCCAAGAAAATTGTTTTCAGTGTTTCAGCTCAAGTCAACAGATTCTTGTTCCCTGTTGCTGGAGTTATCCTGTTAACATGCACATGAGACTGAAATAAAAGCACATTACTTTGACTGAGATTCAGCACTGGTCTTCATATTGCTCCACAGGACAATAATATACTCATAAAAGCTTCTGGTAATAGCAGAGCTATTAAAAAGTCCAAACAATCAAAAAAAAAAGAGTGCACAAAACACATAACATCAGAAAACCCTACAATACTTCTTCCATGCCGTGGAAAATTGCTACTGTATGAGCAACGTGCTTGCTTCCAAGCTGAGGCACGTTTATGAAAGCCATCAAACCAGGCTTCCATTCTGGTAAAAGCAACATTTCCTACTTTCCTGGTCCAACACAAGTAAGCAAACCAAACACTGACAAATTAAACAGAGGCAGACAAAATAAAATCAATATATCATTCACTAACTTTGAGGTGTATAGGCAGATAAACAAACAAACAAAAAGTAGAAATAATTTAGTCACTGTAGGATGCAAACACAGGAAATTATATCTCTTGGACAAAAACATCATCAGGACAAATCCTGGCTTTTGCTTGCTGTTCTTAAAGTTTCTCGACCTGTGTCAGCAATATTGAAGTTATAGTACTTCTGTCTGCGACTACTTCTATATATGGTCAGCACAGATATTAGCTGGGATTTGTGTTTTTCCCAAGTAATCCCAGGCAATCAGAAGGCAGTTAATCAGTACGAAAACCACATGAGCGGATCCACAGCCCTGAACACGAGTCCATTTGGGTTTCTCTGCCCCGAGACTTACACAGCGAAGGGAATACGGCTAGTTCTGGTTTTCAGTGAACACTTGGGCTCTGCTTCAGACACTCCTGTGGGTGCGTTGGCAGCGCACACCCTACCCACCGATGCCTTCCCAAACTCCAGCCGCACGACAGCTCGCAGGACAGCCCGCACTCCGCTGCGCAGTCCCGAGGAACCTCGTTTGATCCACAACGGAGCGGGCACCGCACAGCGGCGGGCACTATCAACCACCTGCCCGCGGGAGGCCGCGCACCGCCGCGCACTCCTCGCTGCCCCAGCGGCACCAGCCCGACAGCCGGCGGCACGTCGAGCCCTGCTCCGGGCTCTGGGCTCCGAAGCGAGCCGCCACAGGGCGGGACGCCGCACCGTGCAGCCGCGATGCCCGACCCCACTGACCCAGGGCGGTCAGCACCGCGCCGCGCTGCTCGAGGGGCGTAGCAGCCCTCGGGAGCGGCCGCTCCTCCGAGTCCCCCGGGAACGGGGCAGCCCCGCCGCGGTACGCGGAGCCCTCCGGCGGCCGCCGCCGCTGCCACAGCCGCAGCCCCCCGCCCCGGCTGGACAGAGGG